>ML787042.1:8664-42187 GCA_009831015.1 Picea engelmannii
TTCAGCCATAAATATCCTCCATGGTAACAAGATAATAGCAACTTAACACATGCGTGCACTTCTTGATGTCGTCTGAAGTGCAGGATATTCATAACATTAAGCAGGGTAGACTGCGCGAGGTTATGGGTCCAAGGCTGGGCAATAATCTTTGAATTATTGCCTTTTGTCTTGGTCAGATACTTATGCAGGGAAATCATACTGTAAGATTTATGGTCTCCAAGGTTGAAGTCACTGAAATTCAGCGCTGCTATCTTATCCTGGTCTGTGTGAACTGTGCGTATTCCTTTCGGGAGGTACACAGTGACCAAGGCATAGTAAAAATCTCTAAGCACACTATCTTTGTTCACTGTGTTGCTTAGAGGAGGTATATACACAGGTAAGATGCTTGGGATCAGTTTAGCATTCGCAAGATCGTCTCTATGCTTCGTTCTTGTCTCTGTCATGATTCTGGAAGCTCATGCTCTGCGAGTAGTCGATGGAGAAGCTTGGAGTCCTCCTGTCAATGATGCTTGCACACCTGTAGACATCCTTCTTTCCGACATGACTTTCTCGGTCCTGAGGGCAATGAGTACTTCCTTCGCAGATTCTTCAAGTGCGCAAAGCTCCTCGGACATACTCACTAAGGGTTAATAAAATCGGGTTCACGAAGTAATGTAGACATGACAATAAGATGTAAAGTAAGGATGTAATGATCACTGAACAATCTTAACCAAGGTTGCAATCTCAAATTCTCGATTTGGAAAAAGTGTTCTTCGTGCATGACACGAAAGAATAAATAGGAAACTCAACAACATATTTCTTGCAACAGGTATGAGGCTTCATTAACTCTTGTTCTGTTCATTATGGCGCGGTCCATCAATCAAGTGGCGAGCCATAAATGTTTTTCCAGCCGTTCGGAGCATCAGTCGAACGGATATATCATCCCCAACGACTATATTTATTCTCCATGGCGAAGTGACCTATGTCGCTGTTCTGATATCTCGACGAAGATCAAATTCTGTAAATTTTCCTTCTGCGAGGCTCCCTTTGGAGCCTTCTGTAATCTTTCAATCTTAGCCCTCTTCCTACTTAGCTTTCTAGCCTTCTTTCTAGTGAGCTTCGTCTCAGTATTCTTCTTTTCATTCTGATTCTTATCTTCTTTAGATATAGTTACTACGCGCTGTTGAGAATATTTCAGGGTTAACATCTCTTCTGCCTCTGGAGAAGTACTTTAGTCTGATGAGGGTATTCTAGTGGTCTTTCAGCTTCGACATCAAAGTCTCTAGGGTCAAATATCTTTGATCCATTTTCCTGTATTTTAATCAATTGAGCGATCCTTCTGGTCATGAAATCTTTTAACTCTTGTTTTTTCTATTCCGAGGCTTCTTCTTCTTCTTTCCGTTTAGATTTATCTCTTTCAATCCAATGTTTCCCTAATAACATGGTAAATGGGGCGCTGTTTTCAATACATTTGATAATCTCAAAATCTTCCTTCGTCGAAGTTCCATTGACAGTCGTAGATATCTGAGCAAGCCTCCCACATAAACTTACCAACTTCCCTCTGAATAGTCCTATTCCTCCTAATGAAGGGATCATAATAGGCTTCCCTATAGCTTCCCAAGTTCTCTCTGGCATAATATTCACTTATGTCTCTTCATCAAGAACACAGTCAATGTCGAAGTCCCCTATTCTTGCTTCAATGCATTATTTTTCTTTGAAAATCTCTGATAATATGACATGTCGGTGGTCATTAAGGGTCTCCTTCATTTGTATCAATACTTTCTCTGATTCTTGCTAGGGTTTTTCCTTTTCTGGATCTGCCTTAGGGTTTTCTTGATTCAAATTAATTCCTTCAAGCTTAGCGATCATTCTAGGGAAATCCAACACTTCATGGTCCATAGCATTACAACAAAGACAACTAGGTCTTCTGCTAGGGCATTCCTTAGCAATATGTCCTGGTCTTCTGCAACTATAACAGAGGGTTAATCTTCTCTTTCTTCAAAACGATCCCAAACTTTTTTTGTAATGCGCACTAGGATCATAGGAGGTAACTTGCAACAAATTCTTTCTAGGATCCTGCATCCATTTGTTAGTCCAAACATTCTTTCTATGCATAGGTATAACATATCTTTCATTATTCTTATCAGATCTATTCATATCAAACCTTCTTTCGTCTATTAACACCCTAACTTTCAAACTAGGACAAAACCTATCAGATATACCTAGATCCATACACTAGAAACAAAAATTTCCACCTATCTTACTTTTACAGAGCACAAATCTTTCAGATCTAAGACTTCTTTAGCTATTCTTACCTTTAATAGAGCACAAAGTTTACAGATCTTACCTCTTTCAATAAGAACTTCTCGCTTTTACCTTCCTTGGAGCACAAAGCTTTCAGATCCTRCTTCTTTTCTAYAGATCTAACCTTTTTTTTTTAGATTTGGCCTTCTCTCTTTAGGTTGGGATTCTTTTTCTYAGACCTAACCTTCTTTATTTAGCACAAAGCTTTACAGATCAAGTAGAATACTRCGCACTAGGGMACAACTCTAGAGCTTCCACAGTTTCAGGATGAATTTTCGCACAAAGCTTCCTCTTTCTTAGTTCCCAACAATCATAGTTTCATGTCCTGACAATGGAACCATTTGTTGGCACAGGGGAAAACCTAGGGTTCAAYGCTCAAGAGCACACCAACAAATCCCTAAATACCAACCCTTTYGACAACACCTACAAAGCAGATGAAGTCTCACCCGAGGTAGAGGCAGGGGTGGTTGCAGGACTCACRTGTCTGTAACCTTAGCTGGGACACAGATCTGTGATTATATCGCTTACAGAGTACTTAGCATAGATMATTCGTCAATATTCAACCTTTATTATACTTTGTAGATAACACAGATCATCACAACATTCACTTAGATCTAAGGTATTTCAACACTTAACAACAGTAAAACAAATCAGATTCGGTAGATCAACACTAAGCATCTTCATACATGTTATATCTAACATTCACACACCTCTAAGAACCACGAAGCATAAGTAGATCTATTTAAATATATCAAAAGCACTTAGCAAAAGAAGGGATAAACACATCAAGTCGAAGCACAAAGCATAACACATAGATTTAGGTGGTTCACCCCCACCCTGGGGCTATGTCCACCAAATATTCTTCTTTATTAGCGTCTTCAATCGATTACAACATAGAGCCACCAAAAACCTTCTTCGCTTAGGAAAAAAGATCTGCGCAGCTCGCTAGATCCTTCTTCCTTGCGTTACAACACAAAACCTTCCACAACTCTTTACAATGACTTGCACTTAGCTCTGCAAGCCTCTTACAGTCATGCAAAGAGCACTTACAAAATCTATTAGCACCTAGATTACATCACATACATCCCTATATCTTCCGATAGATGCCTAGATATCTATTTATACATTACAATATCTCACCGACAACCTTAGGCTGAAACCTAGGTGTCCAAAACCCTAAATACCAAAACCCTATGTGTCTAAAACCTTAGATCAACTTGACCCATATTTTCAGGGCTTCGCCCACCTGTCTTTCCTTCCTTCTCGCGCAGTGCTCCAAAGCATTCAATGGTGGATCTTTTTGCTTGCTGACTTGTCCACGATCCTTCTTCCTTGCTAATCTGTCATCCTTGATCTCTTCGTCCAACGACTTGCTTTCCCACACTTCACTCTATCTTTTTTTCTCTTTTTCTCACTTCGAACCAGTGACAGTCACCGTGTCTTCCGCGAAGTTCGCATTTCACCTCTTCTTCCTTGATCTTCGCTTCCTTTAACAACCTAGGGCCAACAAAGTGAGTTCTCTTGGAGGGATTTTCGTAGAAGCTATAGTACTCTGAGACTTCCAGTTTAGCCTATTGATGAAGCCTTGGAAGGGAGGTGGAAAAATGATGGACTTGTGATAGTGAAGGTGTACACTCCTGGGGTGGGACAAACATGTGGGGAATGAGGGTCTGTGGGTGTAAGTGGCTCCTGGGAGAAAATCCTTCCTGTTGATCTGTGCAAATTTCCTATTGTCCTTGCTAGGCCTAGGAATCCCTTTCACGATGGAGTTTAGTCCTAGCTAGGGGGTGACCCACTGCTGAGCGTGATGAGCAACGTGGTCTAAGTTTGGGAGGTTCGTTGGAGGTATGCACACAATTGGTGGTGATCTATTAAAAGATAAGTACCAAATATCTGTGCTCTGTATGATGTGTATCTTGAAATCAAGTTATAATGTTATTAGAATTGTCTGTATATATTGCATGTATGTTTTAATGTCGTTTCTGCATGAATAAGTGTATGAACATAATGCTATAACTGTTTAAATTGCATTAGATAGATATGTATATAAATATATATGGTATCAGAGCATGAAAGTTATTTGGTGGCATGGCCTGGCCTGTTATGTTAAGGCCATGAATGTCACAAATTGGTATCATAGCAGAAAAGAAAAGATACAGTTGATTAGGTAGTGTTACCCGACAAAGGTTGATGATCAGGGACATCACAAAAGTATCGAAATAGGAAAAATTATATAATGATCCAATTCAAATCACATGTTCCTTAGAAGTAGATAATGAATAAATTAAAAAAAAAACAAACAACAAATAAAATAAACCAACAAGGATATTGCTCAAAGTATGCTTCCACACTTTGATACTTAACTTCTAGAAAAATAGTATTGAATACAAAAAATTGTGAAAATGTATTGCTAAGCATTTCAATACATAAACAATTTTCTTACAAACCTCATAACATATTCCATGATAATAGCGTATTCTAACCAAACATATGATGAATTAATAAAGAAACTAATGCATATTTCCATAAAAAATTCATATCTTTAATATTTCATGTACATCATCCTATGAACACATCCAGACACCATAAAGTATACAATAAAGAAGAATTAAACCAATAATATTTCATGATAGTGAACAAAGATTTAAATTAAAATGTTAAATAGTGGAAACAAACAACTAGTGGCGAATTTAACATAAATATGTAAAAGTCACATGTTGTGTAAAATAAAATCCAAAGTAAAACAATACATCCTCATTTGAGCAAGTTACATCCTCATTTAAGCAAGTTCTTTTGAAAGCAACGTATGAGTTTCTTAAGAAAATGACAACCCTGACTATGAAATTTACATTGTCTTTTATAAACTTCTATTCGAATTATTTATATAACTAACATATCCATAACATATCCACATAGATTTAACATCCATGTGCAAACCTAAACTTTCAACCATGACAACCATGGTTAGTGTTGGGTCCTTTTTGAACTTTATGCCTGTAACTCGATAATGAATTCTTAGTCATAAAGGATGTGCCTTCACTCTCTTTAATTATAATCCCTTTTTCCTTACATGGGGCCTCTTTATTTATTTTTGATGGTGTCATCCTTTTCTTTGGATGTATTGGACTTTTGTGAACCCTGTTATCTAACAACTTCCTCTTGCAATGTTGGATGTGCTAGTAGTGGAAAATTGCGCTTATAACAAATAATTTGCCTCCATTAATGTCCTATAATATACATTTTCTAAATTTTTTTACTGTACAATGCTTCAATATCAGTATGAAATGAAATGGCATAGATGGATGAACTTTAAACAACTCCATTACCAAAGCTAGAATAGAAAAAATATGTTCTAAAGAGTTTATAATATCCTTTCCTGAAATTAGCGTGTCACCTCCATTAATGAAATCTATATCATTGTGACATGTTATCAATGGACTTTCATACACATGGTTTGGGAACAACCAAGCAACATCTGCCCATGGGAAAGGAAAACTGAATTTACAGATTGGGAGAAACCGATTTCTGAATTCTTTTGTTACCCTTTTAACATCCATGACCTTTTCTTGTAAAGCTTCAATTGTATCTTTCTTTTCGCAGATTTTTTGACATCAAGGACCAATTCATTTCTATGTTTTATCCCAAATTATTCTAAATCATTTCCTAATAACGAATTGAGATATTGAATAATTTGCTTAGATTATTCGACATTCTTAGAGACATCAAATAGTATCCTTTTAATATCAACTTTGTGCATTATCAATTATTGTTGTTTCATAATAAAGAAATAATAAAAAAAGGATCTAAAAATGTGCATGTGCTCCATAATCCTATCCAAAACTTTTGTTGTTTAGCATCAATCGAATGTTTCTTTTATACATCTTGACTCAAGGAATCTTGTAAAATCTTTTCAAGGTTCTCCTAGGCTCTCCTAAGTGAATCAACTTCAACGCCTTTTCTAGTTATTTATGCATGTAGATTTTCAATATTAGGGTCCTTCCTATTGATCACCTCCGCCAAATGAGAAACATTTTCCTTATTTGTGATATTTATCCTCTGAATATGGTTTGTTAATTATGCAACTTGAGATTTATATGTTGATACATTTTCTAGCATATCGTCAACATTATCTTCACCACTAGAAATATTTATAATTTTATCATCATCCACCATACGAAACACATTAGACTAAGACTTGAATTGATGGGTCTTTTCCATAAGGTCTTGCTATAGCTTTCCAATATCAACATAATGATCTCCTAAAAGCTTCACCTTTTATTTCCCAAGCTCCTCAATTTTTTTTAGACATATGATAATTTAGTCCTTTTAGCCTTTCATTTTTTGATGCGAAAACATCTATTTCTTGATATGTGCTCACCAACTCCTTGGATTCTACTAGCTCATGTTGCGATATATTTAACTTAGTTTTGAGAATATTGATCTCAAAATCCTTGGCATATATAATGCTTTTAATATTCTCATTTCCTTTGGAAGCATCGACCATGGATAAAAATTTTCTTTCCAATTCCTTAACTCTTGTGGTCTTAACCCTATTGACAATGCTCTCATTTCTTAATTGAGTGTCCAATTTACTAACCATATCCTGCAACAAACATAAATATTGCAACAAATACCAACGAAACAACAAAATATTGAGAATAACAACACCAACAATGATACCTTTATTGATAGGAATCCAAGTTTATTTGCCTCTTCAATGAGGAAACCTCTAGTAGAGAATATCTCTATTACAATAATTCTCTAGACAAGACTTTCTTGTGCCTTCTACATCTATTTGCACTAATTCTATCTTCTAAAGAACATTCTAGATGAAGATATTTCTAGAAGAAGAATATTCTATTAAGTATTCTTACATTAGACTTGTTCACATTATTACATAGGGCTTACTTACTAATGTCATCCTTTATTACATGGAAAATATATTATTGTACATACGTGAGGGGTTAGGGAGGTTAGGTCCCTAACATGCCATCCCCCTTGAAAAAAAACCTTGTCCTCAAGGCTCGAGATGAGGAAATTGTTGTAGAATAGTAGTCGGATCCTAGGTGGCATCTTCTAGTGGTGTATCCTTCCATTGAGTTAAAAGTTCCTTGTTGGTGCATTGTTGGAGACGACGCTCATGCTGGTCCAAGACTACTTTTGGATACAACCAAATGGAACCTTCTTCATCCAATTCAAGGAGATGGTTTTGAGTTTGACACTTAGTTCCAATCACTTTATTTAAGAACGCGACATGAAAAACATGATGGAACTTCGAGTGACTGGGCAGAGCTAACTTGTAGGCCACAGGCCCTACTCACTTGAGAGTTGTAAAGGACCATAAAATATGGGGGTGAGTTTATGATAGTTTTCAAATTTGAGTGAAGTCTAATAATAAGGTTGTAGATGAAGAAACACTTAGTCACCTTCAACAAATTAATGCTCAAAACAACCTTGATATGCTTGTTGCTTCATATGATTCCGAGCTAGGACCAATGATCCTGGAGGGTCCAGAAGGCCCAAAAATAAAGTGTTCAGAATCTATTTAAAACTACACCAAGTCAAAGATCCCATCACAATATTTCCAATGGCACAAACGGTGCCTCAAACAGAGTTAGGACGAATAAGTTATGGCCAGTCAAAGGTTTTGTCAAACATAGTGAAAGTCAACCTATCCGTACAACTGATGTCATCATCTGTACAACTGATGTCAGCAGGTGATTGTGTAGAGATGACGTCATGCTGATATCAACATGTTGATATGGCAACATGAGAGACTTCCATGTGTCATGCATTTTTGGCATTTGTGCGGCCACTTGGGCCTATCGACGAGTGCCACATGGCACCCCCAGGTGACGACATGTGGCACCACCCAGGAGTCACCACATGGTAGGATGACATCATGACATGTGGTGCTGATGTCGTGAATTCCACGTGACAGCCGCACATAATGAAAAGTGGTAGCTTGATCCAGTGACACGTGGCTGGACACATCAACATACAATAGGAGGATGACTGGGCAATTTTGGTGAATGAGAGGGCACCGTGTGGCACCCCGGAAATTCCCAATTAGGGCTCATGACCAAAGTATTTTTTTTTTATTAAAATGGCATCACACCGACCGACCCTTGTATCCAGTTCCAGATCGGTCGGTGGTCCCCGAATCTGGCATATTCCACGAAATCCGAAAGTCAAAATCCAATCTCGGTGGCCCATATCCGACAACATCCACGGATTTCTGGTGGTTAGTACCATCCGATCTGATGAAAATTAAATGCAGGATTTCTGTGCTTCTGTCACATCCAAAGGATAACAATAGTGCTAACTATGGCAGAGGTTACACCTAAGTATGGTAGGAGTTTGTTAAAAGAATTTAATGATCCATTGTATATATATATATATATATATATCAGTTGCAATGAAAACTAAAATGGGGAGCCCGCAGGTTTGACCCCAGGTCTCCCCAACTACAAACCTTAATTTTGCCTCTACTAACCAATCAGGCCAATGACCTTTTTGAAATATTTTCCCCCAAAGTTGATTAAAAAATCCACTACAAGGAAAAGACCCTATAGCGGAGGTTTTGGCGGAATCCCCTATAAAAATAGCCCAAAAATCCCTTTGTAGCGGAGGTGCGTGAGCGAATGTTTTAACAAAAGTTTTTTTAATGGTGTGTTTATAAGACTATACCGCACCGGTGCGCCATCAGAAAACAATGCACCAGTGCTAATAGACAATGGTGGATCATTGCAGAGTTATTTAAAAAAAATAGAAAACAACAGTGCGCATCATATAAAAGTAGCTTGCGAGAACCGGTGCACACAAAATGGGTGCACCGCTGAGCAATAAATAGGTGCATCGTCTTCATGTTTTCCTTTTAAAAATGCATACTAGTGCACCGTTGTCCATTAGGTACACCAGTGCGTTCCAAACTAGTGCACCATCATAGGGATTTAAAAAAAAATAACAGTGCGTTGTTTGCAGTGGTGTGCCACCATAAATCAATACATCGGTGCGAATAGACAATGGTGCACCATTGCAAAGTTATATAAAAAAATTAAAAAACAACGGTGCACATCATATAAAAGAAGCTCGCAAGCACTGGTGCACAACAAACATGTGCACAATATTTGTGTTTTGTTTTAAATGCATAACAGTGTGCCCTTGTCCTTTGGGTGCACTGGTACATTCCATATGGTGCACCGTCATAGGGTTTTTAAAAAAAAATCAGTGCGCTGTTTACAACGGTGAGAATCGGTGTGCTTAAAGCGAGCGCACCAGAATAATGTAAATAAAAAAAAAGCGGATGGTAAAAAACCATTTTTACTATTTCCAATGCAGAGAAGCTCTCAAGGACCTGTGCCACCTTCTCCCAACTAAAGCACACTGCCCTCGGTGCTTGCTTTGTTTCTGTTCGGTGCTCGGTTCATGGGATTCCAATTTTTCCATACAATGGACAAATTTCATTTTTTTCACTACATTCCAACCATGCCTCCTCGACGCGAAAATGTCCAGGTAAATTCTTTATTTCTTTGTACATTGTATTTATACGCGATTAAATTGTGAAATTGCGTAAAAATTGCATTGTTTTTCATATTTTTTTTCTTTTCTGCGCGGTGCGTTCGAGCCGTTCAGCGCGTACCGCGCATGGTGCACCCGTGCGTCGTAATACAAAACACACCAGTGCGTATTTATAAATGATGCATCGATGTGTTGACAATAACGACGCACCGTCTAATATAAATAGTTTCCGTTAAACAATGCGTTGTTTATAGTGAACACACCCATGCGTTCATAAAACTATATGCATTGTTTAATGGAAACTATTTATTTTCGACGGTGCGTTCCTAATAGATGAACTGGTGCGTTGTTTATAATGAATGCACTCGTGAATTCATAATAAATGACACACCATCAGAAACAAATAATTTCCATTAAATGGTGTGTTGTTTATAGTGAATGCACTGGTGCATTCATAAAAATATGCGCACCATTAAAAGAGACAATTGTTCAAGCAGTGCATCCTTGATAGTTAACACACCGATGCGTACACAATAAACTACACAACGTGGACATTATTTTGTTTTTCAATTGATGCTGGGATTATACAGAACGGACCGATGCACAAACATGGATACGATGCACCATTCAAAATGAATGTCTATTTTAAGTGGTGCGTCATGATGAAATGAACACATCAGGGCATTGTAGTATCTATACACACTGTGATTTCACGGTGCATTGTATATAATGGGGCACACTGGTGCATTGATAATTACTATGCACCGCGTAAAATAAATTACATTTTTCACGCTGTTCGTAAGATATGTGTGCGCACCATGGGCAATGTGTGACTGTTTTGCAGGTGCACTGAAGGTTAATTTTTTGTTTTTTTTGAAAAAAAATTAAGTTTGCATATTTTGAAATAAATTTATCATTTACTGAAAAAAAATTATGTTTTTATGTATGATGCTGATGTAATTTATATGTTAATTATGCAGAGACATCAATACATGGATCAAGAGAAACAACATAGAGTGGACCAATACAATAGGGTTCGGGAGTGGGAGGCCAAAGAGAGAGAGAGGGATTTGTACCCTCTCCCTAGTACTACAACTATGTGGGTCCTATTGAGGAATGTAGGCCTCCTCAAGTACTACAAGGAGGATACATCCCTGAAGGGGAATTCTGCCTTTCTTGTGCAACTGATCTGTTGATGGGATGCCCATCAACATGCGTTCAGATTCGTTCCTCATCAGTGGTTCCATCCCACTGAGGGGGATATGTATTTTATCACTAATCTATCTACGAGAGGGGAGGATTTTCCCCAGTTTCTTGATGTCCCGGTTACGAGGAAAATCACTCTATGGCATGTGGTAAACCACAACATACAGAATGACTGCAGAAAACGACTCTAATCCCAAGTATGCTATATAAATGTAAATGCTAGCAAGACAAGATAAAGATTCTACCTCGTTCAGACGTTCGATGAAGACCACCGTTGAGCACTCGACTCAAATCTTTATACCTGCAACTTGTCCTCAACAACCAAGATACACAAGCATATGGTGATAATATATAAAGTTAGCATATACAATAGCATAATCCATTAACATTCATAACAAATAAGTGCATGGAATAATAATTCAAATATTTGTAAGACATCAATTGGACGAGAAAAGTGTATTTCTATTAAAATATGATCAACAATAGTGTATGAGTGACAAACTTCCATGTTGACAGGTCTCAGAACCGAGAAACTAAGTCCCTTCCAGCTAGGCCTCCACCACTTCAATCCTCAACTAAAGGTAAGCTCATGCAAAAGAGACAATGAGGTTCTCCATCAAAGAGGGAAGATCTTGGGGGCTGAACAATGTATTCAAACTTTAAAGGATAAAGGGATGCAGACTCAATATGAAGTGAACAATTTCTCTAGAGTAACTTTTCTCTCAAAAGTTGAATTCTTCTCCCTTTCCATAGTTTGGATATAGCCCATTTATAGCCTTCAAATGGAACTAAAGGGCTGAGTCGAAACGTTTCCAGTATATGGAAGGTCAAGGATCATGGATCTTGTGACATGACAAGGAAACCTGACACAATTTTTAATTTTTATCACCAAACTCAATGTATGCGAGATGTAATGGTGCAATCTACGTATACACATGATGTATAACTGTTAGGGAGCGTATATGTGGAAAAATATGATTTCTAGCTTTGGGAAGTGAAAAATGGGACTTCAAGTTTGCATAGGGAAATGGAAAAGGCCTTCTAAGAAAGTTGCATGGGGTGAGGCAAATCTTGCTATAACAGTCCCAGTGGGTGTTTCCATTGAGAGTCATCTTGCCTACTCTCAAAGGTATATTACGCGTGATATACCTTCTCCTGGTGATTTTCAGGTGGCTAGTGGACAGTTACAGATCGCCTCATTCGGTACAGAGGACGTTAGGCGCCTCTCGCTGTTACTGTCGACTATTTCACACTTTACTAGTGATGGTTAGTGCATTGGTTGCATACTTTTATATTATGTTTATTCTTTGATACAAAGGACATGACTTATTAGGTGGTTTGCCATTTTCTTGAGGCAATTTTGTATAACACTGGATAGATGTCGTGCTATGATAGATGGGAGGGAAAACTTCCCATTTTCTTTAGAGTTATTTTGTTTATTTTTTGAGAGGTTTTTAGAGACGAGACTTATTTTTGTCCATCGGCCTCCTAGGCTGATGACTGAGGTGTGGATGCACATGTGGAGGTGAAATGATTCCCAAGAGGGGCATGCCCGATTTTCTAGATAGGATTTCCAGGGAGGCACTTCAACTATCAACCAGTGAGGCAAATCACGTGTTCATGATGGTGCCATGCCCTTACGCAGGGATGGATTGACGAGGATGTCCCAACATAATTTTCATAGCAGATGAACCACCAGAATGTCGAGGTAAGATTTAAATTAATCTTGTACTTTCATTTTATTGTCTTAATTCGAATAAATTTTATTCTAGCATGTTCTTTAATGTATTTTATTAAATTGTTTAATGAAATTGTCAAATAATTATTAACTTGTGTTATATTTTGTAGATGTTGGCACATTTGTTGGGGACATGCCTCCTCCCTCACCACATGATGCAGATGAGGAGATGGTTGAGGCTGCGGAAGATCAAGGTCCTTAACTGCATATACCACCCGACATGTGGTGTAGGCATGATCTCAGATATAAGATGGAGGTGTTTGACAGACTGAGTGTAGTTTTGGTTGGCGCAGGAGTCCGCCCTGTCCAGATGTGAGACATCAGGTCTGACCCTGATCTCTTTCAACTTTGGATGGACTTGCTGCGTGATATGACGTCTCTTATGCATCATATTGTTGGAGCTGCCAGGTTACTGGTAGGGATGAGGGATGGCACGTCCTCTAGCAATAATGATGATGAGGGTGGTGATGATGATCATCAGGGTGGCGATACCGATGCTTCTACTTCAATACCTTCTCCTCCTCCTCCTCTGGGTGCTGATGTTCATCAGGGTGGTGATCATGGTTCTTCTGTTTCAGTACCTCCTCCTCCTCCTCCTCTAGGTGCTGATGTTGATCAAGGTGCAAGTGATCATTGTGATTCTGCTTCAGTACCTCCTCCTCCTAGTGGTGATGTTGCAGATCAGGGTGGTGATGTTGATCAGGGTGATGATGGTGCTTCTATTTTAGTACCTCCTCCTCCTCAACCTCACCCGAATGAGCAAGGTGCATCACCTATTCCTCCACAATATGCTTCTCTTGAGATATTATGACTAGATATGTAGTTACAACAATTATTTGTGTTGTTGACCAGATATGTACATTATAACAATTATTTTACTTGTTCATATATATATATATATATATATAACATTTTTTTTGTTGTTGATGTTGATGTACTTAATTTATATGTTGATGTTGATGTACTTAATTTATATGTTTATGTTGATGTTGATGTTAAGTCATGTTATATAATTTTCTCCATAAAATAAAGTACTCTTAATTAAGTACTTTATTTTTGAATATATCTAAACTAAAGTAGTCATGTATAAAACAAGTGAAATTAGCATCAAAGTTGCTTATACCTGACTTAAATGTTTTGATGTATTAACTGTATATATTATAGATGATAGATTTAAATAGGTTAGATTACAACAATTATAATTAAGTTATTATGTTGTCATTTTTATATTTGAACATGATGAAAATGAAAATACCAAGTATATCATGTTTTTGTAGTTAAGAGGTCTTGAAAAGTAAATAAGTTATAACAATGGGTAAATACATGTCTTATGTTATTAATTAAAGTTTGGGCAAGTTAAAAGTAAATTATATTAATCTTCAACCTTATTTTGTATCACAATTTTACAAACTAGTTTACTTGAAAGTAAGATGTAAGAATTGGTCCTCGTTTCGAGAATATTGCTTTTGTTCATATGTTCATAATGAATAATTAAAAATAGTTATGATAAAATCAATTAACATTTATAAAATCTTTGTGATATTTTAACTTCCTCTTAATTTTAATTTGGTCATATTTTTTATATTCCCATAATTAATACAAGTCTCAAAATCTCTAATTCAACAATTTTTTACTGTACTATAAGGATGCATGAATGTCAAACTTAACCAAGAAAAGTAAATACTTTATAAAAATGGGTAAAGATATGTCTTATGTTATTAATTAAAGTTTGGGCAAGTTAAAAGTAAATTATATTAATCTTCAATCTTGTGAGAATTTGTCCTCATTTAGAGAATATTGTTTTTGTTCATAAGTTCATAATGAATAATTAAAAATAGTTATGATAAACACAATTAACATTTATAAAATCTTTGTGATATTTTAACTTCCTCTTAATTGTAATTTGGTCATATTCTTTTTATATTCCCACAATTAATACAAGTCTCAAAATATCTAATTCAACATTATTTTACTATACTATAAGGATGCATGAATGTCAAACTTAATAAGAAACATGTTCAAAAACATAAAAATATTTAGAATATTAAATATTTTAATTTGTATGAATTATTCTCTTTAAAGAAATTTTTTAAGTGGGTTAATTACATGTATTTAAGTTTTATGTCATTTTTTGATATCCTATGTTACATGTTGTTAAGAATTGAATTAGCTATTAAGAGTCGTAAAATTTATATCCAATTAACTATTATGAGCCATAAAATTTATATCCAATTAACTATTAGGAGTCGTAAAATTTCTTACCCACAAATAAAAAGAGGGGATAAAGATACGGGATAAGGGATAAAAAATTGTTATGATCTACATGTTTAGTTCAATTATGAATTATATATTTTTTATTATTATATATTATATGTAATATAAAATTAATATATAACTTAATATATTATATTTTATTATGTTATAATTAATATATGATATAATTTATTATATAATTTATATTATATTATATTTATTATATATTATATTATTATATTTATAATATAAAATTAATATATAACATAATATATTATATTTATTATATTATTTTTTCCAAAGGAAAAAAGCGTAACTTTTATTAAAATAAAATAAAAATTACATTCTGAATAATGCATGCAACGAGCATGCATTTAGTCTAAAAATACATTTCAACCCCAAAGGAAAGAAGGACATAGCAAAAATGGCCCTCAAAGAGAGGTCCTAGAACAATAAAAGTCTACAATGAAAATGGCCACAAAATCTCAGCCAGGAAGAAATTGTAGAGTCAAACCAAAAGAAAACCTGGACGAACCAGGGCATAGTGGTAAAGAAAAACCCCTCAAGATCTGGATCTGGAGGGACAACAAACAAGGGATGATTTTAGGGGCTAAATTTCGCTCATGGGCTGATTTTCCATGGTTTTTGCCAAAAAAAGATTCACTCTTCTAAAAATGATTCGCCCAAATTCTATAGGATAAAATTATTTTACCTTAGAAATCGCCAAAATTTTATACAAACTATATAAAATCCTTAGAAATTTGAATATTTTTAGAAAAATATCGCCAAAGATTCACCAAGGTTTCTAAATTTTAAAATAAATTCCCATGCTTAAAATAATCCATGCAACAAACAAAATGAACTGCACCCACATAAGAGAAATCCAAGAATTGCATGCCCTAAACGGACCTCAAAGTGCTAACCGTCCCAAAAATCAACAGTGCAAGACCGAAAGAAAGGACCTCAAAGCTATGACTCAAATCACTGAAAAATAAACAAAATCCCCACAACCACTCCACAAAAAACCAGAGCCAAGGAGAGCTCAGGGACCCCAAGCCACAAAGGCCACTGAGAAAACCCTAACATTGCATCAAGCCCTGAACGAACCAACATGGATGGAATAGCTATATCCAATCCCTAATAATCTTTTGAAAAATCTCCACGCGTGCTAAAGGATGAAGCAACATAATAAGGAACCCCACAAATGATGGAAAGACATAAAAAATAAACATATATGAAAATGTAACCAGAGGAAAAAACCGCTAGATACCGGACATCTCACCCGTAGTCAGAGCATCACATCGGGGTCCGAGCGAAGGACTCACGATCACCAAAACTCTCACTGATTAAGCATAAAGAAAGAGCACCACACGAAGAKACCTGGCTCCTCTAAGGCACAAGCTCCATATCTGACAGAGCAAGCACAACCCCAGCCACCCAAGAGAGACAAGCCACGAAAAAAAACTTCGGCGTTTGTAGTAGGCTCAGTGAAAAAACACCAGGAAAAAAAACAAAAAATGGGGCTTTGCGACTAGGGTTTCCCCATCCACAGAGCCCATCAGATCCTCCACTCATATGTCCCCTCTATTACATTTATTATATTATAATTAATACATAACATAACATAAGATATTATATTTATTATATCACATAATATATTATATTTGTTATATTACATAATATATTATATATTTGATTTTTATGTAATATCTTAAGTATATATTATTATATGGGTTTAGAGAGAGACACATGCATTAGTTATTTAAGGACAATGATTTTTATGTAAATGACACATGCATTAATATTTAAGGACAATGATGTTTTTTTGAAAAACTCACTTAGGAGGCTCATTTTAGATTTGAATATTCTCCTCAAAATAAAAAACTAATACAATATAATATGATATCGTAATGATATAAAATGGTGGGTAACAAAAATACATTTTAAAATTATGATATAAAATATTTGATATTTAGAATACAATAATATATTGTTTTTTAAAGTAAAAGTTAAAATTAAAATACTAAAAGTTCAAATATCATCTACATTTACAATGGAAAAATATTTATATCATTTACACATAACATTTAATTATATCATCCAATCAAAAAATTAATAATATTTCATATGAAATATTAAATACTAAAAACATTGTACATTTAATAATCAAATTATTAAATCCACTATATATTTGAAAACATAAAAGTAAGTAATTAAAGAATAAAACATGTATAATATATCACTCTCTGTTGTTATCGCCCTAATTATCTTCCTTTCTTCGCATGATAACATTGTTGTTCTAAAAAATGTGTTTTGATCTACGGTCGTGTCTTAATACAAACCACCAATCCCTATCCAACACATCTAGGTAAAAAAACACTTGGTTGCAGTGTTTTGAGAAAACATAAGGCTCCTTAGCTTCATCCCACATCTTTTTAGAGTTGATACGTATTATCAAACTATCACAATCTTCCTTTACATTATTATGATCAAATGTGTCCCACCACTTGCACCTAAAAATAACACATTGGAAAGAAGAGAAGTCCACTCGAATGATCTCTTGTATCTTTCCAACGTAGCCTAACTTCCCATGTATGGTGTTTTGAACGCGGTGGCTAGCACGACTAGATTGGTCGAACTCGACTTCCACTCCATAGTCTTGTGTCATGTGTCCATCATTGACATCCAATGTGTGAAAATGATGTCCATATCCCCACATAGATGGGAACAAATGCACCTATAAAAAAGTGAACAAATCATAGTGTCAATATGTGTCTAATAACCCGACCATTTAAATATAAAACAATATAGATGTACATACAATTCAAATGTGCATTACGATTTTAAAAATTATGTACACAAAAAGATTATTATCGAGTTGCTGCAACCAATCCCTGTGTTTAGTGAATCCTCTTCTTCACGCGGGTAATGACCAGATGCATCATATTTCTCTCTGACTTGGTCAACAACCCAACTGTTGGGGCATATCATTGACATATTTTCTTTTAAATGATGAGGATAATGCATGCTTCTACCAGTCAACCATTTGAATTCTTTCCTGCCACTTTCCCATTTCCTCCTCTTCTGTTCGTACAATGCGAGCCACAACTGTGTTGCCTCCAAATTGTAAAGAATGAATTTATTGATGGCATCGATTTCTGAATTTGTTGATGTATTCATGAAATCAAACCAACATATAATACATATGAGATCATGAAAATACATATTATGAAGTTCAGTGTGAACAGTTACTGTGTAGATATTTGACAAACGATAAGTCACTTACTCTTTATCAAGTGCCTTTTTCCATTCGTTTGGAGAATCTCCCCTTCTCTTTTGTCTTCATCCCTTTCATTGTCCCAAATCACTACGCCTGGTGTGTTGTCAATCTTCTTGATGTACTCATTGGCATAATAGAAATACTCATATGATATGTACCCTTTTTCCATAGACCCCTTGGGTTTTTCCCTTGACGAAAAAATACTTTCAATTTCTTCATGTACCTCTCTTAAAAAAAAATCCAACAACAGGAGACCACCCCAACTAATTCAACCTCATCTACTAGGTGAATTAGAAGATGAACCTACAAGACCATGAAAATCGATAATAGTTCATTCTCAAACATACAAACAATATCAACTATCTCTTGACGTCACCGTGGAATGCTAGCCATATGAATCTCCTTTGATGTGATCCAATGTACAAATGCATATAATTTAAATATGGCACGCCTTAGGTCATGGGGGAAGTCATGGTTCACACACCCATGCATGAGCAGATGATAATGAAACTACAAAGTAAACACATAAAAAGTAATTTTGTTTTATCCCATGGCATAAAAATAAAAATTACAAATAATAAAATTATATTTTTGACATACGTCGTACCTTTAGAAGGTTCAAATGGTCATGTGATTTCAACCCCAACAAATGGTCTTGACGCACAATGAAGCAATGTCGTAGGGAAGACCCATATAATGAAGGCACCTTCACACCTAATATCACTTCCTTTGCCAAATAAATATCTTCTTTTTTCAAAATCCATGGGACATCACCTTCTTTGAAAGACCAAGAGGGACCAACCTCTCCTCTACTTTCTTGTCTTGGCCAATGTTTCTTTTTAGTTTTTGAAGAAATACAATCTCTCCTCAAAGCCAATGTGTCACCTTCTTTAGATGATATGTTCCTTCATAAAGAAGATGAAACATTTTTAAATATATGCATGGGATCTAGTAAGTGGACAATCTTAAGATGCTCCCAATATGGGAGCTCATAAAAGATAGATTTCCTTTTCATCCCAATGGAAAATTTCTCAACATAGGTTTCGAAGAATTCTGGATTATCAAACATAGGCTCCCCATTTGAATCAAACATTTCAGTAATATCCTTCTCCTTCTCTCTCTCATATTCTCTAAGCCATTCTGCTGGTGTCATTACTTCAGGCCTTTGGGTTCTCTCTATTATACCATTGAAAGCAGATGTTTCTCTTATATAAGGGTGTTCTTCTGGGAGGAATACCCTCAAGTAGTCGTACATTGGATTTCGTAGGTGGTTGGACCACCTAGCCTTCAAAGAAGGTCCACAAAATTACATCCATGAAAGACTTTAGTTACAAGACCTGCGAAATTATTGTATACATAACACGTCAACGTTTAAGAATAGAATGTCAATCACAACGAATTAAATATGAAAATAAGTATTGTTACGTATATAAACAATTCAATAGACATGTTAATTACCAGAGAAAACTCCTAAGCCTGGATAATCATGTGTGGTGTAAGAACATATGCTATATAATGTAAAACTCCTCTTTGTTGCGATGGGTCTTGATACATCGTATACATGTATCCCTTCACATATTTCCTTCAATTAATCTACAAATGGTTGTAGGTAGACATCCATATTCTTCACTTGTCTTCTACCAGGGACTATAAGAGCCAACATAAGATGTTCATTCTTCACAGATAACCATGGGGGGATATTTTTATTGATCACTACTACAGGCCAAACAAAATAGTTGGTGTTTTGGAGGGAATATGGGTTCACACCATCCTTTTCTATGCTGTTTCGTAGACTTCGTACTTCATCCTTGAATTTTTCTGGCCATATATCCTCTATATGCTTCATGGCTATTGAATATGTTGGGATTCACATAACTCCCGACTCACTTCTGTGCGAGGCATGTCATCCCTGCAACATAGCTAATTCTTTGCAATAGAAGAGCCTTTGAATCCTTGGGATTATAGGCACGTGCCTCAATATCTTATGAGGAGGACAATTCGATTTACTATTTTTATTTGATTTGTGGTACCTGTCATGCCCACATTTCAGACATATATCTTTGTCTATATATTCTCCTCTATATAGAATGCAATCATTCAGACATACATGATATGATATATACTCAACACCCAACATTTTCAAGAACTTCTTTGCCTCTTCGCAACTACCGGGAAAAATATCATCACTAGGAAGAACCTTATCTTTCAATATCATGCAATTAGTGGGCAATAGAATAATACAAGGTCATTTAACGTGTATAAAATCAACCATTTCTAATTTTGATTGTGTGACAAGATTTATCAAAATTAATATAAGGCACTTGCTGGTCAATTACCTCAATATTGCCGAGAAATATGCATTTAACATGCCAAACTTTGCTTTCATGTTGTACAGTAACATTGTTGTCCCAAGATGGGTAGACTTTGATCGGGCACTAGGTCCAAAAAGAGGGGTGGTCGAAGTAGATTTCAAGCTTTCGAAAATGGTATCACTGATATGAGCATCATCCCCTAGATCATCGTTTTGGAATGCATCTAACAACATTGTCTCCATAGAAGTCGTATCTCGTAAGTAATCATCCATACCAACCTCTTTTTGATTGTCTCCATTGCCAACTTCTGAAGAACTACTATTGTTGTTGTCATTCTTAATTGGTGAATCTATACGTAGTGGGAATTGAATAGGTGGTTGATTCAACCATTCTTGGTATGCTTCCTCTCCGAGTTGTGCTCTCATTGTAGCCTTCTCTCCGGTTGAAGTTGTTGTGTGGTGCAATGGAAGATGGTAGGTAGGTCGCTCATCATCAAAAGAATCCTAATTTCAAAAATATTTAACATTAGTACAAAGAAGATATTAGTAAGCACAATGCAATAATTTGTTTGTTCAAATTACATTATACCAAACAATTAATACCATCGCCGACCCAGGATTGCGGCTGGAAGATGGAATATCACAATTGGCAGGGTAAAGAAGTTGTCCATTTTCATCTACCAACTGCTTGTGGTATGTTGCTCCTGATAAGACTTTTTGACATTTTTGAACTGGTACTAGAATATTTTCTGCATCTGAACTCAATTCTGAAACACGATCCCGCAAATTTGGATACATTTTTATTCAGATTGACATGGATAAAAAAAAATCAATTAGATAATCAAAACATAAATAAAATAAGTTGAACTTACTGGAATGGAAAGGGAGAACTCCGAGATGGACTTTGAGCAATATGGAATGGGCTGAAATTTGAAGAATTGGACATTTGTTCATATAATAAGGTTTTCTCCCTGCATTTATGAAAAATTAGCAATAAATTTTTCTGTACATTTTTAAAAAACAATTCAAGGACCATACCACAATCTGAGTTTGAATATAGTTTTGAAACCATTTTTTAAGAATTAGGCAACATAAAACGTAAAATGTATACTGTAGTATTGTAAGTCATTTGAATTCATTCTAAAAGATATTTTGAGATGAATATACTATTTGATGTGTAAATAAAAGTTCAAATAACTTTAAAAGCATACGGGTGCACTTATAAATTACAAACGCACCAGTGCACATATTAATAATAAACACCAGTGTGTTGAAAAATTAACCACACCGTGTTTCAAGATTTTATTAATAAAAAACAATTATATGTTATCGGTGTGTCATATAATATAGATGCACCGGTGCATAATATAATATGGACACACCGATGCATAATATAATATGGATTCACCAGTGCGTCTTACATAAATGCACTGTCATGTCGAAAAAGTAAAAACAAATAAAATGTGATTTTTTTAAACAATTAAAAAAAGAGCGAGAATCAAATTTCATAAAGTCTTTTAAATACTAAAAAACTATTCACTATTTCATTATTTTGCAAAAAATTGCAGGGGAGAGACTTGCAAGAGAGACATATGGAGGAACACTGTGGAGGAGCATAATACTTTGGAACCACAATACTATTCAGAATATGAGAATTTGAAGGGTATGGCGATTCACTTTAAACCCTTTTCATAAAGTGTTTTTAATATTAAGAAGGTATTCAATATTTTCATTATTTTGCCAAAATTTACATGAGACAGATTTGGAAGAGAGACATACCTGGGAGCAATGTGGAGCAGAAGAATACTTTGGAACAACATAAATATTCAAAAAATCAAGATTTGAAGGGTATGGTGATTCGTTGAAAACCCTTGTTTTTTTTTTGCTTACGTGAATGCAAAATTTCACCCTAGGGTTTAATGCTCTCTATCACTTCAGAATTAGGGCTTTTCGTTTTAGGAATTTTAGATCTAATGGGTTTGTTTTTTTATATATAAGTGTTTGGCATTTGATGCAAATGGACCACTTATTGCATCGGATCCTAAATGCAGTCAACCCTCTGACTTTTTTATTTTATTTTTTAAATGTTTTCCAATTTGACATTTTTTTAAATGTTTTTCGATTTTCAGGTGTGCCATTTCGACAGAAACACATCGATGCGTTTATGTCTAAGGAGCACCAATAAAGCCATAATTAAAAAAAAATTTAAATTAAAAAATATGGTGCATAAAAAAAAAATCCCCGATGTTTTCTCATCTAAACAACACAGAAAACGCTGTCACATAAATTTTTTAATTTTTTTAAAAATCTTCTTCTCATCGATATGCAATTTTTCTTTTGTTTTTTATGAATGTTTAATTTTTTCTACTGTAGATGCTGTGATGTCTTCTATATATATCACACTATTGTAATTCACAATTTTTTAAAAAATAAATTAAACTATCTGGTGCATTTTGTTGTATTGAACACACTGATGCGTTGTATATAATAAACACACCGATGCTTTGTATTTAAAAAGCACACCGATTACAACGATTTTTTTTCGCTGAAAGTTATTAGATTTATTTATAAAATATATTTAATAATTTTTGTATTGAATGGTACAAGTTGTATATTGATAAAAATATGTGTGAGAAGAGTTCAAATGAAAAAATTTCTGGTCGACACAATGATGACACATCCGAAAAAACAAAAAAGGTAAGTTCTCTGTAAATTCTATACAAAATCAATATGGTTGAACTATATGTAAGTTTAATTAATATGTATTGGTTAGTTTGTGTCATGCAGGGCCACAAAATGAGGAAGCTCGATAAGATTATTTCCGATCTAAGTGCAGAAGAGCATAAAAGCTTGATGGAAAAATTGCAGAGGGATGAATAAGGTGAATGAAAACATACTATCCATTTGATTTTTTTTTTTTTTTTTTAATTTCATTGATAATATACTTAGGAATATTAGATGACATGTTTCGAACAATCTATTAATTCACATATTGTTAATGTTCTACATACACCAACAACGTGGGAACAAAATGTCATCCTAACAAAACAAAATTAATTAATATAGAAGATGTAAATGATGATGAATTTTTCCTTAGCTCATCTAGAGTGGTGTTGGATTAATCAAAGGGGGAAAAACTTTTATATAACTATGAGGGATATAGTGGAACAAACTTATAGACCTACTTTCCACTTACAATATAGAAATCAATCCAATGATTCCAATAACTAGGTTATATTTAAACTACATGAAGCATTTCCAGAGCAATGGTCAATGAGACCTGTAAGACTTGCAATAGCAATAACATACAACAACAAAAAATAATCATTCAAAAAGTAATATTCCTAAAAAAACATTTTTAGAATATATATATATATATATATATATATATTACAAAGTATTCATTTATTAATATATCAATTTTGTGATATTTAGTTTTCATACATAAATATAAAAATATTTTATTGTCATGTTATTTTTTCAGGAAAATTATGAAAATCCCGGAGGACCAACGAGCTGATATCTGAAATATGCTAGTAGGAATGTGAAAAAAAGTGTACAAGGAGATGGTAAAAGAAATGGACATAATTGCATCGCAGGAGGAGATATCTCAACAACAACGTGCTTCAAATGTATGTAATCATTTGATTTTTCTATTAGGTACAAATAATTAGTTTAGAATTAAATATTAATTTTCAAATATTTTCTTATAGAAAATAAAATAAAATGGAACTCATTCTGCACATAAAAATGGATGACAAGGAAGAAGAGGGTTAATAGCAAAGTTTGTGAGTAATTGTTATTTCCTTATAACAACTTAATGCTACTTTTTTTTGTATATTTTAAGTTGTTTTACAACAACCATCCTTGAATGTCTTCAAACAAGTGCTAACATACACAGAAGAGCCATCAAAAAAATTGATCGACATTGGGTTAATTAAGGGTTGTGAGTATATGTTGGCATATCAAAAATTAATTGTGGAATTTGTAATTATAATCTATGTTGTTTTACTTCTATCATTTTATAATTAACATAAATAATACTTTATATTAAATCTATGATTTATTATGGGGTATAAAACTTGCAGGAAAAAAAGTATGGAACTGAGCCAACGAAAGAATTGTCAAAATAAGGCATGAGATTTGATTTTGAACATATGTGTATGATTCATGAGTCAATTCTTTTTTTGGAGGTATGTCGCTTTTCAATTTACATTCATGGATATTATTTATTTCAATTTTCATTATTCTCACCAATGTAGATATACTCATTACAATTTATTTTTATGTTTGTAGATAGAACTTGAAGAAGATGAAAACAATCGAGGCAATCAACCAAACATTCAAAAAAATAACCCAAGGCATGGAAGTAGCTCGATCACTAACAACAGTTCCAGTGAAGAATGATGACCAATATATTTGGATATCAATGCAAGCTGCAATTGTATTTTTTTGAAATATTTTTCTGTGAAAATCAGACATTTTTGTTTAATATAATGGAAATAGTGCCCCAATTGAAAGATAAGGGATTACTGATAAGTGTTCCATTTTGTATGACAAAGACCCTCTTATTCATATAATAAATATGTTTTAATTTATTCTATTATGTTGTCCAATGTCTCTGTGAAATGTTACATCACTGATTAAATATATGGATGACTAAATAATTTAATGAAGAGATGCAAAATCTGATGATATAACAAATTAATCCAAGCATCATATCCAAATTCACTAATCAAAATATAAAATATATGTAAATTTTTTGATAAAATAACGGAATTAAAAAATAACAATAATTGCACCATCACACGTCGATGTTTCTCGGTGTATTTTAATTATTAATCTCATTGACACATTTAATATTAAAATGCATTGGTACGTTTCATAAGAAATGTGCACCAGTGATTTTATGTAATCAATTAGCACTGGTTTCAATATTTATTTAATACCACAAAATTATATTAAAAAATTGTCCTTCGGTGCATTAAGCGTATACAAAGCACCGATGCTTTTGTGTTATTACTAAGCATCTATGATTTAGGCTTATTAATAAGCACCAATGCATTTGTGTTATTAATACACACTGGTGCTATTGTGTTATTGATAAGCATTGACGCTTGTTTGTTACTAAAAATCACCGGTGCTTTCTATTTTTAATGCACCAGGGGGGTTTTTCCAGGTAACACACCGGTGCATATTATTTTATACAACATCGACGAATTCTTATTAATAATGCACTGGTGTGTTATAAGATGAAAGCCCCAATGCTTAATTATTTTTAAATCTCCTCCTGTGTTTTATTGTTAAAGCCCCAATGCTTATAAGACAAACGCCCTGGTGCTTAAATATTTTATTGGCCCTGTGCTTGCATATTATACTGCCTCGGTGCTTGCCTTTAAGTGTAAAACACCAGTGCAGTACGTGTATGTACGCACTGATGCTTTTTCCTCATAAAAATTCACCGATTTGTAAACATTCGCTAACACCTCCGGATGCCCATATTTTTTTAGTTATAATCAAGTTCTGTTATAGTATCCGCAAAAACATCCGCTCTTGAAAACATATGTTGTAGTGGAGGTTTTTTATGACAATTTTTGCCAATTTTGTAACACTAGAAACCTCTGCTATAACCTCCGCTAAAAGGTCTTTTCCTTGTAGTGCTTGGATTTTACCAGTGCTCGGGGAGGATGCACATGCCCAAAGGCCGTACGATGGAACAAAAACCAATGCAGAGAGTAATTTAATGTAAGTTTCTGACATGCTTTATGAGGCAGAGTGCCCAACAAGGGTGTGGAGGTGACTTTGTTCGTTTGAGATTATTTGACAGTCATTTGTACATGATTTTTCATCACGATCACAATGACGACGCCCGTTTTTGCATCCGAGCAACCGATCATGAGGCTTATGGCAGAAAACCCAATGTAAGCATGGTGCTTTTGTAATTTTGGTTTCCTTATGAAATATTTCAAAAGATGTATGTATGCTAAAGATTTCGATGAGCGTGGAATGTTGCAGTAGGGTAGAAAGACCCGATCCATTGCAAGAAAACTCATCATTCTAGACTTTTCACATAAATCAAGGTGATATAGTGTTGGAGAGACTATTTTGGCACTTTGTCAGAAAGTAGCCAATATTACAATCAAAGGTCTCAATTTTGCGAGACACATGTAATGGAAATATTGCGCTTGAATCCAATCAACGGATTCAAAGAGGACAACTGCCTCCATTTGTGATAGAGTCCTTATTCTTCCATAGATTGTGAGAATTTTGCCCTTGGATTGTCCATGGAGATTGCCTCATTTCATGAGAGACTTTGCCACATGTTGTGAGAAACTTCTCTATACACATAAGAACACCTCTTCGATGCTGTCACCAGGAGTGGGACTACAACCCTTTTATTTGTAAAGGAGACGCATCTTTTAAAGAGGAGAATAAAGCGGCCAAGTGGTTGAGCGAAGCCTGGAGACATAACCACCCTGGGTGAACTTCGTTATCAATCAATGACTCTCTTGTCCTTATGTGTTGACTTCTTATATCATTTTTTTATGCTTCCTTATTTATTTATATATGTTGTTGGATGCTTTAAGTAATGGTATATGGGATTTAATAAGCTTATTTACCAGGATAAATTTTATTTGGATTCAAGCCTCTTAAACACTCCAACTTCACCATTTAATGCAAATCAAGTTCAATAAAATTGATATTAAATATGACCTTTGATGGAGTGGCATAGAATTGAGTAAAGAGTGGTAACATGGTCACCTAAGTCTCTCAGATCAAGTGGTATCAAAGCAGGATTGATGAAGATTTCAGGTGTTGATGACAAGATGGGAAAAACATCGAAGAATGCATGGCTTCGTGAGATTGAGGAAATCAACCAGACCATGCAATCAAAGAATGTGAATTAAGGAGGTTGCTTCAAGAGTCTGAAGAGGAAAAGAGAAAACTACAACTCCAACTACAAGCTTTGAAGGATCAAGTTGGAGAATGATCCACAATATAAGCAACACAGGGTTCATCTTGTGGCCATGGAAGGTATACTAGTTATGGTTCTTGTCATGATGATGTTGATAATTGCACATTTTTTAAGATGATAGAGGATGCTCTACAAGCACCAGGGAACCAAGGTGGTTTCCTAGAAGTATTGTCTACAAATTCATCCAACCAGGAGGAGAAGTTGGTCACACTCTAGGAATATGACCAAGTGTCACAAACCGACATGGAGGTAAATGATTCTCCATGTTTAGTTCCTTCCTTCATTAATGCTGATATGTATTTTGGATTATTTGAACAATATACCAAAGGCATTGGCTTGAAGCTAATGAAGAAAATGGGATATCATGGAGGAGGCCTTGAAACCAACGACCAAGGCATTGTGAATCCCATTGAAGTGGTGGAATTACCTCAACATACAGGATTGAGCTATGTAAAAGAAGAGGTTGAATAATTCTCCAAGACCACCAGTGAAAGAAACTCTAAAACCACAGAAGAAAGCGAGTCTTCAAGTGCCGAGACCAAATTAGTGCAGGTTGAGAGGACATCATATCATTCTGATGATCGTGATTACAAGTCATCTCCAAGGGGATATGAGCGTCACAAAGGAGGAATTGAGGCAAGTTCTCCTCACCAGACCAACATCAGAGACAACCAAGCAAGGTATAAGAAGTCTCATTATTCAAACGTTCCTTTTGATTATAAGCAAATTAGCAATGATCATCAAATTTTATGGCATAGAAAACCATGTACGTTTTGTGGTATGAATAACCATGGTGTTTCCAAGTGTTGGAAACAAATGGATTTTTATAGGAAGTTTATGGAAACCAGGAAGAGGCCAAGACTTGAAGATCCTACTCCACATCAAGAGAAAGAGAAGGGAAATAAAATCTTGATGAGGAACAACCATTGCACCCATTGAGACAAGGGTGGAAATCATGAGGCCACATGTTGGATCTTACATACAGAGTTGTGTTCTAAGAAGAAAAAGAAGGTTGGAACAACACCTATGAAGGGGTCAAGCGATGAATCAACTCATAAAGGAAGCCAACTACTGGAAGAAGGCCAGTTATCGGAAGAGAGACAAGTCTAGAAGAAGGACCCAGTCGTCTTGATGACTAAAATGATGGAATTTTTTTTTGAGTTAGTTTATAGTGGTCATTATTGTAAATCACTTGTTGCTTCTAAGACAGTAGGGAACTTTTATAAAAGTGATGAGATGTAAAACATCACTTATTCATGTAACATAGTGATATTTTACACCTTTTGTTGAGGTAGCAAAGAGTATGGGTTATGTTGTAAGTCAGAGAGACATGTATGATATCATGATGTACAATTTTTGGGTCCAAAAGTCCTTTAGTGGGGAGGAATGATCTAGGAGGATCTAGAAGGCCCAAAAATCAAAGTGTTCAAAATCCAGTGAAAACTACACCAAGTCAAAGAGCTCATCGCAAGCTTTCCAACGACGCCTCAAATAGAGCTAGGACGAATAAGTTATGTTGAGACAAAGGTTTGGTCAAACTAGTCAAAGCCAACATGTCCGTAGAGATGACATCATCATCCGTACCATTGACATCAGAAGGTGACTGTGTAGAGATGATGTTATGCTAACATCACCATGATAATGTGGTAGCATGAGAGGCTTCCATGTGTCATGCATTATTGGCATTTTGGGCGGCCACTGTTGGAGTTACTTCACACACACCTATGATTTATTTTTCCTAAGGTTATTCCTTGTTTATTAGTCATAATTAGTCATTATCCAGTCTCCTATATTTTAGGGGAGAATATTCCACCCGAGGAATATTCTCTTTCAATTGACACTTCAGTTTGACTAGTTGAGTTGAGTTTAGATGTTGCATTGGTTTTGTCACCATGAAACATTGGGATCATCACCAACTCACTACTCTTTGTTCAGTCAGTTAACTAAAGACTAGTTGACTAGTTAACTCAATTAGGTGGTAGTTCACTCCCGTATCTGCCTAAGAGATTAGACTAGGTGACATTTTACTCTTGTAACTGTTGGTGTGTGTCCAGATCAATCTAGACGACCACTATGTCTCATTAGTTACTCATTTATCCTATATATATTGTAAATTATTCACTCTTTGAGTGTGGAATACGGTTAATGAGAATTCTTCCATTCTTTCTATCTTGCTTCTTCTTTCTCAATTTATCTCTACAAATGTGTGTAGTATTTTCTAGCTAGATCTATTCTATGTAGGTTCAACACATTTACATGGTATCAGAGCTGACATACTACTAAGAAAAAGCTACACCAAATCATTTTTTGCAGGTACAAAAGATTGAAGACAACAAAAAGATGAATTATTCGCCGTAAATACTTCTCACACCTCATAACTATTTGGAATGGAATCCAAAAATTCTTCTTCATCTTAGATGTAGAGGCTTATATCAAATAACCATGGAAATGGAAGTAGAGCCTGATTCTGCCGATGAGAAAAATGATTTTCTCAATAGACAATATATGGCCATAGGAAGTATCAACATGTCTGTTTCTCTTGAACTTTTCCATCAAGTATATGAAGAATCACAAGGATTAAATACAAATGAATTATGGACCATATTGGAGGTTCTATTTGGGAATAAAGAATATTGTGAATATTTCATGCAGGAGGTTGAACAGATAGAGCCAAAAGATAAGCCATCAGAAGATCAAGTCTCTTATTATGAAGAGTCTTCTACAAAAGTTTTTTTGTATTCCATTAATTGAAGTTGATGTCTAATCCATTTAAGATTTGTTTTCTGAAATTCATGTGGAATATATATGGCATACATCTTAGGAGTCACATGCAGACACTTTTGCATGCACCATGCATGCATTTCAGGAGTAAAAAAGGGAGCCTCTCACATCAGACACCATTCTGATATTTTATGAGCACTATTTGCAGAAAAAAAATTGGATATTTGAATTCCTCTCGGGAAAATATCCAATTTCAAAAAAACAATCGTCCGAAACAGAGTCCAGAAAGTGAAGTTATGATCGTTTTAAAATCAACAAAATTTCAACATTTTTCTGGAAATGATCGCATGATTTTCAAAATTTCATCCAAAATTTATTGGGATATTATTCATTACAAGAAGATAAAGTGGATATGTGTGGAAATATCAATGATGCATACACTTCATTAGATCTGTGCAGACATCTACATGTTCAACAAAATCTTCAAAGAGCACAAACTTGCACAGTTGCGAGGTCTTCTTGGAGTGAAGGACATGGTTTCTTAGCAATTGCATTTTGTTCATTATCATTTTTTATTTTATGCATTGTAATTTGAGGGGGGGTTTTGTTCCCATGAGGTTTTACCTCTTTCCTTGTTTAGTTTAGTGTATCTTTTGTATTTGGGTACCTAACATGGCCTCGTAGCCGGGACCCATTCTTTATTTTCACCATAGTGATGTTCAGGGGGGGTTGTTGGAGTTACTTCACACACACCTAGGATTTATTTTTCCTAAGGTTATTCCTTGTTTATTAGTCATAATTAGTCATTATCTAGTCTCCTATATTTTAGGGGAGAATATTCCACTTGAAGAATATTCTCTTTCAGTTGACACTTCAGTTTGACTAGTTGAGTTGAGTTTAGATGTTGCATTGGTTTTGTTACCATGCAACATTGGGATCATCACCATCTCACTACTCTTTGTTCAGTCAGTTAATTGAAGACTAGTTGACTAGTTAACTCAGCTAGGTGGCAGTTCACTCCCGTAACTGCCTGAGAGACTAGACTAGGTGGCATTTTACTCTTGTAACTGTTGGTGTGTGTCCAGATCAATCTAGACCACCACTATGGCTCATTAGTTACTCATTTATCCTATATATATTTTAAATTATTCACTCTTTGAGTGTGGAATAAGGTTAATGAGAATTCTTCCATTCTTTCTATCTTGCTTCTTCTTTCTCAATTTCTCTCTACAAATGTGTGTAGTATTTTCTAGCTAAATCTATTCTGTGCAGGTTAAACACATTTACAACCACTTGGGCCTATCGACGAGTGCCATGTGACACCACATGGTAGGATGAAAGAATGAAATGTTTCATTGACATGGTGAATGCCACATGGCAGCCACAGACAGTGACAAGTGGCAGCCTGACGCAACGACACATGGATGGACACATCAACATACAGTGGCAGGATGACTAGGCAGTTTTGGTGAATGAGAGGGCACCATGTGGCCCAATCATTGAGCACCACGTGGCACCCAAAAAATTCCGAATGAGTTCCCATGAACAAAGTAAAAAAAATAAATATTAAAAGGACGTCGGCCCGACCGACTCTTGTATCTGGCACCAGACCAATCGGTGGCCCCTGAATCTAGTGTATTCTATGAAATCCAACAGTCAAACTCCAATACAAGGCAACCCATATCTAGTAGCATCCCCAGATTTTCGACGATTAGTATCATCCGATCTGACGACAATTAAATGCAAGATTTTTGTGGTCACATCCAAAGGATAGTGGGAGTGCTAGCTTTAGCAGAGGTTACACCTAAGTATGGCGGGAGTTTGTTAAAACAATGCAACGATATATATATATATATATATATATATATATATATATATATAAGTTGTAATGAAAACTAAAATGGGGAGCCCGCGGGTTTGACCCCAGGTCTCCCCAACTACAAACCTTAATTTTTCCTCCGCTAACCAATTAGGCCAATGACCTTTTTGAAATATCCGCCCACAAAGTTTATTAAAAACTTGACTTTTACTAGTGCTTGGGGAGGATGCGCGTGCCCAGAGGCCGTACAATGACACAAAAACCAATGTAGAGAGTAATTTAATGTAGGTTGCAGGCATTCTTTATGAGGCAGAGATCCCAACAAGGGCCTAGAGGTGACTTCGTCTGTTTGAGACGATTTGATAGTCATTCTTACATGATTTCATCTCACGATTGCAATGACGATGTCCATTTTTTCATATGAGTAGCTGATGATGAGTCTTATGGCAGAAAATCCAATGTAAACATGGTGATTTTGTAATTTTGGTTTCCTTATGAAATATTGCAAAAGATGTATGCATGCTACAGATTTCAATGAGCACAGAGTGCTGCAACAGGGAAGTAAGACCAGATCCATTGGAAGAAAAATATCATTCTATCATTTGTACGTAAATCGAGGCGGTGTAGTGCTGGAGAGACTATTTTGTCACTTTGTCAGAAAGTAACCAATATTACAATCAAAGGTCTCAATTTTGCGAGACAAATGTAATGACATTATTTGTGCTTGAATCTGATCAATGGATTCAAAAAGGACAATTGCCTCCATTTGTGAGAGAGTCATTATTATTCCACAGATTTTGAGAAATTTTCCCTTGGATTTTCCATGGAGATTGCCATTTCACGAGAGACTTTGCCACATGTTGTGAGAAACTTCTCTATACACATAAGAGAACCTCTTTGATGATGTCACTAAGAGTGGGACTGCATCCCTTTTATTTGTAAAGGAGAAGCATATTTTAAGGAGGAGACTACAAAGAATAAGCGGTTGAGTGAAGCCTAGAGATGTAGCCACCTTGGGTGAACTCCATTATCAATTGGTGACTCTCTTTTCCTTATGTGTTGACTGCTTATCTCATATTTCTTATGCTTCATTATTTTCACAGATATGTTGTTGTATGCATGAAGTAATGGTATATGAGATTTAATAAGCTTCTTTACCATGAAAAATTCAATTTGGATTCAATCCTCTTAAACACTTCAACTTCACCTTTTAACGCAAATCAAGTTCAATAAAAACAATATTAAATTGTTGGATAAATTTCTATTTTCGACACACTAGTTCAGTGGGAGTTAACTGACTAGTTCTATTTAGACTTTCTATTTTTACCATCACTATTATGCATGCATGCATTCCTAGGGAAAGCTAACTGCTTGATTACTTTTCTTAATCATGGAATTCTTTGCCCTATATATGA
>ML787042.1:61803-81111 GCA_009831015.1 Picea engelmannii
TCTACGAAAGAATGGGATAAACTTGAAAGAAAAGCAAGAAGTACGATTCGACTTTGTCTTGCAGATTTATTACTGCTGAAAGTATTAGGTGAAGATTTGACCAAGAAACAATGGGATAAGTTGGGAAGCTTATACCAGACGAAATCTCTGGTAAATAAGTTATTTCGCAGAAATAAATTATATCTTCTCAGAATGAGTGATGGTAGTTTGGTGAATGAGCATTTAAATGCCTTTAATACCATTTTAAGCCAATTATTATCTGTGGATATTAAAATCATGGAGGAGAAGTGTATAAGCCTATTATGGTCTTCGCTAGACTCATGGGATAGCTTAGTCATGGACGTAGGGAGTAATAAAACCACATTAGAACTAAAATACGTGGTTTCTTCTCTACTGTAAGAATAAATGAGAAGAAAGAACATTGAAGGATCGACCAAATATGCTTTAGTGGTGAGAGGTCGACTGGTTGAAAGAGATAAAGGAAAATTATCTGGTAGAAATTCTAAGTCAGAGGGAAGATATAAATCCCCAGTTTAGTCGACAAGAAGATGCTGGAAATGCGGTAAATATGGGAATTACAAAAAAGAATGTTAGTTGATGGCGATGGAAGTCAGTATGAGATATGATGAGAAGTAGTCGACGAAGAGAAAGATGAACCCGAATAAGGGAGGTGATGTGTACCTGGCATCGATCAATACATAGTTGGATCAAGGTGTTTGGTTGATTGACTCAGGAGAATCCTATCATATGAAACCACATAGAGAATGGTTATGTAAGTATGAATGATATGATGGAGGTGATGTGTTCTTGGGGGATGAATCGACAACCAAAATTTTCAGACGAGGAATAGTTCGACTTATCCTACAGGATGGGAGGAAAAGAACCCTTGCAGGTGTGCTACACATTCCGGGTTTGGAAAGAGACATAATATATGTCAGCAAGATGAGTGATACTGGAGTGCACACTCTGTTTAATAAGGATTCATATAATATGGTAAGAGGTGCGATGGTATTAATGAAATAATTTTGGATTGGAACCCTATACAAGATTTTAGGGAATGCCAACTCGACTGGATGCAACAACATTGTTTCTCCTGAAGTTGAATCGACTTCGACTCAACTCGACCCGAAACATTGTAGAAAAAGTACTTCGAGATATGAACATTAAAGGTATCGTCAAAGGTTTTTGTGAATGTGGTTTAGAAGTCGAATTTTGTGAAGATTGCATATATGGAAAACAAAGTTGGGTGAGATTCCCATTTGGAGCGACAAGGGAAAATGGGATTCTAGAATTGGTGCATAGTGATGGGTTTGGCCCAGTTACAGTGCCTTCACTTGGTGGATCCATGTATTATGTCTCCTTCATAGATAATTTTTTTAGGAAGACATGGATATATTTCCCGAGGAAGAAATCAAAGGTTTTCTAGAAATTTAAAGAGTTTAAAGCTGTTGTAGAAAACCAGAAAGACAAGAAGATTAGGATGTTGAGAACTGACAATGGTGGTGAATTTTGTGGAAAATAATTTGATCAGTTCTGCAACCAGTGTGTAATAGTACACAAAACTACCACGCTATATACCCCATAAAAAAATGGAGTTGTCGAGAGAATGAAAAGAACATTGATGGACAAGGCAAGGAGCATGCTGAATGGTGCTAGGCTCGCACAAGAATTCTTGGTGGAGGCAATCGACATTACAATATATCTTGTGAATATGTCTCCTTCATTGGTGCTATTCGACATGACTCCAAATGAGATATGGTTAGATAAGAATCCTTCGGTTTCACATCTCAAAGTATTTGGATGTGATGCATTTTTTCATGTTCCCAAGGAAAAATATGGACAAGAAGGAAATCAAATGTATTTTCATTCGATACAAAGAAGGAATGAAAGGATATAAGATATGGGATCCTGCATCAAGGAAAATAGTGTAAAATCGAGATGTGGTATTCAGATAAGTAGGAGGTAATTTTGAGCCTGAGGAAATTTTTCAGATCGAGAATAATCCTAAGACGGTGCGGTTTGAACTGAGGAATGAAGAAGATGATTCAGATGAGTCAAATAAATCAAAGGAAGAGGTGGAAAAATAAACTTTGGTAGTAAGAAGGTCAAAAAGAGTAAGAAAACCAATCAAAAGGTATATTCCTCTTGACTTCCATTCCAGATTCATGTTAACTTCCATCGACGATGAGCCCAAGTCAGTCGGTGAGGCAGTCAATTCGGTAGAAGGTAAAATTTGGAAGGACACCATGGTCAAAGAGATGAAATGATTGCACAAGAATGAGACATGGGACCTAGTCAAGTTTCCTAGTGGAAGAAATATCGTCAGTAGAAAATGGGTATTCAAGAAGAAGATGAATGCCACAGGAAAAGTCGAGAAGTTAAAATATTGAATGGTAGTGAAAGGATATTCCTAAGTCGAGGGAGTCGACTTCGGTGAGATTTTTTCCTATGTTGAAAAAATAACTTCCATTAGAGTACTGATGTCTCTGGCTGCAACATTTGATCTGTAAATAGAACAGATGGATGTGAAGACAACATTCCTACATGGGGACCTGTAAGAGGAAATATACATGAAACAACCTAAAGGATTTGTAGTAAAGGGTGAGAAAGAGTTGGTGTGAAAAATGAAAATATCCCTTTATGGTATAAAACAATCGCCAAGGATGTGGTACTAGAATTTCGACACATACATCCTTATTTTGGGATTTGTGAGAAGCAAAGGTGATCATTGCATATATTCCAAGGAAGAAGATGGGAGTTTCATATATGTATCTTTGTATGTCGATGAGATGTTTCTGATTTGGAACAAAATGGACACAATAAAGGAGGTGAAGAGACAACTATACTCCAAGTTAGACATGAAGGATCTCGATTCAACTAACTTCATTCTAGGAATGGAGATTAAGAGATATCGAGTCACTAGAAATATATGGTTAAATCATAAAAAGTATATTGAAACAGTTCTGAAACGTTTCAACATGCAAGATTGCAAACCGATGAAGGTGCCAATTCCTGTGGGAGAAAGGATAATTGTTGAACAATGTCTAGAGACACAGGAAAAAATAGAGGACATGGCACATGTTCCCTATGCAAGTGTTGTTGATATTCTAATGTATGCGATGGTTTGCACTTGACCAGACATTTCCAATGCAGTGGGAGTGCTGAGAAGGTATATGTCGACACTTGGAAATGATCACTTAACACTTGTCAAGAGAGTATTCAGGTATTTGTGTGGCATGAAGGACTATGATATATTCTATCAAGGAAAACCTGGAAGTGACAGTGGTAGATTAAATGTACATGGATTTGTCAATGTCGAATGGGTTGGAGATTTGGATCAACGAAGTTCGACCAATGGATATGTCTTCAAGATGTTCGATGGAGCAATAAGTTGGATGAGTAAGTAACATGAATTCGTAGACTTGTCAACAATAGAAGTTGAATACGTGGCGACCACTCATGGAAACAAAGAAGCGATATGGCTATGTTTAGGAATCAGGTTTGAGCAGAGAGCTATGAATATAAGTTGCGATAGTCAAAGTACAATATTTCTGGCAAAGAACCATTCTTATCATTCAAAGACTAAACACATTGATGTACAATACCATTTCGTAAGAGATATGGTTGAAATTAACAAGGTGCTACTAGAGAAAGTAGACACATTGGAAAACATAATAGACTCATTGACCAAGTCTATGAGTGCTGTGAAGTTCTCTTGATGTAGAGAGACAATGGGCATTGCTTCCTTAGGTCTGTGAATGAAATTTCAGGAATCTCTTGGTTTCAACAAAGAAGAAAACAAGTGGGAGAATGTTGGGTTGTTATATTCTTTGCAATGGAAGTCTAGTCAATGTGGATCGACTGACGGTCAAATTTGAGGTGGATCGACAACATGTCAAAATTGAGGTAGATCAACAGCAAGTCGAAGGTCAAGGTTAGTCGACTGAGTAAAGTCGAAGTCAAAGGTTGGGGAAATTAAACATGGTAAAGGCATCACAATACGTTGAAGAGGTTAACTGACAAGAGGTCGATAGGCGGGCATGTGGTGAATGACTGAATAACAAATGAAGGTCAACTTATAGTTGACTATAATCTGACTTGGAGTCAATTGTAATAGAATCCCAAGATTCGTGGGATTTGTAGCTAATGATTTGCATGGATCTGTAACTGTTTTTGGGTGCCATGTCTTTAGGGTATTTCTTATTGTAAATACTATAAAGAGGCATGTTGTAAGGCCGTAACGACTAATGAACAATCAATGAATCGTAAGGTAACCAATCTTTATAGAAATATTTAGATGTAGGTTGTTGGTCATGCAAATGTTAGACAAATTGACTGCATGGTTGTTATTGCATAGGAAATAATATATGACGTCAATTGTTTCTTAGATGTGGACCAAGATGTAACCATTTATTCAAATTGAATAAGACAACAAGAGAGTAGAACGCTCAAGGAATGCTGGTTTTCCCGATTTGGGTTTCCAGGGTAAAATCTCAGTGTACTGTGTGATTTATTTGTCATTTGCGTTCTTGATTAAATTCTTATTCTCGTCTGCTAGGTTTAGTGTGGAAATGAATCTCATTTCATGACAACATGTAGTCTCTCCCTGTCTTTGACATTAATGAAAACAACATTTCCAACAATATCCCCCTTTTTCATTGATGGAAACCCTTATTCAATTATGAAACCCCCCCTGTCTACAACTTTCCTTGTGTTTGAAATTCTTCCTTTGTATGCAACTTCTTCCGCCTTGAAATCAATGGAAAAGGGATCCTCCTCCTGAGCTTGTGCTTCCCTTTAATAATGAAATGAGAGAAACATCACTCCTAGATTTTGTTTACTTGTCCCATACAACATTCCTTTGACTTCATTGAGAACATATACATTGCTTGGGGTTCTGTTTGCATTTTCTACTAATCTTCCTAAACCTACTTTCCTTATCTCACATCCTTTAGAATGAAATGTGAGGTTGTAACCTTGATCACACATTTGATCGACACTTATAATATTGTGTTTTAACCCTTCAACATACAAAACATTCAGTGTTTTTGTCTTTCCATGATTAATACTAATGATACCTTTTCAGGCATTCCTTGTAGAAGCATTATCCTCTGTAACGTACCCAACCACCAACAGGCTGACCATGCTACTCCATATCTCACTTCAAAAATAGTTTTTGAATTTTGATAATAATTCATTCAAAAATGAGCATGAAATAATGCAATAACAACACATGGAATAATCAATATTCATGCTAAACCATCCAAGAAGTGAACAACATGCCATGCACAACAATAACTAGAAGCATGCACACATAAATACACCTTAGAGATAAATACATACACAGTGGGATACACATTATACAAAGAACACATAGAGCACTTATCTTTTCAAGTAAACATTCATCAACTAGCTGTAGACCAAGGATGTTCCTCCCAACCATAGACACCGTTGTTCCAAATATCAACAACATGTCACCCCTGATCCAAGGCTATGAATCCACAAGGATGGTTCCTATGACAAATAAAAAAACACACTAGTTAGCTAATAAGCTCTCATGTTTTCCTAATCACACAACAATCCTAATTTCCAACTCTCTTCCCCTCTAACATGCACAACCCAAATAAAAGAACCCCTTTCTCTACCATGCAGTCCCTCAAGACGTTCCATTGCTCTCCATGGTTCTAGTGCTACTGGTCAAGAAATATCCATTCTAGAAACTCCAAGGATTCTAAGTTGTGGATAGTTCTTTCAGAACTATCATCAATCTCATGCACATAGGGATCCATTCCCTCATGGAATAATCAATAATTCATCACAACCATATAGAAATGAATCTCTACCTCCAACCATTCATATTCATGCCCAAACCAAGAGCACACGAATTAGAAAGAGTGAGGAGGATGAGTGATTGAATAATAATGAAATGAAGAACCCCTAAAAAATGGAAGAGTGGAAAGAGTGAACCCCCAAATAGCCCAAAGAGGGGTTTATGTATTTACTTGGAAATCAAGAACCACATGGCCTTCCCAAGAAGCTCATGTAACTACTTTCTCAATTAAATCCAAAATGGGTAAATGTAATAAAAATACTTATCCCCTTTAGCCCCCTCTCTCGTGGAATCATACCCCCCTATCTCTTTTGTCCTTGTCAGCTTTGCACCCAATGATGTATTTTATTAATATATATTAAAGTATTACATTTCATAGGCACTCTAGACCCTTTTCAACTTTACCAGGTCACCATCCTAATTCACATTTGTATAATACAGTCTAGTCATATGGATTAAAAACTGAGGTGTTACATCCCCCTCCCCTTGTTTTGGCATTGTCCTCAGTGCAAAACACAATTATGATGTTCTTAATATTACAATGCTAGTCTCACAAGACATTAATCATCATAGGTAGTCCATCCAATTTTCATATACATAGGCACTCTAGCCTAAAAACATGCATACATAGGAACTCTAGCCTAAAAACATGCATACATAGGCACTTTGGCACAAAACATACATAAGGATTTTTACAATTTTATTTTTCTAGCAGCAGTTCCAACCAACAAGATCTCCTTACCTATCATCTTGCATAACCCAAAGAGTGTACCCCCCCTTCTCCGCTTTGTAGTCCTTCGTGCTGTACCACTTCTCTTTAAGGCTTCAGTGCACTCATCCAGGAAGTTTCAGAGTTGCAACTCCAAGAACTCCAGCTGCAACAAGTCCACTAGACTTTCTTCATTCCATGCCTTTTTCATTGAGCTTGATTTTCTCTTAGCGCTCTTCTTCCCGATATTCCATATTCAATAGTCAACATCTCATATGTATTACACACATACAATCATCATGAGATATCATCATAATAATTTCCAATCATAAATGTCAAATATGTTTTATACAGGAAAACATAATTTCCAAGCATGAGCTTCCAGCTCATAATTCGTTTGGCTCTTGCAGTAGTATATGCCCATATTTATCATGGATTACAATAATTCCATGCCCAAGACCATTCTTCCTGTAATTTTCTCAACCTTCACTTAGCCAAACCAACTGTTAGCATATCATAACAATTTTTAATTTCCCAAATCTGTTTTGTACAGGAAAATAAAATTCCCTAAGCATGAGGTTTTTTCTTATAATTTTTGGCTCTTGCAACATCAAGCATTGGTATTCTTTATGGGGTTACATCCCTTCCATATCCAAGACCATTCTTGCGGTAATTTCCTCAATTTATACTCAGCTAAAAAAATTATCATTAATTTTAAAATTCTAATTCCCAAAAATGTTTTATAGAAGAAAAATTAAATTTCCAAGCATGATCTTCAGTTCATAATGTTTGGCTCTTGTAGCAGTAGAGACCGGTCTTCCTTATGGGCTTCCATTATTTCCATATCCAAGACCACTCCACCTATGATTTTCCTCATATTACATGCAACCAAACATATTGTCAGTAACTCATGTACAATGGCAACAAGTGATCTCATAGTTGTTTACAACTACAATTCAATTACTTCCATCCATTCTTGACATCAAATGTAATTCAACTATTAATTGGAATGAACCCATAATTCTCTACACATGTATTATCAACCAATCTTTTCTTTATTCTATCCATAAATATTTTTATTACTCCGTTCCCCTGACATAGATTTTCCATAATTCATCATTATGTAACTACTTTAACCCACAATTTTCTTGTTGCGATATCTAACAACACCTGAAGTGTTCTCAACTTCATGAGCTAGCAATACTCACATCATTTCAAATATTAGCATAATCATTTCTATGCAATATAATATATACAGGCATTCAATAATTTCTTTAATACCACTTGTAACATTTTCAATAGCTCCAAAAAGTGATCTCATAATTGTAAAAAACAACAATTCAATCACCTTCAACTAGTATTCATATTAAATATAACGACACTATCATTCACTATGCATTTTCAACATCACAATCTTTTCATAATAAAACAAATAATTACCAATAAAATAACAATTGATGTGCCAATACCCATGGCCACATCTACATAATATATTAATATATCCCTGCATTGACCACATAATACCACATAACTATGTCATGCAATCCACCATGGTGAGTTGGAAGGTCTGGCCAATGCCTCAACACATCATCCGAACTCTTCCCAATATTGCTCGACTATTTGGATACACAACACAGGGAAACATAATTCCTAAGTGCTCTTCAGTGTTAACAAAGATGTTGCAGTCCAAATAGTAGCCATATAGGGGAAATCATTGAGCACTCACATAACGTTATATCCCTTCCATATCCAACCGTATCATGATCTCACACATGACTAACCCTATGGGTATTCATTCATGTGACAAGAGTATATCTCTTGAATTGACCTGATTATGATCTCATAACCAGTCATAACACAATCTGCAACTAACCTTTTATCTAAATGCACTCTAGCATCAACACCATTTACATACTCTAGGTCTTCGACCATTACATATTAATTTAAATCTTGAAAATTTAGCAGAGGGAATTCTTACCTCAATTCCCTCTAACATTAGAAGCAACCAAATGCATACCTGCATGGATATTATCAACCTACTTGATGCTACATGACCAACTAGTATTTGTAGAACCTCCGAGGCTTCCTCCTCCATCCTTATGATCACCATTCCTACCACTCTCATGGGTCTTCACATAGATGGAGGTCATAATCAACAACAACGTCCACATATTTAACTGTGTTATATCATTTTTCCTGAATACATAATCCATCATTATTCATACTCAATATAACATCAATATTACATGCATATAACAACAAACTATTCTAAGTCCACAAAAATTCCATATGCATATCCATGCATGTACATATGAACAAGTGCACATCCATATGCACCAAACATTCACTGTCATCATGCCTACTAATGCATTTAAATTCATTGTATGTGTTATAAAAATAGGATTGCAGAGCAATAAAATAAAACAAGTTCGGAAATAAAACACAGAAGATACAAAATACAATAGAGACACAAATATACGTGGTTCACCTAGTGTGGGCTACGTCCACCAGATAAATTGATAGGTCCTTCCTTTTATTATCTAGTAAATAAAGGGATACAACCTACAACACACCCACTGCAACTTCCTCTTCTTTCTCTCACAACCTCCCTTCTTAGAATACAATATTTTCAATGATACATAGCCGCAATACATTTCCCTCATAAAAGAGGGTTTCCTTCTAGGGAAAAAAACCCTAACATAACTTCTACCTTCAGATATGCGACCTTATAATGAATTTTTCAGATTTACTATGAAATTACAATCCACATTTACAAGGAAAATTTTCCTTCGGGGGCTTCATCCCCAAACCCCCATCGAGGAACGCTATCCCCAAAACCCCCACTGAGGGCTGACTTTCCCTCGAACCTTGCAAGGGGGGAAATTCCACCCTGCAATTCCCCCTCCTAGAGGGATGTACAATCTTCCGGGGTGTAAAGTCTTCATGGGGTATAAATACGACTGAAAACAAAAAACCTCTGAATCAAGAAGACAATTATGCTCCACAACTAAAAATGTCCCACTTGGAGACTGATCTCAACAAATCTACCACTGCTGTATCTGTTGGACTATGATCCTTCTTGGACCTAGCAAATTTCTCATCTTCACCTTCATTCTTGAAGACCAAGTGAAACTGAGTAGGAACTCAGTTTCTCCCTAGTTACTCCATTTGTTAACATGTATGATGGATTCTATCTAGTGTGTATCTTTTCCAACTTCAAATGTCCATCTTCCAAGATGAATCGTATGAAATGGTACCTAAGTTGTATATGCTTAGTCTTCAAATGGAAGGGTGATTTATTTGCAAGATGAATGACACCCTCGCTATCACAATACAACTTGCTATTCTCTTGCTTCTTTCTCAATTCCTCCATAAACCTCTGTAACCAAATCATCTCTTTACTAGCCTCTGTAGCAACAAGATACTCTACCTCTGTTTTTGAAAGTGCAACAACCTTTTGCAGTTTTGAAATCCAACTTACTGTTATTCCACCTACAGTAAAAACATACCTTGTGGTGCTCCTCTTGCTTTCTTTATCACATGCCATATATGAATCAACATATCCCTGTAGAATAATGTCTGAACTTCTAAAACATAATGCATGAGTAGCAAAACCTTTCAAATACCTGAGAATCCACTTTATTTCCTCCCAGTGTTCTTTACCTAGATTGTTCATATACCTACTCACAACTCCCATTGCATGTGAAATATTTGGTCTTGTGAAAACCATCGCATACAACAAGCTGCCAACTGCTGATGAATAAGGGACCCTGGACATGTATTCTATCTCCTCTTGTGTCTTAGGACACATTTCCTTGGTTAATTTTAAATGGTTGGCCAAAGGTGTACTAACCGGTTTTTCATTTTGCATTCTAAACTTCTCCAACACCTTCTCTATGTACTCACCTTGAGACAATGTCAATTTGCAATTTTTCCTATCTCTTGTTATTCTCATACCAAGAATTTTCTTTGCAACACCCAAATCCTTCATCACAAATGAATTAGCTAGTTTCTTCTTGAGCACATTTATATCCTGCATATTAGAACGTGCAACAAGCATGTCATCTACATACAATAGAAAGATAATGTATCTTCCATTTTTTAGCATTTTAAAATAAACACATTGACCAAAATGACATCTACTATAACCTTGTTCTGTCATAAACCTGTCAAACTTCAAATACCACTTCCTTGGAGTTTTCTTTAGGCCATACAAGCTCTTCTTCAAAATGCATACCAAATTTTCCTTCCCTTTGACCTCATACCCCTATGGCTGTTGCATATAAATCTCTTCCTCCAAATCCCCATGGCAAAAAACTATTTTTACATCTAATTGTTCAAGATTCAAATCTTCTGCTTCCAGAAGACTTAAAATAATCCTAATTGAATTCATTTTAACAACAAGAGAAAATATTTCTTTTGTGCAAACCCCTTTACAACAAGTTTATCCTTGTACCTCTTTTTGCCTCCATCTTCTTCCTTCAAGTTGTATACCCATTTATTTTGCAATTCTCTTTTTCCCGCAGGCAACTGAACCAAATCCCAAGTCTAGTTATTTTCCAGAGAATCCATTTCCTCTTTCATGCCTTACTCCCACTTCTTTTTAGTGTCTACCTGCATTGCCTCTTCATAACATTCTGGTTCACCAGAATCAATCAACAATAACTAATACAATGAAGGAGAGTATCATTAAGGGGGTCTACTTAACCTATTAGATCTTCTAACAACACTTGCAGGAGTTCGAGGTACCTATTGATATTTTTGTTGTACATTTTAATTTTCTGGTACCTTTGGAATTTCTTTTTCAGTGATCTCATCAAGCACCGTGTATTCTGTTTTTTTTTTCCTATTTCTTTCCCTACAATTGATCTTTGTACATGACCTTCTGATTGAATATGACATCTCTAATGCTAATGATTTTGTGATTTTCATAATCCCATAAGCGATAACTAAAATCATTAACACCGTATCCAATAAAGGTACACTTCTTGGATTTTTTCTCAAGCTTTGTTCTATTTTCTTTATCAATATGGACAAATGCTTCACAACCAAAAGTCTTCAAAAAAGAATAGTTTACCTTTTTACCTGTCTAGGTCTCCTCTGGAATTCCACCATCCAAATATATTTAAGGCCCTCTATTTATTAAGTAAACAACAATATATACAAAATTTTCCCAGAACTGTAAGGGAAAACCATCATGCAATCTCATACTCCTTGCACGCTCCATGATTGTCCTGTTCATCCTTTCTGACACACCATTTTCTTGTGGTGTTCCTGGAACTGTATTTTCTCTATGAATACCATGGTATGAACATTAATCATCAAAATCCTTTCTACAATATTCACCTCCACTGTCTGATCTAAGACACTTCATCCTTTTTCTTGTCTCATTCTCAACCAAATCTTTCCATTTCTTAAAAGTATCAAAAACATCATATTTTTGTCAAATGTAATAAACCCAAGTTTTTCTAGTTGCATCACCAATAAAAGTAACATAATAATGAGAGCCACCAAGAGATGATACCTGAGCTGGTCCCCATACATTTGTATGCACACACTCTAACCTTTCACTCTTATTTTCTTTTCTGACTCTGAGAAATATGACTCTCTTCTGTTTTCCATAAACACAATGCTCACAAAAATCCAAATCAATTTGTTTAAGATCTAGCAACACATTTCTTTTGTGAAGTATATTCATCCTCTTTTCACTCATGTGTCCAAGCGTATGATGCCACAATGTTGTATCCACTCCTGTAGAATCTAAAGACATAGAAGAGTCAGTATTACCAGTACATAAATACAATGTACCTACCTTCTCTCCTTTTGCTATCACCAGTGATCCTTTGGTGACCTTCCAGACCTTATCTATAAATATGGATATACAAACTTCAATTTCCAACTGCCCTGTTGAAATTAGATTTTTCCTTAGATCTAGAACATGTCTTACCTCTTTCAACAACCATTGGTTTCCATTCCTTTGATTTATTTTTACCTTTCCCATTCCAACAATTTTGTATGGTGCATCATCACCCAAATGAACCTGTCCAAAATCACCTTGAACATAATCTAGAAAATGTTTCATATGGGGTGTGGCATGAAGTGAAGCCCCTGAATATACTACCTAAGACTCATAAATATTATCTATAGAAAGAATCAAAACATCTTGTAACACATCCCCTGTTACATTTGCTTCTTGATTTTTTTCCTGCTGTCCATCTCTTTGTTTCTTTGGAGCTCTAGAGTCTTTCTTCATATGTCCTTTCTTCCAACAATTCCAACACTCTATATTTCCTATTCTGGAATTGGATCTGCCCTTCCTAGAATCCCATGGTTCACTGAGCCCTTTACTCTATCCTTTTGTCTTCCCCTATTTTCCATGTTTAACACATTACCCGATGTCTCAACTGTGCTTTTCCATCACATTTCCTCACTAAGGATAACACCAACAACATCATCAAATTTTAAAGTGTTTGAACCAGAGACAGAGTTACTTACAACCATGACCAATCCATTCCAACTTTCTGGAAATGATCACAATATTAGAAGAGCCCTGACCTCATCATCAAATTCCACTTTTATAGAACTCAGTTGACTAGTAACCATATTAAATTCATTTAAATGATCTGCAACAGACCCACCTTCTGATATCTTCATATTAAATAATCTCTTCATTAGAAACACCTTATTGGACACTGGGTTTTTTTCATACAGTTTAGCCAATGCGTCCATCAACTCCTTCATTGTATTTTCTTTCAAAATATTGAAATCCACCAACGCTGCCAGGCTTAGCCGTATCGTTCCTAGTGCCTTTCTGTCAAGAACCTCAGATTCTTAATTCTTCATGGCCGTCGACTTCTTTGATATTCCACCCAATGGTAGGAATATATCCTTCTGATAAAAATAATCTTCCATCTACAACTTCCATAACTGTTAGTTTTGGCCGTTAAATTTCTCGACCCTAAACTTTCCATCTTCCGCGATAGCTCCCACTCGAACCAGGAACCCTCTTTTCCCGTGAGTTACCTTTCTCTTTGATACCTTTGTTAGAAAAACATGATCGTGGAGAAATAAAATAAAAAAAATGTGGAAATAAAACACAAAAGATATACAATACAATAAATACATAGATATATGTGGTTCACCCAGTGTGGGCTACATCCACAAAATAAATTGTCAGGTCCTTCCTTTTATTATCCAACAAATGAAGGCATACAACCTACAACACACCCATTGTAACTTCCTCTTCTTTCTCTTACAATCTCCTCTCCCAGAATACAATAGTCTCAATAATACATAACCCCAATACATTTCCCTCATAAAAAAAGGGTTTCCTTCTAGGGAAAAAAACCCTAACATAACTTCTACCTTATAATGAACAATCTAGATTTACTATGAAAATACAATATACATTTACAAGGAAAATTTTCCTTCGGGGGATTCACCCCATAACCCCCATCGGGAAAAACACTATCCACCGAACCCCCGCCAGGGCCCGATTTCCCGTAGACCCCCAAGCCGAGGGGATCAACCTATTGAGATTCAACAAGAATATCCTAGTGAAAATTATACACCTACACTAGGATGGAGCCTCAGGCTATTTTTAGGTGGAAGTCTATTTTTAAATGATGAACAAATTCTATTTATAGATGATGTCTATTTATAGATGGTGAGCGAATTTTATTTATAGATGTATGACGACTATTATTATCCATTAATAATAGTTGGACAATAAATATTAATCTATTCTCAATGAGCACTTGGAAATAGTTATCTGAGGTGGAAAATCAGTTAGCTATAGGAAATTCAAGTTTAAAGGTTGAATGGTGGGACATGCAAGTCGAATTAGTTGTAACTGAGTGATTCGAAGTTGTAACAGAGTTATATGTGTAGTTATGTGAGTTGTGAAGTAGTTTAACTCAGTTAAGTGAGTTAAGCTTAGTTGTACTAGTTGTAACTGAACTTACACTAGTGAGAGATCAGTGAATTAATTATTAATTAATGCACAATCAGTGATCTCACATGCAACTGAAGATTTACCACTGTTAACTATATGCATGTAAGATCCAGTGGAGACCTAGTTGAGATAATAGGTGAAAGGGACAATTTGACTATCAATTGTGACATTAGTGAGTGCACTCATGCAACCCCACACACATTGGATGTGCCCATGAGGATTGTGCAACCTAGGCAAGAGGGATTCATTCATTGTAGGGATTTCCATTAGCAGAGATTGCGCAGAGGAGGCAGGCCGTCTGGAAGCAGTAAATTGGCACATGAATTTGTCATTTTTTGTATGATAGTGTAAGACAATTGTATATTGTACTGAGAGCTCTTGGATTAGAGTTTTTGTATGATATTGTTTCATGATCCATGATATATACATAATATATGATAGTGGGGTTTTTATCTTTATGCTTCTCCGGTAAAAACACTCGTGTTATGTGTGATTGATCTTTCTTATTGATATTCCAATTGGCAACCGTGTTTTAAATTCCGAAAGATTATTAGTAGAAGTGATTCTGTATTTAACAATGGCATATAATTGTTATATCTGGAGAATCCAGGCAATACATAATTTGTATTAAAATTTCTACATGGTATCAGAGCGCAAAAGATTGCAGAAGCTGAGTTTGTGATTGGATAGAATTCGAATTTGCAGAAAGACTTTCTCGGTGCTACAACTGATTCAAGATCGAAATGTTTTTGAATGGCTTGAGGTTAGAGTATGCACTCGAGGGAAGCTTGAACTACATTTCTTGGAAGGACAAGATGGAGGCAGTAATTGAAGACAATGGCTTGAAGGAATTCATTGACAAAGATGTTCCTAAGCTAGATGCTGCAGACGTTGCAAATCTTGATGCATGGAAAAAGAAAGTGGCAAAGGTGAGGAGGATCCTATTGGAGGGAGTACGAGACCACATTGTCTCAAGCCTCCATGGAAAAGTCACACCATATGCAATGTGGAAGACTTTGATGGATCTATTCCAAAACAACAACGAACATAGGAAATTGGAGCTTAAAGATAAACTTAGGAAGATCAAGATGGAGAAGGGCAAATCCATTCCAAAATATCTCACAAAGTTTTTCCAATCTTGGGATGAGCTGGGGAGTGTGGGAATAACAGTCACTGATGATGATTTGGTGAGCTTGGATCTCCTAGGAATTCCCAAGAGTTGGCACAATTATCAAGACTCTGTCAATGAAAGAGAAAAATTGCCAGATTGGGAACGACTATGGTCAGATCTAGTGTAGGAGGAGTTCAGGCGAAACACCAAAGATGGATCTTCATCAAAGCATGATGATGAAGAGGATTGTGCTTTGGCTTCCAATGAAAGGAAAGGGAAGGGGAAGAAATTCCATTCAAAATCTGAGTCTAAAGGAAAGAAGCTGGATTTGTCCAAAGTGAAGTGTTTTCACTATCACGAACATGGGCATATCGCTACTAACTGTCTGCAGAAGAAGAAGAACAACAAGGCTGCTGGAGCTGCAGCTGGTGAGGACCTTGCCTCAAAATTTTAACTTGAATTCTCCTTGATCGCATACATGGCATCAAGTGCATTGGGATCAGTGTGGTATTTGGATAGTGGCACTTCCTTCCACATGATGGGAGATAAAGAGATTTTCAGCGACTTGGAGGAGAGAGATCTCAAAATGCATATAGAGATGGGAAACAATGGATGATACAGTGTGAATGGAATTGGTACCATTACCTTTCAGAGGGAGTCAGGCAAACCATTTCAACCGAAAGATGTTATGCATGTTCTAGGTCTGAAGAAAAACTTGGTCTCAATTGCAATGTTGGAGGACAAAGGCTATGATGTTGTTTTCAACGATGGAAAAGATTTCCTGTGACATAAAGCAACGGGTAAAGTCAAGAAGATAGGGATTTGAGTTAAGAATATCTACAAGATGGAGGTAGATGGTTGCACTGCCATGATGGGCAAGGCAGAAAAATTTGTGAGCCGAGATGAGGGAGAATTATGGCATAGGCGATTGGGCCATGTTCATCATGGATCCTTGAAAATCATGCAACAAATATCTACTGGAATTCCAATGGGAACACTTTCTCAGTTAGATCAGTGCAAGGGTTGCACCATGGGGAATTATGTAAAGTCCAGCTTTCATGAAAATGAGAACCGTGCTTTGATGATCCTGGAGAGAATTCACATAGACATGTGTGGACCATTCTCGGTTGCTTCAACAACAAAACATAAGTATTATGTTATTTTTGTTGATGATTTTTCTCGTAAATGCTGGATCTTATTCATGCAAAAGAAGGATAAAACATTCTCAAAGTTCTGTGAGTTTAAATCATTGGTGGAGAAAGAGTCGGGGAAGCAAGTGAAGGCTCTGAGGAGCAATAATGGTGGAGAATACATCTCTAACGAATTCAAATACCTCTGCAACAAATAAGGAATTTGAAGAGAACTCATAACGCCTCATAATGCACAACAAAATGGGGTCGCGAAGATGAAGAACATGACGATCATGGGTGCAACATGAGCGATATTGCATGATCAGGGCTTACCAATGCATTTGTGGGCAGAAGCATGCAACACTGCGGTTTATGTGCAAAACCATTTTCCTCATAGAGTACTTTGCATGAGTACACTTGAAGAAGCTTTCAATGGTAAGAAACTTGATGTTTCTCATTTTAAGATTTTTGGCTCATCTGTTTATGTGCATGTGACCAAGAATGCTAGGAAGAAGCTGGAGCCAACTGCTGAAGTTGGGATATTAGTGGGGTACACAGAAACACCCCATAATTATCATGTGTATTTTCCTAACAGTAAGATGACTATTATGTGACAGGATATAAAATTCGATGAGGGGAAAGCCATGCGGTTGTCACTTGAGAGGGAGCTAGACTTGCATGCAGAGGAGGAATTGTTGGTTTCCAAAGATGAGTCTCAAGATCTGGATCAACCACATGAGGAGGTTCATGGAGTGGAGGAAGCCACTCATGCAGATCCATCCATCAGAAATGGCAGAAAGCACACTATGAAAGCTGATAGATTGAGACTAGATGTTGCACAGAATGTAGGAGCCCCTATTTCACAATGCAGACAGAGACAGTCTCCTGATAGATTTACTGGATACATGGCTCTCATGAGAAAATGTATTATGACTGAACCATATTCCTTTCAGGGAGAAGTGTAGGATCTCACTTGGGTTGATGTAATGGTGGAGGAGTATGACTCCATTGTCAAAAATAGTGCATGGGAAATTGCCCCAAGACCGATCGACAAATCAGTGGTAGGTTTGAGATGGATCTACAAGGTAACGAAAGCTGTTGATGGGAGTGTTGAGAAATACAAGGCCAGATTTGTGAACTAGGGCTTCTCACAGATCAAAGGGATAGATTATGATGAGACCTTTGCACCTGCCGTAAGGTACTCTTCCATAAGATCCATCTTTTCACTCTCAACGCAGATGGGCTGGCACATTCATCAGATGGATGTAAAAATTGCTTTTCTCAATGGGATCATTGAGGAAGAAGTGTACATAGAGAATCTTGAAGGATTTGAGATCTTCAGTAGCGAGTCACATGTGTGCCAACTCAAAAGAGCGTTGTATGGGCTGAAGAAAGCACCCTGTGCTTGGTACACTCAGATAGACAACTATTTCACCGGGATGGGCTTCACCAAAAGTGAAGTGGATGCAAACCTATACCAAATTGTGGTGGAGGGTAATCTTTTAATCATTGTTATTTATGTTGATGATTTAATACTGACTGGTGATGAGCAGCTGATACACTCATGCAAGGAGGACCTTGCAAAGGAGTTCAAGATGAAGGATATGGGTTGTAATGATATCAAGTCATTATGCAAGGATCATCACGGTTTTGGTGTCTTTTTAAACTTTTTCTGGTTGTGGTATTTCATCAAACACTTTGTTGAATTACTTGTTTAGGTGTGTTTATATGAATGTTTGCAACAAATAACAAGAATAGACAACCATGGAACATACCTCAACCATATGCAATATGATAGACAAGCCAAAACATCTCAAATATTCTTTTATTCATAAGATAGAATAACCTGCTACAATGGAGATGCCGATCTGGAATGCTCAACAGATGGCTATGAAAATAGATAATAGGGCTGCTACAAAAAGCTCCCGACAATACAAAATAAGCCTCCAAAGGATGGATAAGAGATGAAGACCAATGCCACATCTTGATGGATAGCTGAAGCTCCTCAACAATTTGGCCTTGGTGCCATAGATGTCTAATCACCTCAAGAAAGATGCCAAACAGTAGATCGGGTGATGGGAAGAACAACCCAGGTGCCTGAATCTCCAAGATCCATCTCGAACCTTGTAGATCTGAACTCCTCCACAGAATGGTGCACCCCACTAGATGACTGAAACCCTAATAATTCGGCCTAGATGAATGAGGCCTCCAAACCTCTTGAAACTCTCCAAAATGATATATTGGGGCTTGGTTACCTCCCTGGTGAAGTCCTAAGCGAAATGGTGAATATCTGAGTTAGCAAATGACTGAAACCAATTTCTGAAGTTTGCTCCTCTCCACCAATTCGTCCCATGCATCTAATAAATCAAATAGCACTTGAAACTCCTCATGAATGGACTAGATCTGATGTCCAAGGCCCTGCAATGAAAACCTGTTAAGAACCAAACATCAATATAGCATAGAAAAACCTCAGGAAAAGTACTCAACGCCTTGAAAAAGAGATAATTTCAGATAATAAGCCTCTTCGAGGGGGCGACCTCCTTTTACCCCACTTAAATGTTCAAGTACAAGATG
>ML787042.1:110469-140375 GCA_009831015.1 Picea engelmannii
CTATAGCATCCATCTGGCTACTCTGGTCATCATAAATCTCTGCCTTGTGATGATGTCCCAAAGTGGGGACATTACACCTTCTTTGGTTCTAACTTCTTCTTACTTCCTTTTCCACACCTTTGTGTATTCTTCTCTATGCTTTGCAAGAACATCTTCTTCACTGTTTTGATTAGGAGAATTTATTATGTTTCTTCTGCAGTCACGTGTTATGTGCCCATAGTTATTGCACTTATAACATTTGGTATTGTCATCAAGTAGGGGAGAAAATGAATTGTAGTTTCTATCAACAAGGGCCATGGGAAATTCTGGTTTTGTTGCTCACATAATCATTCTTTGAGGTCTTATAAGAACCTGTGTTTCTGTCTCTCACATGATTACTTCTTGCATAAGCTTTACAATCTAATGATTTATGACCAAAATTGTTGCAAGAAAAACAATAGCCAAGAAATAGATTTTGGTACCGATTTTTGAAAGGGCTTCTTGGTGGAACATCTTTTTTGAAATCATTCTTGTTGTTCTTGTGAGAAGAATAAGGTTTTTGCTGGTCATCATTTCCTTTACCATTGTTTCTTTCATTGTTAGCATAACTATTGGGATTTTCTTCAGGAGTATTTTGATTTTCATCGTAGCCAAGACCAGTCTTGATGAATGGTGACCTTTGGAAATTGAGGATATAATTTAAAGTTTTAATGCTCTTATCAAGCTCCAACTGACCATTTGAATTCTTCAATTCCTCCTTTAATGAGACAAATTCAAACTCTAACTTCTCACATGTTTCTTCTTTTTCTTTGAGCCGAATTTTCACTGCTTCTATTCCTTTTGCTTCTTCTAGCTAGGTCTTCAGGATGATAATTATCTTCTTTATTTCTTCAAGATCATGATCCATTTTTTTCATGTTTCTTCAATTACTCCTTTTGCTTTATATTATTTTTCCTAATCCAATATATTTCTTCTAAGGCACTAAAGTGTTCTTCTTCTTTTGAATTTTGATTTTCTTTATGATTATCTTCTTTTTCTTCATCAACATGTTTTGTTTCCATGGTTATGGAGATAGATTTTTCTTCATCATCACTATCTTCCATTTCTGCACATGGACACTTGGAAAAAAAATTCCTATTCTACCACAATCAAAGCATTTGAAGGGTATCTTATCTTTGTATTTTCCAGGTACTCCTTTTAGATTTCTAAAAAAACGTGCTTCTTCTGTCTCTAATTCATAGCTGGAACAATCACCAGCTATCTCTTCATAAATGTTTTGTAGCTTATCCCAAATGTTTCATATATTGTCATAAATGTTTTGTAGCTTTTAACCTTGATAGTATTAGAATATGGTATGCCACTCAAGATGATCTCTATTTATTTTGCATTGTTTTCACTTGACCCCTTCCTAGCTTCATCTATATAACTTGTTGTGATTGATTCCCAAATACCAGACCCAAGGGCCATCAAATATGTCTTCATTATTATACTCCATGATGCATAGTTGGTTCCATTGAACAAAAGAACTCTGTTTGTAGGGAGACCTTCCTTACAATCCATATGTGCTTGATATTTTTTTTCTAGTGGTTAAACTGTTTTTGAAGGAAACGACTATGATTCCAATTGTTGGACTTATGCTTATACTGAGAGGGGGAGGGGGTGAATCAATATAAGATACTTTTTAATTTAATTTAACATTCATCAATCATTCATTAACTTTAAAACAATAAATGCATGTAAACTCAAATCATGGTACACATATTTTAACTTGGAAACCCTTGCGAGAGAAAACAACTGATCCAGAATGGATCCAGGAACCAAAATGGGTCTAGGAAGGCCTAAAAATAAAAGTTCTCATAATCGATTCAAAATGGAAGTGTGTGTATCCCTCGTCATTATGAACCCAACACAACTTGAATAGGCTCAAACAGATACCGTATGAGAAATATATCGCAGTCTATTTGTTTTGTCAAACACGAAAATTTTTGTTGACTGTACAGTCCGTATAGTGATGATCTGGCAGCTGAACGTATAGTCCGTATGCCCGTACACATGATGTGGAAGATGTGTTGAATGCTGACTGGGTAGTTGAGGGCTGACAGGTGGACGAGTCATTGTGTGACGCGTGACACCATTGCAAGGGTGACACATGGCATGTCCGTACAACTGAGTTGGCATGGTGTTGATGTGGGCAGGTGCAGATGTGGTCGAATGATTGGTTGACATGTGGCATACTGGTTGGAGAATGACATGGTGCCACGTGGCCCAGTCTTGGGCTGCTACGTGGCACCCCTTCGTTGCTTGATAGTTGGAAAAATTTTGTGACTCAAGGGGAGTCTAACCCGCGACCTCTGGGCAGGGGGGGAGCAACTTGGTAGGGCCAAGATACTAGCCTGCCCACGATGGTGCTTGTAAACTATAGACGACATATTATATTGAAAATTTCCATAATGTTTAACGGGCGGAGAAAAGGGCTGGGGTCTAGCCCCAACCCCCGACACTCTCGCATACAACTGTTACCACATGACCCAGACCTCTGATACCATGGTGCAAATATTAATGGAGCTAGCCCTTGATCACAGGTATACGCCATATGACCATCCATTGATGTGTGGCATGGTTTAGTGGGGGTTAGTGCTAGTCGACTCGGCTAGCCTTCCGACCAAGGCGCATGACTAGAGGCTGGAGACCGAGGGCTAACAGTTCGGGGGGCGCATGGAGAATCAGGCCGTGACCACATGAGCCAAGTCATCCAACTAGGAGCCAGGATCAGAGGGGGCCAACAAGCCAGCGCCAGCCCAGGGCCACATGGAGGGTGCCCATATGACCAGGGGCCCAAACAGAGGGGTTGTACCCTAATTTTAGCCAAAAGTGGGGTTTTAAACATTATATTATGAATTTAATTGATTTTTAGCTAGTTTTTAGAGATTTTGTCCATTATTGGAGGATCTGGAGCTCTTTTTGAGGCCAAATATAGGGGGGAAGTTGGGAGTTTATTGCCAAATTCAAGCCTATATAAACTAGAGGTTCTTGGTAGCCTTAGAGGAGGTTCAGATTAGAGAAATGCTGAAGAATTGAAAAGAAAAATCCATTTTTATGCAGGGAAGCTTTTGAGGAGAGCAACTTTGCAGGCCATTTACGGGAGCTTCGATCATCCATTTTTAGTGACTTCAATTGTGATGGGTTCTTGAGATCAGGAAGAACATAGAAAAATTAGTTTGTAACCCATTCAACATTTTTATGATGTAATTTTGAAGCTTTGAAGGGAAATAAGAAAGCCTCACCCACTGAGACAAAGGGCCGAAGATGTAGGCAATCTTGTGCCAAACTCCATTATCAAGCTTTATGTTATGGTTTGCTGCTCTTATTGTTCATTTTTTGTTTTTTACATGTTCTAATGGCTGCAACATACTTTCATTAATCTCCTTCTTCAATTAATTCCTAATGGTAAATTAACTCATGCTTTAAAAAATCAACCATAGTCTTTAAAAGATCTTTTCAGATCAAGTGGTATCAGAGCTAGTTGACAGTTGGTTTTTGAGTTTGCATGATTACCAAGGAAAGGATGAATCGTGGTGAAGGCAACCTTTTTGAAGAGAATACTGAGATTGGATCAAGAAAGAGGACATCTCAAAGTGAGAAAATGGCATCTAAAGAGGGAATTTCTCAATATGAGAAGGATTTTCGAAATACTCTCTTTTCCATGGCAGAGATGGCGAAAGTGTTGTATGAAGATTACTTGGAATGAAAGAGATCGATTCAAGGGAAATATTCAAAGAATGACAAAGGAAAATAAGAATTGAAGGAATTTCCTTTTACACCTGATTCAGAAATCATCTCTAAGGTATGCAGTGGAAGTCATTCATCATTTTCACATTGTTCCCATCAAGATGGTTATTTTGGTGCATTTGAAAAACATACAAGAGGTATAGGTTTGAAATTTCTAGACAAGATGAGTTATGAAGGAAAGGGCCTTGAGAATAGGGGCCAAGGTATTGTTAATCCCATAGAGGTTGTGGAAAGACCTCATTATTTAGGATTGGGATATGGTGAAGAGGAGATTGGAAAATGCTCCAAAACATTGGAAGCAAGTGATGCTTCAAATGACCAGCTTCAGTCATTACGGGAAAAATTCATGAAAGGTGATGGTGTATCACTCCATGATGGTGATAGTGAATGCAAGAAAGGTATAATGGTCATAATGGTCATGGTTGTTCCAAATATTTTTTTGATTTTAAAAAGCATAGTCATGTAATCCAAAACTTGTGGAATATGTATCCTTGTACGTTTTGTCATTCACCCAAGCATTGTGTGGCCAAGTGTTGAAAGAGACAATATTTGTAAAAGAAATTTATGTCAACCAGGAAGGAGACACGAAATAAAGACTCAAATCCACAATGAAAGAAAGAGAAGGGAAAACAAGTTTGGATGTCGAAAAACCACTGCACTTATTGCAACATGGGTGGACATCAAAAGGATAAATGTTGGAAGCTTAATCTAGAGCTTCGTCCAAAGAAGGAAAAAAATATTGTGCATGTACTCACAAAGGAAGAGGCAATACCAACGAAGCAAGAGGAACAACATGAAGGAAAGAAACCATTCACTTGGTTTTTCCAGAAGTGGATGTCACATGTTCATTGTATTTTGCTTCCATTAATGTAATCACAGATGTTGTAATGATGACTTGTTATAACATCATTTTGTACAACATAGTGTTTTGTTTTATCCTTATGAGTATGTAATTGGTAAGCTCAATTTTGTAACCTTTTGGAGGACCAAAAGGTCTTAGTGGGGAGGTGTGATCCATAATGGATCCAGGAACCAAAATGGGTCTAGGAAGGACTAAAAATAAAAGTGCTCAAAATCACTTCAAAACAGACGTGTGCGTAGGCCTCATTGTTACAAACCCAACACAAATTGAATGAGATCAAACAGATACCGTATGCGAAAGATATCACGGTCTGTTTGTTTTTCCAAACAGGCAAAATTTTGTTGATTGTATAGTGCTGACGTGGCAGCTGACCGTACAGTCCGTACAAACATATAGGTGACATGGTAGATGCATTGAATGCTGACTGGGAAGTTGAGGGCTAATAGGTGGATGAGTCATTGTGTGACACATGGCACGTCCGTATAGGTGAGTTGGCATGGTGTTGACATGGGCAGGTGTAGATGTGGTCGAATGATTGGTTGACATGTGGCATAATGGTTGGCGAATGGAATAGTGCCATGTGGCCCAGTATTGGGCTACCATGTGGCACCCCTTCGTTGCTTGACAGTTGGAAAAATTTTGTGATTCAAGGGGAGTTGAACCTGTGACCTCTAGGTAGGGGGGGAGCGACTTGGCAGGGCTGGGCTACCAACCCACCCATGGTGGTGCTTGTAAAATATAGCCCACATATTATATTTAAAATTGTCGTACTGTTTAATGGGTAGAGAAAAGAGCCGGGTCTAGCCCCAACCCCCGACGCTCTCACATACAACAGTTACCACATGACCCAAACATCTGATACCATGGTGCGGATATTAATGGAACTAGCCCTTGATCACAGGTATATGCCATATGACCATTCATTGATGTGTGGTGCAGTTTAGTGGGGGTTAGCGTCGGTCATCCGAGCTAGCCTTCCAACCAAAGCACATGAATAGAGGGTGGATACTGAGGGATAACTATTCGGGGGGCACGTGGAGCATCAGGGCATGGCCACGTAAGCCAAGTCATCCGACCAGGAGCCAAGACCAAAGGGGGCCAACAAGCCAGTGCCAACCCAAGGTCACATGGAGAGTGCCCATATGACCAGGGGCATGGATAGAGGGGGATGAACCCTAATTTTAGCCAAAAGTGGATTTTTAAACATTATATTATGAATTTAATTGATTTTTAGCCAATTTTGAGAGATTTTGGCCATTATTAGAGGATCTGGAGATCTTTTTGAGGCTAGATATTAGGGGGAAGTTGGGAGTTTGTTGGAAAATTCAAGCCTATATAAACCAGAGGTTCTTGACAGACTTAGAGGAGGTTCATAATAGGGAAATGTAGAATAATTGAAAAGCAAAATCCATTTTTATGCAGGGAAGCTGTTGAGGAGAGAAACTTCGCGGTCCATTTTTGGGAGCTTCGTTCATCCGTTTTCAGTGCTGTCAGTTGTGATGGGTTCTTGAGACCAGGAATAAAAAATCAAGATCATCTTGTAACCCATTTTACATTTTTATGATGTACTTTTGAATCTTTGAAGGGAAATAATAAAGCCTCACCCACTGAGACAAAGGCCCGAAGACATAGGCAATCTTGTGCCGAATTCCGTTATCAATATTTGTGTTATGGTTTGCTTCTCTTATTGTTAATTTTATTTTATTTACATGTTCTAATGGATGCAACATACTTTCATTAATCTTATTCTTCAATTAATTTCTAATGGTAAATTAAATCATTCTTTAAAAACTCAACCATAGTCTTAAAAAGATATTTCCGGATCAACCACAAAAAATTATCTTTATAAATATTTGTAGGAACCAACCTACTATTAAAAAGATTATAGGCACCAACCTAATGGAGACACCAATATTCTTAGCTGAGCACCAACCCAAAAAGATATTGTGTAGTCACAAACCTATTAAAGACACTAATCTCCCCAGCTAAGCACTGACTCAGTAAGACTTGTATAGGCACCAACCTAATATCTTCATACAAAGAGTACTTTTGACTTTACCTGCATTCTCCATACTTCATTCATTTCACAACATCATAATACCATTAACATTCATACTCCAACGCCTCTCTTTGATTCATACCCCATACATAGATTCAAACCCTAGTAATATTCATCCTTCATTCCCTAGTGAACCTCATAACATCATTCCCAGAATATAATCCTAGACTGTAACGTCACACCCTCAAAATAACTCACTTTGCAACGTCATAGACCTTATTCCTTCATAGTGCACCTTTCAAAATCCAATAAAAATCCTCTTCCAAACCTTTATACCCCAAGAGTACTCCCCAACTTCTTTTTCACACCTCAGATCTCTTCTGTGCACCTCAGACTTGGTATTTTTTCTTGGATTCTCTTCAAATGTTCACATACATCCTGAATATATAGAGTTTCCGTGATCACTTTTAGGGCCCACTTGTAAGCATTGGCTAGGGTGACCTAAAATTTCTGGATGGGTTGTTTGACAAAAAAAATCATATCTCCTCATTCCCAGAGAGTTAGAGGGAGTGCCATGTACTGTTGGAAATTTATCGAAATAGTATTTCCAACCAGATAACCTATTCTCCCATTTGATCTAGGCATTTAGAGTAAAAATTCATTCAAATATATGGTATCCAAACTAAGCATAAAAAAATCCAAAAACTATATTTCCAACAATATCCATCCTTCAATCTTTATCTTGGACATCTGTAGTCTACCCTTGTATTTGACATCAATGACAACAATATTTCCAACAATGGGAAATTGTTCTTTGATTGTGAGTTTTTTGAGGGCATGAAAATCATGACACATGCATCAAGTGCCTTCTTTCTTGAGTACCATAACTACCAGAGAAGAATATGCAATGATATTAGGACATATAAAACCCATTTCTAGAAATTCTTGAACAATTTTCTCAATTTCATTTTTTTGGGCAAAGGGATGATGATAAAGGAGAACATTGAGACAAAGAATTCCTGGTACTAGAGGAATGGAATGATCATGGACACTGCAGGAAGGGGGAATTCCATGGGGAGTGTTAAACAAAACTCGGTGTCAAGAGAGTATAGATTGGAGGTCAGGGTGCACAAAGGGTGTCTCAATAGAATGGAGTTGGGAAATAATTCTAGAGTGACCTTTTTTGAGTATTTTTTCCATTTTGTGGGAACTAATGATCTCCGGTGAGCATATTGTGATGCCTTGGAACTTGTACTGCATTCCATATTGTTGGAATTGCATGGTTAGGTCCTTAAAATCCATGAGGATGGAGCTGAGAGTGTGTAACCATTTATCACCGAGAACAATGTCACACCCACCCATGTCAATGGAAAACATATGATATTTTAGGTGGTATTGACGAATTTGTAGGCACACATTTTCACAATGCTCGTCAAATTTCATGGAACCACCATTGGTGATCATGCTTTGAAAGTTGTTGACTGCACAAATATAGCAATTGATTTCTTGGGAAATGCGATGATGAATAAAATTATGGGTGTTTCCACTGGAAACTAAGATGATGACTTTCCTATGCTTAATGTAGCTAATTAACTTGTGGGTTTGGGGAGTAGAGAAGCTACTAAGGGTGTGGAATGAAATCAACAATTCAACTTCTGGTGGATCAAAGGGTGGAGTAATATCATCTACTGGGGGTAGTTCTTCCACAGGGGAAACATCAACCTCCTCATCAACAACATCCTAAAAAATAACCATAAAAAAATTATGTTCCTTACACTTGTTCCCTAGAAAATATTTTTCATCACAATAATAACAAAGACCCTTGAGTTTGCGTTCAACCATTTATGCCCTAGTTAATTTCTATATCTTGAAAGGAGTGGTAGGAGGGGCATGATTGGTGGGTTGAGGGCGAGGAATAAAGGAGGGTTTTCTGTTTTGATTGGAGACAATTTGTTGTGATTCCTTTTCTCTTTTAGTAGCTTCCAACCAAGTATGAGGGTGATATATTAGGAACTAGGTGGGGATTTCATATTTGAGTCCATTGATAAAACATTCCCTGAAGAAGGCATCTGACATGCCCTCTTTTTTGAAATCCAAGTGATCAAAGGCGATTATAAATTCTTCCAATGTGCCAACTTGTTTCAACCTTTTCAAATGGACTAAATGGTGGGTGTCGGTGTCAAAGAGTTCATAAAGATCTGTAAAAAACCATGTCCAAGCAACATACCCTTGGAATTCATTTTTATGCCATTGCCACCACTGCCAACGTTCATGATCCAGATAGAAGAAAACATAATTAAGTTTTGATATCTCATCAGTAATGCATGCAAGGATAAACAATGTTCCATTTGAGTGACCCAACCCTTGGGATCTGAGTCATCAAATATGTTATCCTAAAATTTAGGAAGATGGGGGTCATGATGAGGGAATTCGAATGTAAGGAAATAGTATGGGAAGAGTACAAACATTCTAAGTGTGAATGTTGGTTAGAGGAGTGAGGGCCCTAGGATTGTTTCAAAAATTGGTACAGAACTAAGTGGATAGTGTCAAAATCACCCTTAACTTGATACTTGAAGGATTCAACATTGGAATTGATGGAAGCAATTTTAGAAGTCATTCTCTGGATGAACTCCTTGTGTTGTTTGGATTCAACTTGTAGGTTAATTATTTCTTGGCTATGAGTGGTGGCCACTTGGTAACGAGGGGTGATAAGAAGGGGGAGTGGGTCCATGGAAAAAAATTGATAAGTGATATATACCATGCCGACTAGGGAGAAAAGAGGAATCCAATGGGATATGTGGCCAATAAGGGTTCTAGGGAGGGTGTTGGACAGTTGGTTGTCATTGATGTCAAACCTTGGAGTGTTTGAGATACCCTAGAGTTGTGATAAATATTGATGGTGATTTAGTTGTCATTGATGTCAACAAGAGTGGTTGATGTTAGCAAATGTGTTGGGTGCATTTGATGAAGTCTACACGAAGCCTCAAAGGTGTGGTTATGGAACCCAAAGTTGATCGAGGAAAAATGTAATGAAGGATACTATAAATTTAGGTAATGCAATCATGGATGGATAGTCCTCATAATTCCATTTCCATTGATAGGTGGTACACCACGTGGTTCCTCATGGTTGAGGAGTTATGGCCTCATGAAGTTGGAAGCCCCAAAGACTAGGTAAGAAATCCCTAAACAATTATAAGTCTTAGTCAAAGGGTTAAGTGGTTGTAACAAGAAACCCCTAAAGTAAGGAAAGAGGTTACTTAGAAAAAGTATAAATACACCCCAAGGAGTCTCTCATAAGTACATTCACACACATATTCTATTGAATATCTCTAAGTGAATAAGTGATATGGTTTATCTTTTTATTGGAAAATATGAGGTCGAATATGAGGTAGCAAGTTTGAGGTTGTGAAGGAATGTCGAAGGTGAAAGTATCTGATTTGCAACAAATGTGAGTAACCATATTTTCTAAGGTATCCGTGGGCTACATGTCAGCAGGGCACGGATGTACACAAGCTATAGTGGAGGAAAGTGCAGATATCCATGAGAAGTAGAGGAGAAAGTTGCGGATCTGTGAAAAGACTTGTGAAATGTTGAGAAGTGATACTTGTACCAGGTTGTTGATGCCCAAGTTGGTTTACTCATTTTTTATCTGATACAACATGGTGTCTACAGGATCAGAGTTATGATTTTGTGTTAGTTTTAAGGCTTATTCTTATGTTGTTATGGTACATTCTTGAGGCATGTCATGGTAGTGATTGTGCACCTTGGTGATGATACATTATTAGAAGCACACATTGGATACTTGGCATATATGGTATATGAATGATATAGCACATGTTTGATGGTATCTCTTGGTACATGGTTTATGTTTTTTGGCACATACTTGAGGCACATGGTTTGAGGCATATCTTGGTTACATGTTGATAATATGACTATCATGCATTTGGTATCTTGTTGAGGCATTGGTATATGTTTGAGGCACATTTTAGGTGCATGGTGTGAGGCATATTATTGGTACATGTATGAGGTGCATGTCTTGGTGATGTTGGTACATGTTGAGGTAAACCTTGGTGAGGTTATGCTACATTGAATCACATCTTTGTTATATTGGCTATCTTGGTTATGATTGAGGCACTTCATTGATAATGTCTTATGGTACATGGCATATGACATGATTGAGTGATATTGTACATGATTGATGTACATGGTATGGTATATGTCGATGTACATGGTATGATACAGGTTGTTGTACATGGTATGACACATGTTATTATACATGGTTGATGTACATGGTATGGTACATGTTGATGTACATTATTGATGCACACAGTATGGTTTGATACATGGTTGAGACACATATCTTGTGATGATATGCTGGTGATATTGGTACATGCTTGGTAGAGGCATGTGTTGGTGATGTTGAACATCTAATTGAGAGGTGTTCTTGGTGATCGTATATCTAGTTTCATTGATGATTGAACATCAATGGTGGTGATAGGTTGATGATGGTATATTAGTGACAATGACAGTGACAATGACAATGATAGTTTGGTTGATGAGACAGTGACAGAGGAAGTGACAATATCAGTGGTAGTGATAGTTTTTTCTATATTTATATTTTAGGGCGTTAGGATAGTGCAAGGAAAGGGGGTTGTATCCTCCTTCTGGTTGGTGCCAGAGAACACAGGGAGTTGGAGATTCCTTTAGGGTGGAGCCTAAGAATCAGGGGGTTGTAGCTTCCTTCTGGTTGGAGCCAAAGAATTTAGGGAGTTGTAGCTTCCTTCAGGTTGGAGCCTATAAATATGGTGTTGTATCCTCCTTCTAGTTGTAGCTAGAGAATTGGGAAGTTGGTGCTTCCAATGAATGCATTCTTAACAATATATAAGAAAACATTTTATGATTTTCTCCTATTTGGGTTTCCACGTAAATTCAGGTGTACTGTGTATTTGATGTGATGTGATGCTTCTTGTGTTTATATTCTCATGATATATTGAATGAAATCATATATGATACATTGATGATATACTGTTGATAAAGTTGAAGTTTATATATTGTGGTTAAAAGTGATGAAAGTTCTCACATTGATTCACCCCCCCTCTTAGTATTCCAACAATTGGTATCATAGCCTATTCCTTCAAGGAAACAATTTAACCAATGGAAGATAGATCATGGAGTATGTTAATATTGGACTACCACAGTTTGATGGTCATAATGGCCAAAAATATGAAATGTGGTGCTTAAGGATGAAAGTATTCTTAGAGGCACATGGGTATGATGTTTGGAAATCAATTGTTACAAGATACACCACTACAAAGAAACTAGATACTGTAGGCAAGAAGGAATTGAAAAGAAATAACCAAATAGAAATGGATTTCATCTTGGAAGGATTACCTGATTCAATAAAAGAGAAAGTGGGAAAATGTACATCAGTCAAAGAACTTTGAGAAAATATACAAAATATCTATTCAAAGAAATATCATCCTATCACAAGGCCAAAGAATATTGATCAGAACAAAGAATATGTAAGAACAAAACAAGAAGAAATATGCTCATAATGTCAGACATATTCATAAGAAGAAGATTGTGAACAAGGCATAATAGATCTTGAAGTAGAATTAATCAATGCTTTAGATGAATTGATGAAACAAAGGAAGAAACACAAGTCTCTTTAGGAACAATTAGTCAAGAATAATTCTCAAAAAATATTCCTAAGAATCCCAACATTTTATCATGAATCTAAAAGCTCAGCTGGAAGAAGCTAGAAGAATTAAAGAAACATACAAAATTCAGATGGAAGAGAAGCAGTGTTTGGAAGTCGAAATAGTAGCACAAATAAATGAAGTAGAGAAGAGAGAGAATATTTTGATAGATCATATCAAGGAAATATATAAGGATTTAAACCATATTGAAGAATAATTCAGTCATCAGGAAAGAAGACTTGAAAAATAAACCATCTCCTTGAAGAAGCAAAGAGAACGGAAGAAGTCATGAAGATTCAAATGATGAAGAAAGAAGAAGAGGTTGATAAGATTGAAGAAGAAGTTTTCACATTGAGAGTTAAAATCTTCAAAATCAACAAGAACATTTGAGAGAGAGAAACATCCACATCATCAGTAAAGAATCTTGAAGATAAGCACTCTAGGTTTCAAGAGAGGAAGAATGAAGGAAAGGGTAAGAGATATGTAGAAGTACTCAAAGGAGGGTATCATGGTCAACAATAATAAAAGAAGAATGAGTATAACAGAGATACATCTTCAAGAAGATCTTCCACATTCAAGCAACAAAGAAGCTTCAATCATGATGAAGGAATCAACAGAAGAGAATATCATGATCATCCAAGGCAGTAATTCATAAGGACTACACCACAAAGAATATCATTCACTCCTAGGTATGTAAATTTCTTGTATGGTCATTGTTTTATTTGTACTAACTTTGGACATAAAGCTACAGAGTGCAGCGCTTATGTAATAAATGGTCAAGAAACAAATGCATATGTGACTCCATATAATGTTGAATGTTACAAATTCCATAACTATGGACATATAGCTCATGATTGTAGAAGCATGATGACTACTTCTATGAAAAAGAACACTGATATCAAATATAAGAAGGTTTGGAAAAGAAAAAAAGAACAGTTAAAGGAAGAACAAATGAATGAAGGACACCTAGAAGTCATACTCTCAGGATTGGAAATAGTATGAGATCAGGACAAATCTACAGGAAAAAAGAAGATGCCAGATACATGAAGGTTTGGAGAAGAAATGAAAAACAAGAAGAACAGGTGAATGAAAACCAGGTCCCAGAGATCGCATAATTTACAGTAGTGTGAGAAAAAAAAGAAGAGCAGGTGAATAAAGAATAGGCACAAGAAATTGTACTCTTAGGAATTATAGTGCAAGATCATAATGAATCCACATGCAAAAAGGAATAAGTCAGAGTTCAGAGAGATGATGAGTCTACAAATGAAGAGGAATAATAATCTACATTAGGGAACATTACTCCATTGTTTTGAGCCATCTGGCTTGGAGAATCCTAGTAAATATGAATATTGAAAAGGAAAAGTCTATGCAGTAGCTACTACAGATAAAAGAACCATCCTTCGAGCAGTTTTAAGTGTTTGCAAAGATATATTCACAATAGTCAGATAACAGAAGTACATAATGTTAGATTCATCGATTGAGAAGCCATGCATATATCAGAATAATATCATTCACACACTTTTCAAGCATGGATATATTCATTACAGGTTCAAGGATGTATTGAAAATAAATGGAAATATTTGATTTAGTATGATAAATAGGAATATGTGAGGATTAGTTAAAATAAAGAAGCCTTCATAATAGTACAATTATAGATGGGTCAACATTGTGGACAATTGAGTAGCAGAGTTATGGACAACTTATAACATATGGATAAAGATGGATTTATGAGATCATTGTCAGGTCTAGACATATATATGATAGAGCATACTTACAGTTGGAATCAATGGAATCAATGTACAATTGGAATCAGTTGGTCTCAAGAAGACAAGTAGTGAAAGACATAACAAAACATGGAAAGAGAAACCTTCAGCATAAGCTATATCGTCAGTGGGACATTGTTGAATAATATGGTCACTGATGTCTAAATATTTGAAGTCAAGAAATTTTGAATGATTTTTATATATGTCAGAGAATTACAAGAGGAAGCACCAATGGACAAGAAGCACTGGAAGAGAGGAAAGGAAGAGTATGAAGGAAGTCCCATATTGTTCTACATATTGCATATAAGTCAAGGGGAGAGAAATCCTTAGAGAAAGAGATCAGGAAAGAAATATTAGAAGCATGCAAAAAGGGGGAGACATACTGGCAGGGGGAGTTATCATTTTTCCCATGATGTCTAAGAGAGAGAAAGAGAGAGATCAGAAGAAAAAGAGTCAACCACATGAAGTCAGATAAGGATTGTTCAAAGAATGTATACTTTCAGGGGGAGTCACTCTTTTTTATTGATTTCAAAGAGAAGAGGAACTTAGAAAGAAACATGAGGAGAGAAACACGAGAAGAGAAAGAACAAAGACATGAAGGCAAGGGTAGTAACCCCAAGGAGAGACACCCTTTTCCATTTATGTCAAAGGCGGAGAGAAACATCGAGAGAAACATTGATGAGGATCGATGGTCACAGGGGGAGCATGAGCATTGGAGTATGAGCGTTTCCATCAATGTTGGTGTTGCCATCAATTCTAAAGGGGGATATTTTTGGAAAGTTAGTTTGGATAGTTGGTTGTCATTGATGTCAAACCTTGTGTTATCTCCCAATAAAAACTCATTTTTATTTATTTCTTAGGTGATTAATTGAGTTTTTACTCTCTTGAGTCATTCAATAAAGTGAGTCCTTCATTGGGTATAGTCATCAAATCTCAGTCATGCCAAATGAGTTTGATATAAGACTAAGTGGTCATCAAGGTCATTGTCCTAGGGTTATATGTTCAAAATACATGTGATTTGTTTCCTAAAAGTGAGTCATGGATTATAAGAGTCAGTTTTGGGTCCTTAATGAGTCATCATTGACTTTAAAATATTGATTTGACCTTCATTATATCATTCCCCTTAATGATGATGAGTTCATAGTGCAAATGGTTACTTTTGTACTTAAAGCGCTACCAACTCAGCTAGTATTGTCAGCACAACTCATCATTTTGACATAGGGTACGCTACCAACTCGGGGGGAAAACCCTGTTTTGAAATTTGAAAGGTTTCCAAGGTAAAAAAGTATATCAAGAAGATTTTTAAAGTCTTCATACCATCATCAAAGTGTTGAGGTCCTCTTCCATAGTTACATCTCTCCATCAAAGGAATTATCAAGGTTTTCTCAAACAAAGAAAGCTATTTGTAAAGTTTTCTTCTAATTCTCTTTGTGCAGAAGTATTCACAGCAGGTGCTCATACATACGATATCTCCAAGGAAAGATCCCATCCCCAGGAAGAGGTCAGGATCTATGGTTAGATTTGAGCCCACTGAGACCACTTTGATCGAGAAAAATCCTAACCATGTGGACTCATTCAAGCGCATGGGATGCTGGAGGTTTTGTGATAAAATCGAAGGAAATCACCTGGAGGTTTCAAGAGATTTTGTGCAAAATTACAAGAGTGGCAAGACATAGGTTGGTCCCTTGGAAATCCATTTGACAATGGATTTGATTGCAGACGTAAACGATATTCCTAGGACAGGGGAACTATGGTTCAAAGCAAAGAAACTATAAAAGGAGGACTGGTGTCAAGATATGCTCAGGCCTGAGCATAGAGGAGATGATTTAGTGAAGGCTGTGCCAAGGAAGTGGCTGATAGAGGAATATGAAAAACTGCTCTTCATCATTCAAAGATTCTTCACCTATGAAGGAAGATACATCTAAGTTTTGAAATACCATTTCAATCTTCTTCTCCATTTCATTGGTAAGAAAGAGATAGACTTACCTTATTTCCTTTTCATGATCTTGCAAAGGATGATTTCATTTGCACAATGAAAACCTGATAAGCTTCAAAAGTCCATTTTACACCATGCCTTAATAAATCTCATAGTTGTTGAACACTTGAATAAGGAAGGGAAGGATTGGCCCACTTTCCTATTTGTATCAAATTACCAAATTGACTTGTCTCCTCCTTCAAAACTCAAAACCCCTAATAAGAAGACTGCAACACCTCCCACTTCTCCCTCTGCCCCATCATTTGAAATACCACAGTCTTCTACCCCTTCTGATCCTTCTTCTCCCTCACTTGAATTAGCACAACCTTCTGCTCCCACCTTTCCCTCTGCATATGAAACACCATAGTCCCCTCAAGAACACATTCCTCAGGAACCTTTACCTGTCCAAGTATATAAAATAAGCAAAAGAAAAGGAAAGGCTAAAGAGGTGGTTCTTGAAGAACAAACATAGCCTCCTGTGGAGCTCCCTCTGAAGGATATTGAAGATAATCCTCAGCCTATCCAAGCTAGGATTGATACACCAACCCTCAGAAGGTCATCTAGGAGAAAGCTTGTATTGGCAGAGGATTCTCATCCAAGCACAGATGTTGTAAAACCTAGAGCTAAGTTATCAAGATTTAAAGTCTCTCCTGTTGAAAAGGAAGCACTATAAGCCATAGTTCAATTGAGTGAATCTCCACTAGATTCAGATCCATAGACAGAACAAAGACCTAAATAAGACTGGGTTAAATTATTCAGGGATGAAAACAAACAACTCAAATAATTTCAGGAGAAGAATTAGAGGCTACATCAGGACAATGTCACACTTGGTAGACAACTGACCAATCAAATAGATGAACTAGCATGGGAGTGTAACCAGCTTAAAAGAAACATAAAAAATAAGATGATTTAGAGGAATAAATTGGTTAATGTGTACAAATAGAACCTCAACCTAAGAGAAGAAAACAGAAAGCTAGCTGAAGATTTATATTTGGCCAAGAATATGCTTAGTAAGAAGAGTTTGACTATCTTCTAAAAAGAAACTACTTCTTCTAGTTCTCCCAAGCATGATGATTGATTCAAAGATTGTTTCAAGGTTCTGTATGGCTGTTGAGCTATGATGAAATAAGATGTTTTGAATTCTAATGAAAGTATGGAAAATACCTTAAAGAAACATGTATGGATATGGTTATTGAAATAAATTCCGAGTAGTCTCAATAAGGAAAACAAATGGCAATGATATGTGTTTTATTGAGACACGTTTTCAACTTTCAAAAGCATTTTTCAATCAATTTTGAAGTTTTTTTTGGCAAAACTAGCATCTACAGGAGTTTGTAGCATAGACTATGTTTTTTCCATGCAATGCACTACCAACTCGTTAACCTTTTGCATGTAAGAGTTTTGGTCAAAGTTGACCTCATATTCAACGTTCAAGGGATGAATCATTGCTCCAGGTGTCAAATAGATGCAGTGAAGGACTTCTACAAACACGAGGTAGCTCAGGTGGAGCTAAATTTTTGGAATTTGGATGGGATACATATCCCTTAGAAATAGGATCTCATCCTACTTTTTTGCATCAGTTTAGATTCGATCTGATAGGTGTCATTTAGATCCAACTTTTGAGGATCTTAGTCAAGTTTGTAAAACCTATTTAATACCATCGAGACATCTTTGTAAAGGGTTCAAGATTTAATACTTTTATGCACTCTTCATTGTAAAGACCTTGACATATATTTTGGAATGATAAGCTTCTTTCATTGATATTGTTTAGACCTCTATTCATCTCTCTTATTCTTCACTTGTGAGTTAAATGTTATGTTCATTTCCTGGTTTACTTAATTATTGATGACTATTATCTTATCTCTGCATTAGTAAACTAAGATCACAAAACTTCTGCTAGTTATTTTCAACCTTTGACATGTGTTTTCAATATATGTGATGTTGTTGACATAGCTAGCATTCTCCATCCACCTATATTTTGCAAACCCTCTGATCAATAACTTTTCAAGGCCTTATTTTGTCTAGATATATTCAATTTGTTTTAAGTGAAGGAGTAAGTGTGTGATTTATTCATCTTTGATCCAATTTTCAATACATCATTAAGCATTCTAATTAAGTTACCATGATCTCTTGATATACAACTAAAGAGACTCCTGGAGAGATAACACCTTGGAGTGTTTGAGATACCCAAGAGTTGTGATCGTGATTGATGATGAGTTAGTTGTCATTTATGTCAACAAGAGTGGTTGATGTCAACAGATGTGATGGGTGCATTTGATGAAGTCTACACGAAGCCCCAGAGGTGTGGTTATGGAACCCAAACTTGATCAAGGAAAAAGGTCACGAGGGGTAGTGTAAATGCAGGTAACAAACTTATGGATAGATAGTCCTCATCATTCCATTTCCATTGATAGGTGGTACACCACATGGTCCCTCATGATTGAGGAGTTATGGCATCATGAAGTTGGAAGCCCCAAAGACTGGGTAAGAAACCCCTAAATAGTTACAAGTCTTAGTCAAAGGGTTAAGTGGTTGTAACAAGAAACCCTTAAAGTAAGGAAAGAGGTCACTTAGAAAAAGTATAAATACACCTCAAGGAATATCTCATAAGTACATTCACACACACATTCTATTGAATATATCTAAGTGGATAAGTGATATGGTTTATTTTTTTATTGGAAAATCTGAGGTCGAATATGAGGTAGCAAGTCCGAGATTGCAAAGGAAGGTCAAAGGTGAAAGTATCAGAGTTGCAACAAATGTGAGTAACCATATTTTTTGAGGTATCTGCAAATTACAAGTTAGCAGGGCGTGGATGTATGTGGGATGTAGTGGAGGAAAGTGCGGATATCCATAGGTAGTAGAGGAGCAAGTCGAGGATCTGTGAAAATGCTTGTGAAAGGTTGAGAAGTGATTCTTGTACCATGTTGTTGATGCCCAAGTTGGTTTACTCATTTGTTATATGATACAATAGGGTGTCTACAGGATTAGAGGTATGCTTATGTGTTAGTTTTAAGGATTATTCTTATGTTGTTACGGTACATTCTTGAGGCATGTCATGGTAGTGATTGTGCACCTTAGCGATGATACATTGTTAGAAGCACATCTTGGATACTTGGCATATATGGTATATGAGTGATATAGCACATGTTTGATAGTATCTATTGGTACATGGTTTATGGTTGTTGGCACATACTTGAGGCACATGGTTTGAGGCATATGTTGGTTACTTGTTGATAATATGATGGTCATGCCTTTGGTATCTTGTTGAGGCATTGGTATATGTTTGAGACACATTTTAGGTGCATGGTGTAAGGCATATTCTTGGTACATGTATGAGGTGCATGTATTGGTGATGTTGGTACATGTTGAGGTACACCTTGGTGAGGTTATGGTACATTGAAGCACATCTTGGTTATATTGGCTATCTTGGTTATGCTTGAGGCACTTCATTTATAATATCTTATGGTACATGGTGTATGGCATGATTGAATGACATTGTACATGGTTGATGTACATGGTATGGTACATGCTGATGTACATGGTTGATATACATGGTATGGTATAGGTTGATGTACATGGTATGGTACATGTTTATGTACATGGTATGGTACATGTTATTGTACATGGTATGGTACAAGTTAATGCACATGATTGATGCACATTGTATGGTTTGGTTCATGGTTGAGACACATATATTGTGATGGTATGTTGGTGATCTTGGTACATGCTTGGTAGAGGCATGCGTTGGTGATGTTGAACATTTGAATGAGAGGTGTTCTTGGTGATCATATATTTGGTTTCATTGATGATTGAACATTAACGATGGTGACAGGTTGATGATGGTATATCAATGACAATGATAGTGACAATGACAATTTGGTTGATGAGACAATGACATAGGTAGTGAAAGTATCGGTGGTAGTGATAGTTTGGTCTACATTTATATTTCAGGGCGTTAGGATGGGGCAAGGAAAGGGGGTTGTAGCTATTAGAATGTGCTCATTTTACCATAGACAATATCACTATTGTCACCCAAACATAGGCCGAAGCCACCCTCCGAGCACCTTGACCTTGAAAAAGAGAAGAATCCTGGTAGAAATCCAATATGCAAGCAAGGCTAATGAACCAAGAAAGAAGTAACCAAAGATGATAAGAGAGTTCAACCCAAAAGGATAGAAGCAATAGGCTTCATAAATGGCGGAAACACCTTCTTCAAAACTTGTGCACAAGACTTCCAAACTGCAATGCGCACAAGTGACTTTTTGCAATTCTTAGAAGCATGTTTAAATGAGAAATGGTGCCCTGTATTTATACTGGCTCTGGCAGGCTGCCTGGGCCAACTTCTCAATCTGGGTACTAATTAATTCATATTAATTATATTTTCTCAATCGACATCTCTTCTAGGATTACATTAACTTCTTTTCTTGCTTCCAAAACATTCTAATCTTGTCAAAGGGTCACAATGGAGGTTGATACCTCCCGAATCTACCATAATATCAAAACTCCCTCCTAGCTAGGGAGGTATAACTGATAATTGTCTTGAGCACAAACAAACCATTCAACTGGTAGCATCATGATCACTGTCATTATTATCCAACTGGATAATCTCCTTGACAACTAGTACAAGTCAACTTATAGAACACAATAGTGTTTATCCATAGTACTACACAACTACTCAAACCATGACACATAGTCACAGACAGTGGAACATATCCACCACAATATCATATCTCTATTGTCTCCATAACAATCATCTAATATCAACCTGCACAAAAAATATTGTTATGATATAAACTGAATCATCTGGGCCATTCTTTCACTCACATCCGTGAGATCTAAAAGAGTATCTTCCCTTAGAGTAGAACATCAATGATGGGCTATCTGGACCATTCTTCTCAAGCAAGGAAGAATGACTATCCTGATTTCTAATCCTGGACCATTCCCCACCCTGGGCCATTCTTCCAACACTAAAAAAAGTGCAACCTGGAGAGAATGAGTCTTCCCTAGGGAATGCATGTCCCTGATTGTTGAACCTGGACCATTCCCCACCGTGGACCATTCCTCCAACACTAAACAAAGTGCAATGTGGAGATAATGAATATTCCCTAAGGAATGACTGTCCAAAGCATTTCCTAAGGAAATGACTGTCTTGCAACAACCTCCAAAGTGGACCATTCTTTGAAACTGATCACAACTGTGAGCTTCGAAAGAATGATTGTCCGAGGAGGTAGGTCAGTCTTCTTGAGTAACCCTCAAGAAGAGAGACTACTCTAGACCATTCCCCATGTTAACCACAATGGGAAATCACTGTCTATGGTACATAAACAATCCATCGAACCATTTTCATCACGAAAATGACCGTTCGATCTGGACTATTTTTCGAACTGGAAAAAATGTCCATCCGTCAGAAATCTCAAATCACTTTCCAAACTAGAAAGGAACTGCCCAAGCTGGACCATTTTTCAAACTTGAAAATGACTGTCCTCAATTAAATGATATTTCAATTCTCCCTCCCAACCTAGAGAGTCATTTCTTCCCTTTCAGCTAAGGGAGTTATTTCCATGATCCCCAATTTGTCTCGGAAATATGCAAACTTTATTTTGGACAAAGGCTTTGTTAGGATATCTATTGTCTTCTCATCTGTGGAGATATATTGGATCTTTACTTCTCCTTCCTGGACTTTATCTTGAATAAAGTAGTATTTGATATCAATATGTTTCGACCGTTCATGAAACACTGGGTGTTCTGATAGCCTTATACAACTCTGATTGTCACAATGTATTATGGTCGAATCTGGAACCTAATCAAATAAATCGGAGATTAGATTTCTCAACCATATTGCTTCTGTACATGCCTCACATGCTGCGAAATATTCTTCTTCTACTGTGCTAAGTGCGACAAACTTCTTTTCCTATTGCCCCACAATATCATAGTAGAGCCCAAGCTGAAACACATCCCTGAAGTACTTTTTTTGTCTTCTGCACTTCCTTCCCAATCTGAATCTGTGAATCCATGAAGCTGTATATCACTGGACCCAATATATATTAAACCATAGTTTATTGTCTCATGATATATCTTAGAACATGCTTTGCAACTATCCAATGCTCATGTCTAGGTTCCACCTAGAACTGGCTTAGTGTGTTCACGACAAAGCAAATGTCTGGTCGAGTATTTACCAAATACATCAATGACCCAATCAATTGTCAATACAATGATGGATCTACTGGATCATAATCCGAGTCTCTTACTTTTCTTATATCTATGGTCATAGGAGTGTCCATGGATTTGCAATCCATCACCACAAATTTCTGAAGAATCTTTATTGCATACTTTCCTTGTCCAAGGAATACTTCACCACGCTTCTGCCATACTTCTAGTCCCAAGTAATAATGCACGAGACCAAGATATTTCATATCAAACTCAGAAGCTAGTTCCTTTTTGCACTGGATGATGAGAGACTCTTCTCCTATTAGGAATATATCGTCGACATATATGAGTAGAATCATAGGTGCATTGTTCACAACTTTGTAGTAAAGGTTTGGATATGCATGACTTTTGGAGAAACCAAGTCTTATTAGGTAGCTGTCTATTCTGGCATACCAAGCTCTTGGATATTGCTTGAGTCCATATAAGGATTTATTTAGTCTGTAAACATGAGTGTCTCTGGAATGTACTTCAAACCCTTGAGTTTGTTCAATATATACTTCTTCTTTGATTTCTCCATTGAGGAAAGCTGTTTTTACATCCATCTGATGTAAACTCCATCCCATGAAAGAGGCAAGATATATGATAGCTCTAATGGAAGTATATCTAGCAACCAGAGAAAATGTTTCGTTATAGTCTTCTCCCTCATTCTGGGAGAACCCTATAGCAACAAACCTTGCTTTATATTTATCCACGCTTCCGTTTGCTTCATGTTTGATCTTATATACCCATTTTGAAGTTACTATTGATTTTTCTTTAGGTCTAGGCACAATTTCCCATACATCATTTTTCATGATGGATTGGTGTTCTTCCGTCATAACTTCTTTCCATTGTTTCTTTTGAACTTCCTCTTCAAACGTGGTAGGTTCTTCATCTAGAATCTTTGTCATATATGCTGCATAGCTTGAGAATATTTTGGGCTTCTTATTTTTTCTAAAGGTCCCATCTGGGGCCTTGAGTCTTTCTGCTTCTTGTAAGGTAGCTTCAAGCCAAGCTTGTCATTTCTTGGTCTTAGGTACGATGTCTGAATCAATGGTCTGACATGGTTGCATCGGATGATCAAATTGTTCCTTTTCTTCATTTTGATTTTCGAGAAGACATGTGCCTTATTCAATAGGCTCCTCATACTCTTTTTCTTCTATAGTTTCTTCTATGGATTTCTTGAAAGCCATCTTTTCATTGAAGGTCATGTATCTGCTGACTTCAATCTTATGTTGTTCCAGAATATAGATTCTATAAGCCTTGGATGATTCTCTATATCCCACAAATATGCCCTTCTTTCTCGAGGGTTCTAATTTATTCTTTTTGTCTTTGGGAGTGTGAGAGTAAATAGGACATCCAAATATTGTTAGGTTTTCCACATTAGGTTTCTTACTTGAGAAGGCTTCTTATGGAGTCACTTCCTTCAATATATGGTGAGTACTTTTGTTATGAACATATATTTCTGTCATGGCTGCTTCTCCCCATAAGAACATAGATAAACCTTGATCGTTTAATAGTGCCTTCACGGTTTATTCAATAGATCTGTTCTTCCTTTCTGTTACACCATTTTGTTGATGATTATGAGGAACCATCAACTCCCTCCTAATCCCTGCTGATTTGCAAAAGGAAACAAATTTCTTTGATGCATATTCTCCTCCATTATTTGTTCTCAAGGTCTTGATTTTCTTGTTTGTGAGGTTCTCTATTTCTACTTTGAATTCTTGAAACTTGCTGAATGCTTCATCTTTTGTCTTTAGGAGATATAACCAAGTTTTTCTTGAGTAATCATATATGAATATTACGTAGTAAAGATATCCTCCTAGATATTTGACTGGCATCGAACCACAAACATCTGAGTGTATTAGATCTATTGTTGCTACTTGGGAATGGTTTCTTGATATTCTTTCCAAGAGCACATCCTTTGCAAATTCCTTCATGTGTAGACTATAATTTTGATATTCCTTCAACCATCTTTTTGAGAAAAGGTAATTCTTTATAGTTAATATGAGCGTACCTTCTATGCCAAAGTTCATTGGGATTGACTTCATCATGTACAAGAGCTTCTTCATTTTGTTCTAGTAGTCTATATAGATTTCCTTTACGGGTTCCAATGACCCTAGAATTCTCTATGTTGGAGTCTTTATGCCAAGATAACACTTTTCCATCAACAAAAGCTATTATTTTTCCTTTGTCTTCTAGACAAGATATGGATACAAGATTATTTTCTAAACCAGGTACATATAAGACATTGCTCAAATAGACATTGTTACCCGTTTTCAACTTGACGGAGGCTTGTCCAAATCCTTCTACTGGGTAAGTGATTTTATCTCCAAGCTCTACCTTGTACAATGCCTTCTTCTCATTTAGATTTGAGAGTCTAGCTTGATCTCTCGTCATATGTCTAGAAGATCCACTATCAATTATCCACATGTCATCTTCAATTGTTCTTGTGAGTGCTGAGTAGTGTAGATGACTGGTCTTTTCACTCATGACTTCGGTTGACTGGTGACTGGTCATGTCTTGATCCAAAACTTCAAATTTGACATTTCTATCTTCTGAGAGTGCCAAGAGGTACGCTGGACTAAGGTGCACTTTAATACCTTCTCCTTGAGTGAGATGCTCCATCACAAGGTGTTGGATCGGGGTTTTAGGGTTTCTGCAACTGCAGTTGCTAGTAACCCTAGTGGCAGTGTCTTGGAAGCTGCTCCTGCTAGTAAACCCTAGTGACATTTCTTTAGAGAGATTAGTATCCTAATGACTATGATTCCTTCCAACGGTTAGACTAAATGAAGGAGGTGTGAGCCCATAACCTATTAGAATGTGGTCATTTTACCATAGACAATATCACTATTGTCACCCAACCATAGGTCGAAGCCACCCTCCGAGCACCTTGAAATTGACAGAGAGAAGAATCCTGATAGAAATCCAATAGGAAAGAAAGGCTAATGAACCATGCAAGAAGTAACCAAATCTGATCAGAGAGTTCAACCCAAAAGGATAGAAGCAACAGGCTTCAAAACTAGTGGCAACACCTTCTCTAGAACTTGCGCACAAGTCTGCCAGACTGTAGTGCACACAAGTGACCTTCTAAAATTATGAGAAGTGTGTCTAAATGAGAACTGGTGCCCTATATTTATACTGGCTCTGGCAGGCTTCCTGGGCCGAATTCTCAATCTGGGTACTAATTAATTCATATTAATTATCTTTTCTCAGTCGACATCTCTTCTAGGATTACATTAACTTCTTTTCTTACTTCCATAATATTCTAATATTGTCAAAGGGTCACAATGGAGGTTGATAATTCCCGAAGCTACCATAATATCAACAGTATCCTACTTCTGGTTGGTTCCAGAGAACACAGGGAGTTGGAGATTCCTTCAAGTTCGAGCTTGAGAATTAGGGGGTTGTATTCTCCTTCTAGTTGGAGCTAGAGAGTTCATGGAGTTGTATCTTCCTTTAGGTTGGAGCCTATAAATAGGGGGTCATATCCTCCTTCCAGTTGTAGCTGGAGAATTGGGAAGTTTATGCTTCCAATGAATGTATTCTTGACAATATATAAGAAATCTTTCCATTGTTTTCTCCCATTTGGGTTTCCACGTAAATTCTGGTGTACTGTGTATTTGATGTGATGTAATGTTGTTTATGTTTATATGATGATAATATATTGAATGAAATCATAGATGATACATTGATGATATACTGTTGATAAAGTTGAAGTTTATATGTTGTGGTTAAAAGTGATATAAGTGCTCATATTGATTCACCCCCCCTCTCAGTATTCCAACAGAGGGTGAGTGGGTCCATGAAAGAAAATGATTATAAATGATAGGTACCATTGCATTAGGGTGAAGAGAGGAAGCTAATGGGATATGTCCCAAATAAGGGTGTCCGTGGGACCATTATACTCTTTTTTCTTTAACTCCCACAGAGTTATACTTCAGCCTAAGGAATACTATAGTGATAAGGCCCAAATTGTTACCAGGGGAAATTATGTAGGAATATCGCAACCAAGATGTAGGAGGTAAGGTTGTGTGACAAATTTCCCTTTTTTCCCCAAGGGTTAGGGTTTCCAGGGTTCTTATAGATAAGGGTTTTGCTTGTGCTATAACTCTCTAATATACGTGTGGGGTCGAACAATATTACTTTACCCAATATCTCAGGGCACCAACTAAGGAGGCTCAAACATACCCTTAGTTGTACTACTTGATTACCCATGTACTAGAGAGTATCTTCCCGAGTGCTATTTTCAGTGTCACTATAGTAGTCATGCGGTTGATCGACTGATCTAGAGCTCATTTTAGGAGACCTAGGGGACACTCGATATACTTGACAGTACGTGGGAGTGATGACCGTGCATATATTCCGTCTGATGTAGTACTACTTGAAGGGGTACCAACATGGGTTACAGAGGTTTCCAAAAAGGTGAAAAGTTTGCATCGAGTAACCTCGTGAAACCATTTGTATTCTTCCCCATCCACATTTTTAACCACTAAATGATAGATCTTTGTGCTCTAAAGACTCTGAAAATACATGTCTCTACCTTGACAAAAAATTTCCCACAATTTATTCATAGGAAAGAGATTTGATACCAATTGTAAGGTATCATAATTATTATAATAAGCATAACCATAAATATTGCAACACATACTAGTGGAAAAACAAAATATAGAGAATAACAACACCAACAATGATACCTTTATTGATAGAAATCCAAGTTCACTTGCCTCTTCGAGGGGGAAACCTCCAACATAGTAGAGCTCTATTAAAATAATTCTCAATAAAAGACTTTCTCATGCATTTTACTCCTATTTATAGTAATTCTATCTTCTAAAGAACGTTCTAGAGGAAGATATTTCTAGAAGCAAATGATTCTATTAAGTCTTCTTACATTAGATTTGTTCACATTATTATATAGGCCTTATTTACTAATGTCGGCCTTTATTACGTGGAAAATATATTATTCTACGCACGTGAGGGGTTAGGGAGGTTAGGTCCCTAACATAGATTGAATTAGTTTCTATAAAACTATCTCTCTCATTTGCTTGTGTGTTACACACCTAATTGTTGCACTACCAAATGTTGCACTTAAGTGTCACAACTATTATACACCTAAGTGTCGTACACCAAATGTCACACCTAAGTGTCGAAATTAAGTGTCACACTTTACCAAGTGTTGTACTTAAGTCTTGCAACTTCATCACCATGAAGAAGTGTTTGTTATGAACCCTACAAAAGTTGGAAGGGAAACTTATCAGTTGGAGGTCAAAATAATACCTTTTTTCTTGAGATTTTGGCCTTGTTTGAGCTTCATCACCCCCTACCCATATACAAGGAGGGATAAACCCTGATCATCGCTCCCCAATAGTTTCTTATGGAGAAATAATACCTTGTTCATCGCCTTGTGCACAATTATGGGGGGGTGATGAAGTAGTTGCAACCATCATGCTTTGATTTGTGAGGTTGTTTCAGAGAGATATCAGTTGGTTAATGGATTGGTTCGAGCTTAACTCTATTCAAGGCAAGGTAATCTTGTTAGTTCAACCAAGTCCTCACTTGAACACATCCTCTCTTCGAAACTATCCTATGGTTGTGATGCCTCAATGCCTATATAATGGAGGCCATGCTTGAGTGAAAGGAGGGAGAACTTAGAGAATCATACATATGATTTTGTGACATTCAAGGGGATGGGTAAGAGATCTTGGAGGAGCTGCTGCAACATCAAGATTGAGATTGTAAGTTCTTCACTATTTTTTTCTTTCCATTAATATATAAATTGGCCTATTACCTTCATGCTTATTTGTTCATTATATGCATGTCTGTTGTTGTCTAATTCATCATAGGTAGATGTATTCTACATTAAAAACATAGTTACCAACTTAATGAGAACTATGACCTCAAAACGAGAACTCTGACCCAAAAAACCCATATTTTTGCATAAAAAACATCAAAATCAACCCCCAAATCAAAAAGTGGCGCTACCGGTAGCACCATTTTTTAAAATGGGGTGAAAATTACAACATTTTTCAAACATGGGCTTCAAAACTTAGACAGTAGCTCAGAAAAACCTTAAAATCAACACCTAAAAACAAATAAGATGTTTTTGATTTTTTGCTTTTTTCTTTCCAAAACGTTAAATTTTGAGATCATTTTAAATCGTATTTTTATCACTTGGTACCATTAAAACCAAAAMCTCAAAATCAACTATCAAATTGAAAAGTACTGCTACCGGTAGCACCCATTTTAAAATTGGGTATGAAAATGACACATTTTTATAATGTGGTAAAAGAACTCATAATTACTATAAACAAAATCATAAAAGAAACCCTTAAATGTTTACTTTTTAAATGTTATTATCACGTAAAGCACAAGGTAATACATAATTCCATGAAAATATCACAATATACTTTAAAATTTCAACGTCACTTTTTAATAATTTTTTACTTTTAATAATAAAACAGTAAATACAAGCTACATTGAATGAAACATAAATAATTTCTTAATTAGTATTGTTATATTGACCATATTCAAAACATATGAGCTAACAAAATTGTGAAAAACTAAGAAAAATTAGAAAGAAATGAAAAAATATTAAAATTTCCCCGAAAAACAATAATTAAAAAAACAAAAATAAGTTTTTTTTGTAAAAAAGAAGAGCCAAAAATCCCTTCAAACTTGAAAAAAGAAAAAAAAAATTATAAAAAAAAACTAAAAAAATTCAAAATTCAATAAAATAAAAAAAAAACATCTAAAATAAATAAAATTAACAAAAACATTAAATTTACCTAAGCTAAAAATTAATTTAATTTTTTTTTTATATAATATGTGAATAATGTAAGAATATTATATTATAACTAATAACATAGTTATAATATAACTATGTTATATTATAACATAGTTATAATATAACTATGTTATATTATAACATAGTTATAATATAACCATGTTATAATATAACATAGTTATCAAACTCTGTTATCAAATACTACAAGTGTGACACTATCGACAGGGTTACGGTAGTAGTTTGTTTGGTTACCGCTCTCCAAGATTCCAGGTGCTACAAGTGTGACGCTATCGACATGGTTGCGATATGACAAAAGCAAGACACCATCCCATGAAAAGAAAATCAAACAAATCATATTATACGGCTAGGTGGGCTCATGGATTATCTGTAGCGTTGAAAAATAAATGATTTTGTTAACGAATCCATCTTTCAATTAACCAAAGTGTGAAATGAACAACGAGGACACTCTTTTCATGCAATCCAATCAGTTACCCTAAAAGCAGCATACCTATGGAAATGAAATGACATTCCACTGCCAACGAAATAAACAAGGATTTTGTCCAACATTGCATCAAATATGCCCATGAGGTTGCATTTAATGCTCAAACAATATAATAAATAAATAGACAAGCGTATGTATTGGGTATTTTGAGATGTTGACAATCAGGCTGTTAAAAAAGAGAAAACGTTGAATAATGAAGAGGTGGCCACGCTTCAGCATCATGTATGTAGCTATGGAGTGAGAAAGAATTTGAACCATTAGACATAAGCTTTGGGATATCTGGTGAGGTTGTGTTTGTAGTCCACAAAGTAGAGCCCGAATCTGGAAGTGTAACCCGCCGCCCATTCCCAGTTGTCCAACAGAGACCA
>ML787042.1:146566-171304 GCA_009831015.1 Picea engelmannii
TCTAAATATTTAAAAATATTGTTATTTAACAACACTTATTTTCTATTTATTGAAGTAAGGTAAAAAAAGTGTGTTAAAAATGATATTTTCCACTATATTTAAAATGTATGGAACCATAACTTAATTAAGGACAGATAATTATACGAAAAATCTTCATTTCAAAAAAATAAATGGTGTACAACATTTTTAACATTGGATGAAGCATGGACATACGATTAAAAAAAAGATTGAATAAAAATAAAATTGAAAAGTTTGAAAATAGATGAAAAAACATCGTTGAGAAAAAAAAATTTTGAAAAAAATGAAAATAAATGAAAAAATGAGCATTTAAAAAAAAAAAAGTGGAAATATTATGTATCAGAAAATTTAAAATATCAAAAAACCACCTAAAAATGGAGGGGGGTGCTACCGGTAGCACCATTTTTAAAAATGAGGTAAAAAACTTAACCCCCCAAAAAACGAGAACTCTGTAGAATTCTCGTTAAGTTGGTAACTATGTTTAAAGTATATTGTAGAAGAAGAAGGTACTATTGTGTTCTTTACATGACTTCTCTTGGAGCTTCGACATCAATATCAATGGTTGGAGTAGCGAGGACAACCGACGTAAAAGAGGTGATTCATATATCCTTCTATTCTCATTCCGATTGTTGACATCGATAGTAAATCTAGAGGGAAAGTAGTAAACCACTTGTTTCCTTCTATCTTAGATCAAAGAGGGGTATTTATCCAAGGGGTGTTTCACCTGTCCACAGTGGGAACTTTACCGCAACAAAAAAATGGTGACTCCGCTGAGTAAAGTTATCTTTAGTCTTTCCTTGGTGTTTTCTATCCTTTTGAGTCTTGATTGTTACTTGATATTTTTTTATTTTGATGCTTCTTCTTTGACCTCTCCCCTTCCCACATCATCATTGGGAATCTCTCTAATCCAAACACCTGACCTTATCTCAGATATGGGTAAAGTTTGATTTTTTCACCACTTTACAAGATTCATTGCCCCCACTATAAGGGAGTACAAAGCGATGAAACCTTGATTATCCCTCCCTATCATTGTATTAGGGAGAAATGAAACCCTAATCATCTCTCTGTAATCATGGTTACTTGGGTGATAGTCCTTGTTCTAGGTGAAGTTGGATCATGTTTTTCCTCCTTTCTATCAGTGTTTTGTCTCAGAACTTTACATTAGAATCATCTATGCTTTATTATGGTTTTGATTATCTAAAGTTTTGTGATTATCATTTGTTTTATTACCTCTTTTGAGTTTGCATTTCCTTCAAATTGAGAAGTGTTCATGACTTCCCTAGGCTAACTTGATCCTTTGGGTGAGTCTTTGATATCAATAGTTTGATTCTCATCAGCTATAGGTTTTCAAACTTCTGTCTCTTTGATTCCAAAACCTTCTAAGTGTTTTACTTGATTGTTTGGGATCATTTCCTTTGATTTGGAGGTTTATTATGTTGCATTAGGCCTTGTTTTTTGAGTATCTCTTTCTTCCCCTCTTCACAAATAAAATTGAGCTCTTTTGAACTTGTTGCAACTTTGCTTTGTTTTTTTATCCTTGAATTTTGAGGTTTCATTAAATGATTTTCCTTTACTTTACATTTTGGATTCTTGTTTGAACAAGTATTGAAGGTGTCCTTGTGTTTGGATTATTTTAATTCTTGAGTGCTTGTTTTCTTCACCTTCTTTAGCTTTTGGGTTCTTTGCAAGTGCCATTGAGTCCTTTTCATTCTGTTTGAAAAACAAAAGCAAAAGTAGAGTCTATATTGAGTTTTCATGCAACTTGAAAAGAAGAAAACAAAAGTTTTGCATCCTACTTTCATAGGTGGAGTGTTTTGGTACATATTCTAGAGCTTGTCTTTGTTTTGGGATTTCAAGGGCATTAATTTGATAGTTTTGCATTTCAGTTTTTCTCCATTTGATAAAGGAAAAGTGAAAGTTGTGTTGTATTGGGTATTCATTTGCATTGGAAGAAAAATAACTTGTCTTCTTTCCTCAGATAGAATTCATTGAAAGAAAAATATTTTCTTCTCATTCTTTCTACATGGTTTTGGAGTTAGGTCATAGCATCATCAATTGCATATTCATACACCCTGTTGAGTAAAACAACCATTAAAATTAACCAACATGCTTAATAAAATCAATTATAATTTTTTTGTTTTATAACACACCAACAATAGTATAAGGATAGGTCCTTTGGATTAGGGTGAAGTGAGTAAACTATCCAAAGATATTAAATGAAACTGTAGAATATTAGAGAAAGCAAAAATCTAGTAGTAGAAATTAGTGTTAGTAGGGAAATCCCCTCTCACACAGGAGTCAAACACAAGGTCATGCGAAGCAATCGGTTGAGATTTGCCCTCTTCTTATTGCCTAGTGGGAATATTGCAAGTTTGGGGCTTTGAAGAGTAGAAATTACTCGGGGTGACACCAATTCTTCTTAATTTTTGGGTCGCAAATTTATGTTTGGTATTCCGAGGCCCATTTTCTAGTCTTGAAAGTCGACTGTACCCCACAACCGTTCTTTGTGAATTGGTAAACTTGGTAACCTCTCCTATGATTCCACACAGGTGACTGTAAGGGGGGTTCCTTCTGCAAAGAAGGTTCCTTGTGGTACTTGTGAAAGACGTTCAATCTCAACTTTAGCGAACCGGGAGGGTATTATCCTAAGAGATCTTACTTGCACATTGGGGGATTGTTGTGCGAGGATTATCGTAGTTGTTTCTCATATCTTTGTTGATAGCTTGATATCATGTCTTCAAAAGATCCTTTCACCTACTGTTTCCTTGGTTGATTACCTTTAGATTTATTATGGGTGTTTTTTTTCAACATTCGTAATTGGCCTTAGGAATTGTGAATTTTTATTATCTTCCATCGTGGCCGACCAAGGTCTCCGAAGATCTCATAGAATGCAAGGGATGGATCCTAAATGGCACATTCCTTGACACAAACCTTCCAACGAAGGAACTATTAATGAAGAGATTGCTTCTGAAATTTGGAGTGTAGCTCCTTTAAGTGACCTGCTCAAAGGGGAAGTTGAAATCATCGAGGAAGGAAACTTTCTCCCTCCCATAAATCCCCCTTTAACTAGTCCATTTCACTCACCAGTCATTGAGTTACCATCCACAAGAATATTGATTATTTTTCTTCTTACATCTATCCACTTGATACATTTATTAGGAAATATTTAGGCATGGATCCCATACAACTTGACTTTCCAGAGATATTGGTGGTATCACCCCTATGTCTACACCTCCTATAGTTGACTCTGCAATAGATACTTTTCCATAGACATGTACTATTGGTGATTATCCTTTTTGAGGAGCAACATTAACCTAGATTTACTTGTCACAACCACCTACGAGCACAACTCCCACCATTAGAGCTACATATATGTTCACACCAAGCGCTTTACTTGGAAATTCTATACCATTTCCCTCTAGTCAAGTGGCTAACAGTGCTGATGCCTCGGGCCCCATGGAAGGTAGCTCATTTTTCCTTCCTTTCGATCAAGTAGGTTACACATTGACAATTACACAAACTGTTCATTCTACACAAACTGTTCAAATGGGAAGTTCTTCCATACCTTCCACTAGGGGGGAAATTCCAACTAGGGGGAAACCCTCAGCTACAGGGAAATATTCAACTTGGGGGAAACAACCAACATGGGGGAAAAAACCAACTTGGGGGAAACAACCAACTTGGGGGTAATAATCAGCTAGGTGGAAATGACCAGTTGGGAGAAAACAACTAGTTTTGGGGAAACATCTAGGTTGGCGGAAATCCCTTATTGTAAACCAACCTCAAGCCTGGGGTAGACCATTCTGGCAAGCCCTACAAGCCTGTATACTAGCCTACCATATTTAGGAGTTGCAAATATTCCATGGGGTCAACCTAATTCGATGGGTATCCCTACGCAAGGATATTTTCCTACTCAACCTATGAACCCCATGTTTCCTACTCCCCAACCCTCTCAACAACAATATATGGGTGGACCACCAGGTTTTACAATGCCATCAAAACCTGTATATGGTCCTACTGGTACCTCAATGTCACATCAATACTACCAATATTCACAACCAAACCAAAAACTATCCTTTTTGGCTACATTAGATCTGACGGATTTGTCATGTTTGACTAATGATCCCATACTACATGCCCTATTTTGGTCACCGATCCCTGCCAAACTACCTTTTGATATCCCAAAGTTTGATGGGAAGCCTGGAGAAGATCCTAACAATCATGTAATGACCTTCCATCTTTGGTGTTCTTCCAACTTTTTGATGGATGATTCCTTTCATATAATCATTTTTCAGAGAACTCTCACGGGTTTCACAGAAAAATGGTATATTGAGTTGTCGCAAAACTCCTTTGGTAACTTTAATTCCCTTTCTATGGTGTTTTTGACTCATTTCCAACTGCTAATATAATATGATATTGATACCGATATTTTAATCTTTCTTAGGTAATCCACTTCCACCCATATATTTGATCATATACATGAATGAAGGCGACGATGACAATTGATTAAAGATGCAATACTGGACCAACTCGTGGCTGATTGGTTCACTAATTCACTTTTACCACCCATCACTAGAGATGTTTCCATGGGAGGTGCTGTCATTAAGGAGAAAACAATCAACCATGCTCAATATTTGGATTTGGTATATTCCCAATCATGATCAATTTATGATATAATTCCCCATTCTCCTCGCCCATCGAACAATCCTTCGAGACCAACTCTAGAATCCCATGCGATGGAACAGTGGTTTCCATAAAACTACAGTCTACAACCCAATCGACTCGGAAACAAGGCCTTCCAGTCTCCACCCCAGCCTCATCACAAACTGGTACCAATACCAAATATGTTTCCTCTCCTTCACAAACCTCTGAGGTGAATGCGGTTCAATCCAATTCATCTCAACAACCTGGAAGAAAGAAGAAAAATGAGGGTAAATCCCAAAAATATTTTAACCAACAGGAGAGTACCAAACTTAAAACAACTGTCGATACCAAGCCAAAAAGGAAGGTGAAGTTTCCCTGCCTGATTTGTGCAGATGACCATTGCACGAAATACTGTCCTCATCCTAAGGAAGTCACTAAATTATTAAAGGGAACATCCCAACCCATAGTGTTAACTGATCCCTTCCCACCTCAACAACAACAAATGGTTTCCAAAAATCCCACCCCTTCACAAGGGGGCAACGCAAGTCATCCTGACCATGGGGATGCTTCCAAAAGCACTAATGTCTTTATATGTAATGAGACAATTATTCTAACGAATAGGACCAAGAAACATGACACCATTCTAGAGAAAAATGCCAATGGAAATGGAGTTGCTTTTGACTAGCCTCCCACCTCCACTACTCCTCCACCTTCCAACCCTCTTCAAATAGAGAATCCTTTTTTGACTCAGTGTTGTGCCCACCTAAGAGAAAAAATTGAAAATTGACTTTTATTCCAAGTGCCTGGGCTACCGAAATCTACAACATTGTTGAATATTTGGCACAGGAACCTTGCACTATGTCGATTCTCGAAGTTCTATAGAATTGTCCCAATCAACGTAGAACCATTTTTTCATCCATTGAAGCTGTGGATCTAGAGGCATCAAATATTATTATGTTTAATATGGAATATTTCAAGCCGAGGCTCTCCCACCACCTTGCATTCCAAATTCACACCATGGTTCATGGGAAGAATATTCATCTACTATTTTGGATGAAGGAGACTCCACTTGTGTCAAGTATTTATCTTGTTGGAGGGCCATTGGTTCTCCCAAACTCAACCAGTCTCCCACTACCCTCAAAGTGTTTGATGGACGTGGATTTCAACCTTATGGACTCTTGCAATCCTTAGCTGTGGAATTGAGGAAAAAACCATTTCTCTTGATGTCGAAGTGGTCGATGCACCCACGGATTATAACTTGTTGCTTGGTCATATTTGGTTTTATGCAATGACTGCTGTTGCATATTTGGTAATTCTCCTCTTGCAATTTCCCCACCAAGGAAAATTTGTGACCGTTGACCAATTCGACTATTGCAAATCCGATATCCAAAACCATTCTGCTAATAATATCCCTTTCCTGGGACCGTCCAATATCGAGTATGAGATTTTGGGGGTAGGTATCCTCAAGGATTCCTGACTCATGGGAGTTTTTTCTTTGCCTGCCCCTGATCCCCAAAATCAGGTTACCACGATGAACATGCTTTCGGCTACAATTCAACAATCCCATGAATCGTTTGATCCTTGGGTAGTACCTAGCCAATCTAAAATTGAATCACTAGGTGACACCATGCCACTTAATCCAACAGAGGCTACATACAACATGCTTCAATGTTCCTCTTACATCCCATATTCTTATGACCAACTTCTCATGACATCATATCCATACTCTCTACTATCTTGGCTTGACTCCTCTCTGTACTCTTTGTGTTATCTCATTCTGACTTTCCCATCAGATGAGTCCCTCATGGAGACTTTGGACCTAGAAGAGTCAGCCTGGGAATATTATCACCATAAATCATCTTTTCTTCCCATCGATCTCGTACATGAACCTTCATTTCCTCCGCTTGTTCCAGTTGATCCTCTTTCTTCCTCCCTCTATGGTGAGTCTATTCCTATTAGTAGCCAGGAGTCTAATCGAGTGAAAAAGAAGAGTTGGCGTATGAAATGAATCTTGGGGGGGATGTCTCTAGCCTCTAGACATCATGCTAGAGTTAAGCTGCTAGCTTTTGCCGATCATGTTGGGGGAAAAGTACCAGCCTATAGACATCATGTTGGGAGAAAAATCGCCAATGGGTATCACTCAAAGTACCAACCTCTAGACATCACACTGGGAAGAAAACCGTCAATGGATATAACCTTGAGCATAGTTCATTTTTGGTTTCAATATCGTTAAAAAATGAAACCAACCTTGACCATAGTTCATTTTCAATTTCAAGCTCGTTTAAAAATGAAACCAACCCCGAGCATAGTTTCATTTTCAGTTTCAATCTCATTTAAAAATGAAACCAACCCCAAAAACAATTTCATTCTCAGTTTCAAGCTCATTTAAAAATGAARCCAAACTCAAGCACAATTTCATTCTTTGTTTCAAGCTCATTAAAAAATGAAGCAGACACTYCGAGCACAATTTCATTCTTCGTTTCAAGCTCACTAAAAATTAAGAAGACACTCCGAGCATAGTTCATTTTCGGTTTGAATCTCATTAAAAATGAAACCAACCCCAAGCACAATTTCATTCTCTGTTTCAAGCTCGTTAAAAATAAAGCAGACACTCAGAGCACAATTTCATTCTTTGTTTCAAGCTCGTTAAAAAGTGAAGCAGACACTCTGAGTATAGTTTCATTATTTGTTTCAAGATCRTTAAAAAATGAAACAGATAAGCATGARCTTAGTGTTTTTTCTTTCTYGTGCTCATAAATACATGATAATAATTTACCTAGTATTCTTTTATCACTTTTTCSGKCTCGGAAAAACTATATGAAAAATGAACTCTTTGTAGTCTCCTTTAAGCTCTTTTCAGACTCCCTAAACATGAAAATTTTGCTGAGCGATCTTGTTTCCTTTCACACTCGTTAAAAGGATGTGAATGGGGGTCTATTYGGTGTAAGTTTTGTTGATTTTTCAATAGACAAGGTTTAAGCATGACATTCATTCCATTTTAACATTTTACTTAAACCATAACCAATTATGTTGCAGCAACCAAGATCACAAGAAGAAGCACCATGCACAAGTACACAAGAAGTATCTTGGGAAACCCTTCTCAGTAAGGAAAGAAAACCCAGACAAATCCTTTGCTATATTCTTCAAGAGAAATACCTTCACCACCAAGAATACCTAGCACACAAGAGGGTGCTTACGAACCCTAGAATACTAGTGCCCAAGAGAGGTGCACACTTTTCCCAAGAAGATGTACTTGCTGAAATTTCCAAACTCACACAAAAGATATGATTCCTCAATGGGGAATCTACCTTTACTTATATTAGACTTGACCTGCCAACAAAAGTGTCTATTGGCACAATAGAGCCGACCTCTCTAACTCACAATATAATTAATATTAACCAAATTAGACCTGCCAACAAAAGTGTCTATTGGCACAATAGAGCCGACCTCTCTAACTCACAATATAATTAATATTAACCAAATTAATTATCTTTTACATTAATTATCAATTACATTAAGGTGGGGCCAACCTGTACCCTTTACATTACAATTAGGGTTACAAGAAGGTTTGAATCTTGAGCAATATAGAAAGGGATCTCATACACCCACTAGTGCTCAGCCACTAGGGGCACATCCACAGGGATGTCCATAACTATATCTCACTGGATTACATAGGAGAACCACTCTCACTAGTGCTTAGCCACTATGATCATGTTCACCTGTGCTCGTCCACAGACACATCCACTCAACAGATCTTCTTTCCCACTGCATTACATAGTAGAGTCATCTTGATTTCATCATCTCAACTCTCTTCTCAGAGGAGGCTAATACATCATATTCATCTCCGTCTCATGAAGATGCACCCATCTATATGGGAATTCAAACGTTCACCTTGTGCTCAACCACAAGAACATTCAACTCAACATATCTCCTTTATCACTACGTTACACAGTAGAATCATCTAGATTTCTTCTCAACTCTATGTAAGAAGGAGGCCATCACTACGTTCCAGTTCTGTCTTAGATAGGAACCACACTCCCATCTCAAGGGCTCTCTCTCAGGTCGACTCAATTAATTTGTGTCCTAGAGAATGTCTCACGTAGCTGTAATCATCAATAGTCCCTCTCAGTTAGGGAGGCATTCTTCATCATGAAAAGTCTCACTCGGATGTACTTTGAACTTTGTCTTTGATGTAGTCATCAACACTCCCTCTCAACTAGGGAGGTATCCTTCAACAAGCTAATTTGGTGAAGATGTCTAGAATCTGCTCATGTGTAGGAAGGTACTGCATGTGTACTATTTTCCTCTGCATCATGTCTCTGATATAATGATATTTTTATCTCAACGTGTTTCGATCTATCATGAAACATTGGGTTCTCAAAGATATTTACACACAACTATGGTTATCATCATAGAATCCATCTCATGATTAAGTAAATCTGTTAGAAGCTTATGAAGCTGCACTGCTTCACACACTCAATGATACATACTCTGCTTCTGTGGTATTCAAGGCCATAGAGCTTTTGTTTCCTGCTGCACCAGGAAGCCATGACAACCTTCATGGTAAAACAACAACTGAACTTTATCTTCCGATCCACTGTACTCTCTTCTCAATCTGTATCAGCATATCCTGCAAACTCAAGTTCACACTAGAGGAATGCCTCATTCCATATCCAAATGTGCCTCGTATATATATCAATACATGCTTTACTACTATCCAGTGAGTCTGTCTTGGTTGAATCATGGATTGACTAAGCACATTCATTGCATAGCATGAATCAGGTATGGTGTTAACTAGATACATCAATGATCCAATTAGCTGTGGATCAATCTCATCTGAATCATCATCATTAATTTTCTTCAAATCCATCACAATGGTTTTTCATTCTGTCATACTGAACTTTTTTAATATTCCCACTATATGTTTTCCTAGACTCAGGAAAAGTCTCATCGGTTCTCTATCATACTTCTTGTCCCAAGAAGTAGTGTATCATACTCAAATTCTTCATCTCAAAATCACAAGTCAAAACTTACTTGTATCCAACAAAATTTTTTTATGAATAAGTCATCAAAATTAGGATCTCGTCACCAACACTGTAATAACATAGGTTTGGATAAACAACACTCTTGCTGAAACCCAAATTCATCAAGAATCCATCCATTTGATATAGTTTCCAACTCATGGATGGTAATACATATGGAAGTGTATTGGACTTATTGGATCAAGTGTCTCATCATAGACAACTCCCTTTGTTTGTGAGAATCTGCTGGCCATAGATCTTGCCTTGTATTTCTCGATACTTCCATTAGCTACATGATTTGATCTTATAGATTCACTTGGAAGTCACTGTAGACTTCCCTTCTGGTTTCTGAACAATATCTCAAACATCATTCTTTAAGGTATACTGGAATTCTTCATGTCATGACAACTTGCCATACCTATTCACATGTTTCTTCTTCATGTCAAGAAGGTTTAGAATCAATGATGTGGCTCATGGATGAAGAGTAGCTTAAATAAAATGTCTTTGGATTTCTCAGGATGTCCCTTGAGGGACTTGTATGTTCCTCTATCTCCTACAGAGTTTGTTGAGCCTGGGTAGGCCATTTATGCCATACTTCAATATCTCTGGGCATATTAACTGGAGCAACTGGATCATCTAGAATAATGTCTGTCTCCCTCTGAACTGTTGAAGGTGGAGAAGGTATTATCTCTTCCTTCTTTTCATTTTGTTTTGACTCCCTTTGAGTCAAGTAACTCCTTCTTTATTTGCTTGTTAGATCTTTTATGTCTTCTTAGACCAGCATAATAATTAATCAAAGAATATTTGGACTCCCGTACTAGGGATAATGGTCCAAGTCTTGAGGGCTTCCATACTAGGGATAATACCCTTCATTTATTAAGAATGCAATCAACTATAGCTTTAGAGATCAAATGATTTACCTAGGTTTGCAGTCATGTTTAGTTCTGAGTTTGTTTTTAAAGGAAGTACTTATCCTCTCTCCGATCTTCATTCTTTTGAGGTGGATCTGGATCAAAGTCAACGATAGACGCATATTGTCTTCCCTTCTTCCTGGTTAGACAATTTATTGCATAGTGCCCATATTTGTCACATCTAAAGAACTGAATTTCTGAAACATCTCTTCTCTGATTATGACCTAGGTTTGATGAAGACTTCTCATCTCTCAAGGTTTGTCTAAAGTTTCTTTTGAATCTTCCTCCTTTCTTTGTATGAAGTGCAAGAACATGATTTTCATCAGGGGAGTCTTCCACTCCTCTATTTCTAAGTCCAAGTTCTTCTCGAGTATAGTCTGTCCATAGATGATCAAAGGTTGGTAGGCTTTCTCTTCCATTGATACTTTGAAGAAACAACTCCTAATGTTTTGGAAGGTTGTTGAGAGTGGATAAGACAAGTTATCTATCAGACATGATTTCTCCAATGGCTTTTAGATGTTCTTTAATCTCTGAAATCTTCATAAAGAAGATATCAACTGTATCACCTTTCATCATCTTCGTACTTTGAATTTGGATCTTCAAGGTAAGGGCTCTGAGGGTGTTTTCACTTTCAAACATTTCTTTTAATGCTTCATACATCTCATAAGTTGTCTTCAGGTTGGAAATACGAGGTAAGAGATGATCTCTTTCTGAGTAGATGAATATTTTTCTTTCTTTGACATCTTCTTCCTTTCTTATATTCTTCTCTTCATCGATAGCTATATCTGGTAAAGTTTTAGTTACCACATCCAAAAGGTCATCTTCTTCAAGGGTGGCCTGAAGCCTTGATTTCCAGGAGATGACGTTGCTTGCTCCATCAAGCCTATCTTCTACTAAAGTCTGTTCTTCATTTTTTCGAATTTCTTCTCAAACTCTCGCCAACTATATTTGGAAAACCTAATGATTAGGTTGGACTAGTAACCTTGGATTTTGTTGGGCTTATGACTACCGACAATCAACTTTGAGAGTGTCACATGAATGCTTGTCGAGTTGAAATGTTTCTTCAAGAAGTTGCAGAAACCTTAGATCAAGATTCTGTAGGAAATTTTGGCACCCTAGAAACCCTAGGGCCAAAAACTAAAAATCCTCACAATTTTACTTTGAAGGTATTTAGAGATGTGTTGAGGAAGGTTGTACAACTTGGTCCAAGTTTGAGCTTCAACGTCTACTTGTAAAGTGATGAAAGAGTTGATTAAGTGAGGGTCGCATGGATTTCTATAGAAAGGAGGACGATTTATCTTTTTAGATGCTTGTGCAGGGGTTCTTCAAGACCTATGCTCTAATTCCATGTTAATTTTTCAATAGACAAGGTTTAGGCATGATGTTCATTCCATTTTAACATTTTACTTAAACCATAACCAATTATGTTGCAACAACCAAGATCATAAGAAGAAGCACCATGCACAAGTACACAAGAAATATCCTGGGAAACCCTTCTCGACAAGGGAAGAAAACCCAGCCAAATCCTTTGCTATATTCTTCAAGAGAAATACCATCACCACCAAGAATACCTATAACACAAGAGGGTTCTTACAAACCCTAGAAGACTAGCGCCCAAGAGAAGTGCACACTTTTCCCAAGAAGATGTACTTGATGAAATTTCCAAACTCACACAAAAGATATGATTCCTCAATGGGGAATCTACCTTTACTTATATTAGACTTGACCTGTCAACAAAAGTATCTATTGGCACAACAAGGATGACCTATCTAACTCACAATATAGTTAATATTAACCAGATTAATTATCTTTTACATTAATTATCAATTACAGTAAGGTGGGGCCGACTTGTACCCTTTACATTACAATTAGGGTTACATGCAGGTTTGCCTCTTGAACAATATAGCAAGGGATCTCATACACCCACTAGTGCTCAACCACTAGGGGCACATCCATAGGGATGTCCATAACTCTATCTCACTGCATTACATAGGAAAACCACTCTTACTAGTGCTAAACCACTAGGATCACGTTCACTTGTGCTTGTCCACATGCATGTCCACTTAACAGGTCTTATTTCCCACTGCATTACACAGGAGAGTCATATGGAGTTCATAATGTCAACTCTCTGCTCAGAGGAGGCTAATACATCATCTTCATCTCTGTCTCATGATGATGCACCTAGCTCTATGGGAATTCACAAGTTCACCTTGTGCTCAACCACATGCATGTCCAAATCAACAGATCTCCTTTCTCATTATGTTACATAGTAGAATCATCTGGAGTTCTTCTCAACTCTCTATAAGGAGGAGGCCATCACTACATTCCAGTTCTGTCTCAGATAGGAATCACACTCCCATCTCAGGGGTTCTCTCTCAGGTCGACTCAATCAGTCTGTGTCCTGGAGAATGTCTCATGTAGCTGTAATCATCAACACTCTGTCTCAGCTAGGGAGGCATTCTTCATCATGCCAAGTCTCACTCGGATGTACTTTGAACTTTGTCTAGGCTATAGTCATCAACACTCCCTCTCAACTAGGAAGGTATCCTTCAACAAGCCAATTTGGTGAATATGTCTGCAATCTGCTCATGTGTAGGGGGGTACTACATGTGCACTATTTCGAACCAGATGGACTAATTACAAAAAATGAATACTCTAGTCAATCTTGGCTATAAGAGTTCTCCCTTGTGTTTTTTTACACTTTTTCAAGCTTAGGAGACTAAAATTAAGAAAAAAAGAACACCCTTGGAGTCTTGTTTAAGATCTTTTCAGACTCTTTAAAAATGAAAAGACCATTGATTTTACCTTCTTTGGGCTCTTAAAATTATACATCGAAGGAACAATATGGGACCGAACCCCTCCTTCTTCAAGTTCGTTAAACATGTGATGAGGGACTCATCAAATATGAGTTATACCGAGCATCTATTATCCTACTAAAGATTGCTAAAAAACAAAGAGGTACTCACCGTTCATGGTGGGGGGAAAATTTGAGGGAAGTGTGTCAATTATAAAAAACATTATGGAAACTGTTTGTTTTCTCCCTTGAACATGGAACCTATTTGCGTCTTGTCTTACAGTTGGGTAATTTGCTTGTCTCTGAGTCATACCAATCCTATGATTCACCATACTCCTTCGGCTCACCCGAAGAGTTCCCCAGTTATCATCGCACTATGTTTTGGTCTATCACTCACAGATTCAATGATTCCGAGTCTTTTTTTGTGCCTCACAATGTTCAAGGGAAGTTTTAACCCAAATCAACAACTCTGCAGTGTTACCAACTTTCATCCTCGTGTTAGTTTGTACTCATTTGATTTATCATATTACATCACTTTCCTATGTCAGTTTCGTGTCGATGATGGGGAAAACATCATGACCCTCCTTTGACGAGTCTATTCCTATCTAATTCAACACATTATCTCGTAATTAGACTTAGAAACCAATTAGTACCTTGGAACATGCATGCCTCAATGCCAGGTCTCTTCGCTTTTGACAGTAGGTTTACATTATTGACCTCTAATCAAATGATTCCACAAATGTTCAATTTCAACTCATTTATTCACATTCGTTGGAATGTACTAGAGTACAATGGGAGTCATTAACATCGTTGGTGATTTCCCTCGCACTTGTTAACGATATACATCATACTAATAATCGAGTGGTTTCTACCATGTTTGACATCAACAAATCTATTCACATGGCTAGAATCGTACTATTTCAGGATCGTGTTTTGGGACGAAGAACCAGGGAACTCCTTAGGTACTCAGGTTGTGATGGAGACTATTTAACTACTTAGAATATTCCAGTATGGTCATGATGCTGGAAATCTTATTGATATATATGTTGTCACATAGGTTCACTTTGTATTGGACTATGGCTATATTTTTTCATATCGTAGCTCCACTATGTATTCTTTCGTGGATACAACTTGATTAAGTCATGGAGATATGGATCCACATTATATATTTGTTGTCCATATCCTTAGTTAGTTCTTTCATGGATTTGCAGTGTATCGATCGATGATCATGCTTTGAGTTAGTGTATTTCGAGCATGGGTATGCCTACCTTGGGGATGAGATGTATATATTGTTTGATGTTTGTTTGCAGCTTCTTCCTGAATATCATATTCCAACACCCTCACATACATATTTTTGTAAAGTGTTTCGGCCATCAATGTTTCTTCTGACCTCATACTTTAGGGGGCATCTATTACACACCTAAGTGTCACACTACTAAATGCCACACTTAACTGTTGCAACTATTATACACCTAAGTATTGCACACCAAATGTTGCACCTAAGTGTTTAACTAAAGTGTCACAATTTATCAAGTGTCACAACTTCATCACCATGAAGAAGTGTTTTTCATGACCCTTAGACAAGTTGGAAGGGAAACCTATCATTTGGAGGTCAAAATACTACCTTTTTTCTTGATATTTTGGCCTTGTTTGGGCTTCATTTCCCCCATGCACATATGCAAGGAGGGATAAAACCTGATCATCTCTCCCCAAGAGTGTCCTAGAGAGCGATAATCCCTTGTTCATCTCCATGTGCACATTTATGGGGTGGGGGGGGGGGATGAAGTAGTTACAACCATCATGCCTTGATTTGTGAGGTTGTTTTTGAGAGATATTAGTTGGTTAAGGGATTTTTTCGAGCATAACTCTATTCAAGGCAAGGTAATCTTTTTATTTTATCCAAATACTCACTTTACCACATCCTTTCCTCGAAACTATCCTATGGTTGTGATGCCTCAATTCCTATATAATGGAGGCCATGCTTGAGTGAAAGGAGGAAGAAATTAGAGCATCATACTTATGATTTTGTGACATTCAATGGGATGGATAGGAAAGCTTTGAGGAGGTGTTGCAACATCAAGATTTATATTTTAAGTGCTTCACTATTGTTTTCTTTCCATTAATACATAACTTGGCCTATTCCCTTAATGCATATGTGTTCATTATATGCATGTCTATTGTTGTCTAATTCATCATAGATAGATCTGATTTACTTGAAAATATAGTGTAGAAGAAGAAGGTATTTCTGTGTTCTTTACATGACTCCTCTTGGAGCTTGGACATGAAGACCAAGGGATGGAGAAGCGAGGACAACTGACGTAAAAKAGGTGAGTCATCTATCCTTCTCTTCTCATTCTGATTGTTGACATAGAGAGTAGACCACTATCTTGAGGGAAAGTAGTAAACCACTTGTTTCCTTCTATCTTGGATCAAAGAGGGGTCTTGATCCAAGGGGGGTTTCACCTGTYTGCAAGAGGAACTTTACCACAACATTGTTCCATTCCAACATGTTATCAACATTGTCTTGACTTAAGTCAACCTGAACTAATGCTGTTTTATATCATGATAAAATCTTGAGCTTTTTTGAGATTCAAGATGTAGAACCAATAAATTGAACATGTTTATATCATAATCTATTGACATAAGAAAATGTGGAACAATGATATCCTCAAAACCAAATTACGCTTCATAACCAAGCTGTAACTCTTTTTCCTTTTCAACTAGCTCATGTGAATGTATGGACGAATTTTCTTTAATTTTTGGTTGATCTCCTGACTGGATTTATACTTACAACAAAGAAGATCTATGTCCCAAAATTGAGCTGAGGATCACTGGAATCAGAGAAGATGTAATAAAGAAAAACAACCTCGCTTGTTTTATTTTGTTGCAATTCTCCCAAGAGAGAATTAATTTGACCAGTCAAATCCTCCTGAAGTACTTCTGTTGAGCCTTCATATGTAAAATCAATGATTTATGTATTCTCTTGGATTCTTCCTCCTTTTGAATCAGGCTTACTTGTATCCATATCTTTAAGTTCACTGGAATATTCACATGTTTTTCTTTTCCCTGAAGTTTCTTTCTTGGAAAGAACTCTTACTGCCAAATTAGACATTGTTTTTCTACCTGCTTTGTACTACTTAATAATTAGAGTGTGCCAATTATGCTACATTTTGAGTCTGTAGCATCAAAATCCACACTGGAATCCATCTTGAGCTTTGTTCCATCTTTTTGCTCCTTCTTTAGACTAGCAGTTGTTACCTACATGATCATTAAATGTTGCACCTCTTCCCAAGTATTTTTGTTTTCCATTATTATAATCTCAGGGTTAGAATGATGTCAAGGAGGTTGGAGCTAGTGATTAATTGGATTGGCACTACCCATTAGAATCTACAACCACCAACATAAAATGTATTCCTTTCTCCTTTATTTTTTTCATATCATGATTTGAGATGTTGATCTAGGGAAATTAAATAGTGATCTATTAGTTGACAATAGTGATATTCCAACCCACTCACCAGGGAATCCTATATCTAGTGATAGGAATCAATTACCTACAATAGTGTGCCATGTAGCTAGCTATGGGTTGTGATTCTTCTTAGTGGTATCTTCACTGCTTCTTGTTTCTTCCACAATGAGAATCCTATTCCTTTCCTATGATGGGATTGCCCCCTAGAATTGTTATTAGTGTTCACACTTTAATTTTTTTTCTATAGTAATATGATTCCTTTGGTTGTGGTGCAAAGTCACAAGTCAAAATGCCCCCCAAACGTTGGCTATAATATAGTCACAGTCCTAATTTCTTGCAAACCGATCTTAACTTAACAAAAATATACCAAGAGATACCCAGATAACATCACAGATTCAATTTAGTGTAAAAGAAAAAATTTCCAATCATTGAAAACACATGTTACAGTGGGAAAACCTCTCCTCTTAAGAAAAAATGATGAATTAGTGAATTTATTTTTTGAAAAAATGCCAAAAATATATGATTTACCAAAATACACCACTAAAAATTACCCTATTATAAGGGTTGTACAAAATTGAAAATTCATGCTTTCTTATGGTGGATAAATTACAATTGGACATAGAGAGTGGAAGAAAAGAGAAAATTGAAACCTCAAATAATAACAGTAGGAAAGATGAAGAGAATATTTATGCTTGTAAATTTGTAGATTATAATTTTAACTTGTTGAGAAGATTGCATAATTTGAAGCAAGTGCAAATGAGTGTGGAGGAGTACACTTATAGACTTTCACATAGAGCTAGATAGAATGAAGGATGTACAAAATCCATAGTCTAATATGTAAATGGTTTAGTTATGTCTAATTCAAGATGAATTTAATTCACAAATTTTTGTTCAATTATAAAGGCTTATATCTTGGGAATTGAAGAGAAGTTGTAGAGAAAACAACAAACCATAAGAAAAGGTCAAGGATTTGGGAAAGAAATAAAATGGTGAAACAAAAATCAACATTGTGAATGAGCTTGTTAGAGGAAGATTTGACATTGACACATGAAAAAGATTTAAAGGCATTTAAGGTGGATGAGGAAAATTTAAAGGAAATTTCTTCATATTTGAAAGACAAGGCTATATGGAATTTGAATGTCCATAACTATAAAACTATAAAAGGAAGGAATTTACGATGGTGGAGAAACTTATATTGTTGATTTAAAACCAACAATAAAAATAGGTGAAGTGATTGAAGAGGGGCAACGTGGGAAGAAAACTTGAAGATGAAAAAAATATTATTCCATTCACATAATGATTTAAAATAAGTGAAGTCATTGAAGAGGGGCAAAGTGGAAGAAAACTTAAGATGAAAAGAATATTGTTCCATTCACATAAACATGTTGTCGAAGAACAAAAAAGAAGACAATTTTCATAATGAAATGCAAGATTAAAGATAATTATGGTAATTTGGTTGTTGTTTGTGATTGTTCAGTGTGAGATTTTAAGTTTTAGTCCAATTAAATTGTGTTAGATTACTAGCTATAGCCACCTTCCATGTAGAAATTTCATTATTGGAAAAAATGAAAATCTCACTAGATAAATTTAAGACCTCACTACAACTTTAAAGAATTTGTTTGAAATTAAACACTAAAAAATTTAATATGAAATATTCATAATTGTATAACAAAAATATAATAAAAATAAATTATAAATAAAAATAAATTACAAATATAAATAAATTGAAAAAGAATATATAATAATAATAATTTAATTTTAAGGTCGTCAAGTCATACATCAAATTGGTGTATGAGATCCCCTTAATTATGATACAAAAAATCCTTCAGCCAATTATTTAAGTGCCAAAGTCTACAAAATATACATACCCTACCCTACACAAAATCACATATCTATTTTGATTTAATTCAATACCCTACCCTACACAAAATTGCATATCTATTTTGATTTAATTCAAAATCTTTTAAACATGAAATACATACCAATTTTACTTTTTTCATCATTATATTACATAAATTCAAAATAAAACATAGTTCTAACTGATTCAAAAATTTAGGAGTGCTATAAGTTTGCTAAAGCAGTTTGATATAAATTACATTAAAATGAGGGATGAAGACTAGGAATACTTTACATCAAGAAAGACCGACAAAACCGGCATCATCTGAGTTCCAGTGAGCGATTCCAATTGCTATCCAAAGGCAACTCCTCTAGGAGGAGGAAGAGACAAGTTTATTTCAATGGAGATATCTCGGTATATTGAAAGAGCTTACAGAGGAAAGTAACAGCTTTAATCCATGTTTTACATAACCACAAAGCTTGCTTGCTGACTGCTGCGCTTTGTGGAATTCAATATATTGTTTGGAAGGGTTTGTACGTTTTTAAAGCTTCAACAATACCCACTATGGATCCGCTGGCGGCTGCTATTGAAACAAGGAGACAGACGGCACTCAACATTTGCATAGCAACCCACCTAGAAGACCAGCGCCGGATCTTATTCTGTGCTATGTACATTGTCACTGGAAAGTAAACTGTCAATGGCCAGAATGCCACTGCGCCCAGAAGTCCCACAACATTGTTGAAGAATGGAAGCAGCATGGAAATCAATGTGGTGCTCACCACAAAACCTGTCCTCCACACCAGCCTGAACAGATTCACCTTATATGGCCCATACAAAGGTATTGCCAGAGCGTATTCTTTGTGGATGAAGTCACTGTATTGCCACTTTTTCCCGGACCACCCTTCAATAAATGCAAACAATGGTTGGCAGAAAACCTGCAAAATACAAAACAATACAATACATCAACATTTGTCACCAGTCTGCACTCTGGCATAATAAACACTAGCTGCAACATGATCATATCCATGATAACGTCAACCTGTATAAAAATTCAATTACACACACACAAGTATCAAATTCTGGAGGTAGCAATTTCAATCTGAATGGCTTGAAACATTGAAATTATTATCGAGATTGCTACCTTGATGAATTTGATATTTTGGTTCCGGGTTAAGACGGATCTGTGGAAGAACATTGAATCTAAACTAAACCCTAATGGTTATACTTACTTGATATGCACCAACTAAGTGGATTACAATAGCAGCGTTGGCAATGTCAACCAACCAAAAGGGATTGTAAAAGCCAAAGCCTGTCAACAGGTTTCCTGGCGCATTGTGACCAAAAGCTGCGTAGCCCATGCAACCACACAGCATGTAGAACACCGTTGTGGTTGCCACGCCCACTAGCGTTGCTTTCTTCATTGTCTTGTTCTCTGCCGGAGGCGATTTTATTGTGTCCTGCGGGCATTTTCAGTTGACTTAGTGTCCTCACATTTGTCACCATAAAGCCACTGATCTATAACCTAATTACTAACCAGGTAACAGGGGCTTTGGTAATACTGTATATAGTACCTGAATTTCTATGAGAATCAGTGAATAGGAGTAAGCAAATGCAATGTTCCCAAGAGCTTGGAACGTATCCCATATTTTCTCAGCTTTAGTTACTGCACCAATGGTGGCTCCCGTGACGCTCCCTCTAAAGTGTCCCACCTCTGAAGCACATCGAGACATATTGCAAGCAGCTCAAAAAACTGTAAGACGTATTCTATTATGTGAACATCAAAAACATTTTATGAATATGTGAACAAAGCTCCGTTAAGTGAACAGAGATCATGGAGTGAAATGTAACCGACAGACCTACTACTTTGGCGATACCGAGGCCAAGTCCAATAGTAGAATAGGTGAATGACATCACCGCAGCAACTATAGAGAGCCACGATATTTGGTCGAAGTCTGGTATCTGAGAAAGTAGGATCTCTACTATTCCAAAGACAATCATGTATGGATTGTTGGAGGCGTGGCATCGATCCTCATGTCCATGAGTGTTGAAGCAATTTGACCTCTCAATGGCCCTGTGGTTAACAATATTATTTAGTCCAAACTGATATAATTGGCTTCAACATAATTGTGTCTCTCATTAGGAAGAATAATTAATCCATCCAAACTGTATTTAACTCACGTCATACTGATGGATGCAGCTATTGTATAGCCAATCGCGGTTCCGAATAGATTCACGTACTGAGTAAAACCGCATATCCACACCTGGAAGCCATCTGAGAAAAAGATGGGAACAAATCAGAATTCTAAGTTTCTAAGAGACATATTGAACAACCACTTTCAAACATTTATTTACAGGAGGGAGACATACCTAGATTGGCTTTCACAGCATCAATATAGGTATAGTTTCGCTTTCCAGTAACTGGATCAGGAGACCTGTAGCAGTCTGCAAGAAGGCAAGACGTATAATATGTGACAAAGGAGAAAACAAGCATGGCTGTGGGTCCGGCAATCCATCCTAATTGAGCTGTTGCCCATGCCAATGAGAGCACTCCAGATCCTATGACCGCTGTGATAATATGCGCACTTGCTGTCCACAATGTGCCTACAAATGCAACATATCAAATGCAACATCATCATCATAATAATAATAATAATAATAATAATAATAATCATCTATTTTTAAGGTTATGGCCAAGTCAGGTATATGAGATCTTTTTCGTCCAGCAATTTTACTAGTAAGGTGTATGATATCTTTTTCTCCCAGCAATTTTATTGGTAAAGTTTACTAGGTATACATACCCTACATCTCTGGATTCCACAATGTACCTACAAATGCAACATATCAAATGCAACATAATAATAATAATAATAATAATCTATTTTTAAGGTTATGGCCAAGTCAGGTGTATGAGATCTTTTTCGTCCAGCAATTTTACTAGTAAGGTGTATGAGATCTTTTTGGCCCAGCAATTTTATTGGTAAAGTTTACTAGGTATACATACCCTACATCTATGGATTTGAACTTGTGACTTTTTAGAAGAAGGAAACACATATTCTTAACCATTAAACCTACTCAAACTGTATAATGCAGAACCCTACTACAAACTATATAATGTAATAACAGGCTGTATGATGTAAAACCCTACTAAGATCACAACTGTGAACTGTATAATGCAGAACCCTACTAAGATCACAACTGTGAACTGTATAATGCAGAACCCTACTAAGATCACAACTGATGTACAAGAATTAAAGTATGCTATTCAGATGGAAAACTCAAGCATACAATAGCAAATTCATTGTGCCCAGTGAGGCATACAGCAACAGGTCGAGTCACAAACAGCACTGGCAGTTCAATATTCTTAAAACAAATTTATTAAGTACAATACCTTGGCGTTTCATGCGGCCATCGTCGTCAATGTTCTTGAAATCTGAAACCTTTCCGTTCTCCAAGTGATCGGCTTCTGTGCAAATCTTCTCCATATTGCCTTGTAAGTCTACTTGCAAGTAGCAACGAGGAGCTGCGTCATTCAGAGCCATTCTAACACAATCAAAACTACCAAAGCCTCAACTTAATTTTTGGATTGTGGACAGCAGTAATCTCTTAACAGAAGAAGCTCGGAGGTTTTTTCTCAGTTCCGAAAATCTCCTCCGAAATGCTACTTTCGAGTGCTCAGAGAAGGGCAGAGCGCAACTGAAATTCACGGCTATTTATAGGAGAGCCGCCCGGGTGTATTCCATTGTATAACCCGGGTAATTCCATATGAAGCATCATTCGTACTCGCCTTTCAGATTGCATACCCATGAATATTGGGAAAAAATTCACAATGTAAGTCGAAGTACAGACCAAAGCTCCGACAAATCTTCTAAACAAAGACATTTCAAAGATTGGCCGGACAAAACTAATCTCTTAAACAGGGACGAGTGCTCCCACCACTGTTTTTATTGACTCTGGAGTATCTTTCCCATCCATTTTTCACATAGTTTGACCCGTTTCTTTAGCAGATCCCGTCAGAGAACGCTACAGGGTGGAGCAGAGAGAATCATCTGTAGAGGGAAGGATTGATTTCTGTTTGTAGCTTTATCATTTATCATGTTAATGTTCTCAACTTATCCCCAAACACATTAAAGGGACGGACACGAAGCAGGGATTTGGCCAAGGCAGAACAAGGACACCCTGGTAATGTCAACGCAGAACAAGGACACCGTGGTGCCCGTCGACTGACCCTGTACATGTAGATGTGTCACGAATCACGATCATGTGCCTCCACTCGGCACGCGTGTACTGTGATAAACAAATGCCGCCCTTTCATCGCGACGGATCGGTGATGATAATTATAAAAGCCATGGCTGACCAGTGACGGCTGTATGGGAGTGTTGGAATTTCACGGTCATCGAACATTTTGGCCCTCATATAAGACCTAAGAGTCTTAGGCCTGGCTAAGCATCAATTTCTCTGGCATTGTTTTGTATGATTCAATAGTGGCCATTTTAATAATTTAGCACAGTAACGTTATCTACTTTAAACTGTTAATATAGAATAGATCTTTATAGAATTTTCTAGAAAGATATAATACATTTTAAAGAATCTTAGATAAAGATATTTCAAAAACACTCTATTTTATTTTTCTCATTTAAACTAGTTTTTTTACGCATAATTATGATTAGATACTTGATGTATAAGAACAAGATAAACGATATGGATAACAAGAGGCTCACCAAAATTGTTACCAAACTCTTTAAATCATTGGGGTCTAGAAGTTATTCTACAAAATATCTATGGATAATATTAACTAAAAGGGTTGAAGATGAAAAACACTTTCTCCTATAATTTCTTGGATATACCCAAATTAAATCTCAATTTCTAAATATTTATCACAATACCTACCTTTCTAACCTTCCAAGTTATCAAAACTTTAGTGATCTTAAAAAAATTCTCTTAATGTTTTTCAATATAACACACAGTGTATTATATATTATATAACACACAATGTGTTATATATTATGTTATATAACACACAGTGGGTTATATAATATATAACCCACTGTGTGTGTTTTTCAAGTATAGAAATAACATTTAAAAAAAATTCAAATTATCTCTTATTTTTTTAAAGATGGATAGACCAATTTTAATTTAAGTGAACTTTAACCATCATTATCATCATAAAAATTTTAACTTCAAATTACAATTTAATTTTCTTTTAACAATCTAAAATTTTTGATTAATAAATAAACATTAACAAAATTTTAAATAAAATTAAATTCTCAATACTCAATTATTATTTTGCTACATTACACTACAACTTACAAATTAAATGGGATTCCTCAAAATTCAATACAAGTGAAAAATCATGTTTCAAATTATTTTGCTACATTACACTACAACTTACAAATTAAGTGGCATTCCTCAAAATCCAATACAATTGAAAAATCATGTTTCAAATTCAATTTACATGCCAATGCAATTACTATGAAATTAAGGTTACACTTACTAAACAATTAATGTATATCATATATTGAAATTTAATAAAATTAAATATTAGAGATTTTTTTATGACTGTGCTTTTAGTTTGCAAATTCGATTCTCTTAGAACTTGCCTCTATGTAGTGTCATTGGTTGGTATTCGGGTACGGTAGTTTCATAAAAATAGATTTCCGGTTTCTCAATATTTTTAAACCTTGTAGTAAATTTTCTCACTTATATTGTGAATATTGTATCCATCAAATGTATTAAATTAAAAAAATCAAATAACAATAATGTATTTATTTTATTAAATTGAAAAAAATACGGTTTCTCAATATTTTTAAACTTTGTAGTAAATTTTCTTGTATCCATCAAATATATTAAATAAAAAAAATCAAATAACAATAATGTATTCATTTTATTAAATTGAAAAAGGATACGGTTTCTCAATATTTTTAAAAACCTCGTAGTAAATTTTCTCCGTTATATTGTGAATATTGTATCCGTATTAAATTAATATATATATATATATATATATATATATATATATATATATATATATATATATATATATATATATATTA
>ML787042.1:171353-233739 GCA_009831015.1 Picea engelmannii
AAAAAATCAAATAACAATAATGTATTATTTTATTAAATTGAAAAAAGATAAATTTGTGATTTAAATATATAAATATGTATAATTTAAAAAATAAATATATTAAATTTAAAAAATCAAATAACAATAATGTATTATTTTATTGAATTGAAAAAGATAAATTTGTGATTTAAATATATAAATATGTATAATGGTAGTTTACATAGTGTTCAATTTGCATAATCTTAGTTGGAGGCTTTCTTAGAATTTTAAAATCAAGGATGAAGGTTTGTAAACCATGGTGTATCAATTTTCATTATCTTCATCATCACCATTATTACTTTTTTTAACAAAGTATGAACTCATTATTTCTATTCTTTTTTGATATTTTAGTTAAGGTAAATTAGGAAAAATAGCGCGACATTCTCTTATCTTAGTGACATGAAACTACAAATCTTACAAATTAAATAGCATGCTTTAGAATTCAATACTAGTTAGAGAGTCATGTTTTAAAATTCAATTTCCATGCCACTACAACTACTAAGCAATTAAAGCTACAATTACTAAACAATTAAGGGATAGGAGGTATTGACATTTGAAATTAAATATTGAGTCATGTTTTGATCAACTTGCATTTCATTTTCCAATTCAATTCTCTTTGAGCTTACTTTTGTCGTGGCATTGGTTGGTATTATAAGATTGGAGTTTCATATGATGGATTTGGAGTTTCTAAACATAGATCAATACTTCTAAAACTACGGTACTAGTACATTTTCTCAAGTACATTGTGAATAACATAGTCATATTAAAAGATATTGACTTTGGTAAGAATTTGTGACTTAAAATATTTTGGCATGTGAGAATATCATATTGTCCTTGTAGCATTGACTATGACCTAGTTGGCTTTAAGCGACAATGGCATCTTCACTATAAGGCAGGGCATGATGGCCTTTGATGATCTATCCCTCATTCTAAAAATGACATATCTCAACCTACCACTGGTGATGAAACCCAAGGCTCCCCAAAGGTTCATTCCAAAGGTATACCACGAGGTAATGACAACCCTCTACTTGAACCAAATATTCAATTTTCTGATTCTAAGTATGATGGATTTTGTGATTTATTTTGGGCGGGAATGATATTAGGATGCTTTGTGGCTTGAGTACCCCCTCGATGCAACTATCCAAAAATATATTCGTTAGGCCTAGGATACCTATGGTTGGTAGTGTATCCACACATGCAACCTAACCAAAGGGTTCTTCATGTTACAACTTAACAACCTGGCCCATGGAAAAGAAATTTTAGGGCATAGTCTTTATGTCTCAAAGAATATCCTGGAAGTCTTGAACCAATATCCCCCTAACTTTTGGTTGATAGAGAAGCTCAATTAGGGTACCTAGTATGGATAGAATTCCTTGGCACGCCCACACAATTTTGGCTATCCATCTATGTTATAGCATCTTTTTCCACCCTCATGACATAAATGCATTTATTTAGCCATTATCCCCTTCATACTTATCCTTTGCAGCTTGTGCCCACTTTGATTTTTTCCCAAAAATACTCATCAATCCACATGCACTATCTTCTCACAAGAGGATCATGCACACACCCTTTATCTTCACAAAAGGAAAGTGTACCTTCAAAAATGACTAAAAATATATAAACATTCATGAAAATTATGCGCTCCTGGTAGAGGTTTATACGAAAACTACCTTTGTAACTCCCTAAAACTGGAAAATGGTCTAAACCATCTTGGAATGGTATAAAAAGAGGCCTAATGGATGGAATGTTTATAGATAAGTGGAAACAATAATACCATAACAGAGTTATTGTCTTTCCCAAATTAGTCAAAGTTAGTCGTATCCTTGTGGGTTTTATGACATTCATCTCCTAGGAAGCCCATGTTTTCTGAACTACCCTTTCCATTTCTTGTTGAGATCTAAAACCTCCATGTTTTCCTCATACTCACGTGGAGAAGAGAATTGGAGTTTGAAGAAATCCCGAGTGTCCCGAGGATGGAGGAATCCGATTAGTAGTTACAGATAGTGTCAAAATCAAGGTTAGGTATATGTTTTATGTATCACTATTTACTAATTACTATCCCCCAAATGCGGTTTCAATTTCAATAATTTGATCTCCTTTCAGTTTTTAGATGTGGTTTTGACTCACATGGTAGAGTTAGTTAAGGTATTTATTGCACATTTATCTTTGTTTTTGCCAACAAGTTTTAGGAAGGTGTTTTATTCTTTGTGTGTAGGTATATGAACTTGGATAGGAGAAAGACCAACTTGTAAGACTAATGTCTAACCAACCATTAGAACTAGGTAACTTTTCTTGTAACTAATTGGTAGTTATATAGAAATAATTGTAGGCTACTTTAGAGAAATAATTGTATTTTTCTTTGAATTTATCTCTATTAATGGTCCACCCTAGCCATATGATAGATTTTATTTGTAACAGAGATGGTGACTCCAATGGGGATAACTCCTTGAGTTAGTCTTGATAGGATTTGGTTTGTTTCTTTTAGGCTTAGTTTAGGGTCCTTTGTTGATTTTTCAATCTGTTTTGCTTGTTGTCAGTCTAGTAGATCAATTTGCAAGAGTTTCTCAGGGGTATTATGGAAAACTATTCTCTTAACTAAACATACATGCACCTTTCTCTTGTCAACGGAGCGTGTACACGCTTGCTGCCTTCAACTATTCTCTTACATAAACATACACACACCTTTCTCTTGTCAACATAGCATGTACACACTTGTTTCCTTCAATAAAGGTGTGGGTATATGCAGGTTTCTCTCACAAAGAGCACATGTGAGTCCCAAGTCTCAAAATTTATCCTTTTATTCCCCTTTTCCCTTGCTTTTCTACACTATATTTACTATTTTGGTTCTTAGAGTTTTCTTGAAATAGGATTTCCAATAGAAAAAGTGTTTGCATGCTTTCATTTAGCATGGATTCTCAAAGGAAAAGGAAAAAAAAACATTTTCATTGTGTTTTTCTTTCTTTGTTGTTTGTGCATTTGAGAGTAGTATTTCTTGAATTGCATTTTACTTTTGGTTTTCTTATTAAGTAGGGTTTCATTGTCACAAGTCTCAAAAACTAAAAATTGCATTTAGTGTTTTCATCCTGCACCATGATTTGATTTCAAAAAGTTGTTCATGCTTTACATCGAAAACTAAACACATTGAAGAATAAGTGTGAAGTTTTGTTTGCCAATGTTCTTAAAGTTTCTTTCTACAAGAATATAAAAAACACCATTAGTTTCACGATCATATCCCCAAGAAATCAACCACCATTTAAAAAAAACACCTAAATTAAAATCAACTAGACTTTTCTTTATAGAAAACCAACAATAGTCTAGCAAATAGGACCTTGGATTAGGATTGAAGAGTAAACTCTCCATTGTCACAAACTCAAACTAGGATTTCTTAGTGAGTGGAAATCCAGTATTAGAAAGAAGCACTTTCTGAGAGCACACCTCTTACATAGGTGTTAAGAATGAGGTCACACTAGGAGCAAGTGGAGGTGATATCCTCTCTTCTCTTGTTTTTGGTGTTTGTTGGACTACTACATCTATGGGGGTTTTTGGAAGTGTTTGGTCCTTTGAGTGACATCACTTCTCGAAAGCTTCGAGATTTGTTTCCCTACCCATACATGTGATCTCGACCCACGATTATTCCGCCCAATCACTGATTATGAATTGGTAACTCTAGTCAACATTCCTAAGACAAATCATGGGTGACTGTGAGTGGGAAGTGCTAGAGGTACCTGAGGAAAATGAATAATCATCATTTCATCTCCCTTGGAGGGTTCCCATCTCCATGAGGGTACTTTCACCTTGGGTGATTGTTTCCAGAGGTTATCGTAACTGTCTCTCATTCCTTAATTAACTAGACTTGGGAATTAATCAACCCATATAAGGTTTTAGAAGGTCCTTTTGATAATCTTTTCATTGCTTTAGATTCAAGACCTAACTGCCTTGGGATGAACTTTGGAAGGGTAGTTTGTTTGTTGAATCTTCTCAGGATATTTTTAGATGCGTGCTTTGTGTTTGTTTGTTTAGTTGGCCTTAGGTTTTCAATGTCTTGCTACTTTTGAATCTTTGATTCAAAGTGGTTGACCAACTGTTCCATTGATCTAGAAGGACCCAAGGCCTTTCTCCTAAAAGTGTGGAGTCACCTTGTTGATCTCTAGGATTGTTCAAAGTATTGGAGATAAAATCACAAGGATAAATCCTTCTTCATTTTTTGAAAGGTGGTACTCCTGTTTAATAAATACAATACACAAATAAATAAAATTTCAATAAAGAAAATGTCTGAGAAAGGACCATGATTGTTTAGGAATGAATATTGACAATGGTAAATATTATACAAGAATGTAAAGGAATAAAATTAGAAAATATCACAAAATATCATTTCCATAATAACATAAAGTAAAGTAAGACATATAATTTGATAATATGGGAATTAAGGACCACCTATGTAGAGAACTTACCACGATCTTTCTATTAAAACTTAAAGGTATTTTGATAGACACACACTTGAAATATCATGCTTAAAACTCAAAGTCTGATAAAACACTAGACATGTGCCCCAAATAGTTCTATGGGAACCTAAAACAAGTTATACAAATGTTTGAAAATAGTTTACAATATTCATAAAATAAATGCATTCTTCCTACCAAACTAGGATGGGGATCTCGTGAACCATATAATAGATGAAAAATACCTGGAAGAAAAGGGAAAAAACAATCAAGAATCGACCTTTCATATTCATAGACCATGAAAAGGAAAGGTTGGATGATTACCAACTTAGAGGAAATAAATGAGGAAAAGGCTTAATGAAAGGTTTACTCTACTTACTATGATGGGAAAACTGTCTTCTGTTTTCTTTTTGAAGCTTCCTTTATATGTTTCTCTGTTGGAGGTGCCCTAATGGTTGTAACTGCTTCTTGATAACTAGGATCGATTATTCTGACCAAATCATTCCTTAACCATTGATCAATATAATCTCGCATGGGGGAAATCATTAGCTTGTGCTTGATTTTGAGATCGAACAACTCATCTTCAATATCCTTTAATTCAAAACCTAACTGATGAATTATATCTTCTTTATCTTCATTCTTGTTTACCTAGTGGACTAACCACTTTTCAACTTCCTCTTGTGAAAGTTCAGTTAGGTTGTTAAACTCATTGGCCCTTGAAATTTTAAGGGCTTCTAACTGTTCTTGAAATTGATGCTTTGTAAACAATATATAATCCATTATTAAATGTGGACCATATAACTCCTCAGTTACATCAACAAGCTTGAAAAACAAGTCACTTCTTTTTGAATTTATAACATCAAACTCAATAATCATTTCCTACAAACATTTGATTCTCCTTGACCAACATGCATTTATTTGCTTGAGTCAGACCTTTGATGGAAGATTTTATTCTCTTTGGTGGATAACATTCATGCTTGATATTCTAGCACTAAAAGTGATAACAACTTCCTTGTAGAAATGTTCATCATTTTCTAAATATTTGTGGAGATATTCTTTAAGATTTAAAATCCTTGTAGAGATACTAGTTGAACTAGTAGCCAATTCCAAATAATCAAGGATTAAAGTAACCCTCTTCTTTATATTATCTCCAACATGTTTGCTAAAGGATGTCAATAAAATTGAATCCCCTTTTAGTCTCTAACTTGATTATGATGCATCCTCTAAAATATCAAGTGATCTAATAGTAGATATTGGTTCAACAAAAAAGGGTTTGGGAAGTAGAGTATCTTCTAATTCTTTTATTCTTTTCTTCAATATTAATTTTTTCTTCTCCTGTTCATTGATTGAATATTTCAGGGCAACCCATGTGGCCTGATGAAATTCTAAAACTTTAGAGGGTTTTACTCCTATTATATCAATTTCATAATCCCATTTTTCTACAACTTTTTTATTCTTCATATTGACCTTTTCAATTTGCAATTTCTTGGAACTTGGATTAAATGCAACATGGTGCAATGTAACATATTCTTCTTCAAAAACTACTGGCTCTTCACAAGCCAATTATTCAACTACTGTTATTCTTTCAATCAATTGTTGTTCCACCCAATTGGACACTTCAACCATAGCATCGACCTCCATCTCTTGAGAAATGACTTCACACTCTTGAACCTCTTGATTCACTTTTTCAACATATTCCCTTTTTCGTTTTGTACTTCCTGATACTGTATTTGATTTTTCAAAAGCCTTTTAAGGAGGGTCCTTGTCTCCTCCATCACCAAAACTTCCAGTAAGGGTTTTCCTTTGTTCTCCATTGTTACCATGAGTTTTAATCCTATTTATCGAAGAAATATTTTGAGGAATATGAGATAAGATCGGGTTACGACTTGTTGTAGTTCACCCTCTTTGTCTATATTGATCATTGGTACTGACCAGCGTGTCAATATCATCTTGTAAGGGTAATTGGTGATTTTCAAGGGAATTTCTTTGAGGGTTTTGGTTATCCCCTCCTCCTTCCAATTTTACTCACTTAATAAAAGATGCACCATAACCAATGGAAACATATGAGTTGTAAATGCACCATCAAGGTTAAAGCCCTCAAATTTATGGATTTATCTCATTTTAAAGGAGTCAAAATAAACAACAAGTTCATCGAGGTGAGATATAATTTTAACTGTAATCTCTCCAACTTTTATATGTAATGGAATGGATTGATTTTTCCTTTTTTCTTTGAAAAAGTGAGCCCAAGATCTGTACTGTTTGCATGTCTCAACTGTAAAATTTTTGTCACAAACATATTAAGGGAGTAAAATGGGTTTCCTTGAAACCCATGTAATATGATGTATCTGAATTCATATCGAATTTCAAAAACTCCCTTTCCAACGAGAATACCTATAGCTTCTCTTAATAATATTTGTGTAAAAGAACCATGGATCATCTTCTTGAATGTGGACAAAAAAAAACTCTGCACTTTGTAAATGGTAAGCGGCCTTATGTCTCCAGAGTGGTGGATACCAGAACTATACCATATCCTTATTATTGTTTACATTTATTGATTGAGGTAAGTATTCAAATACATGGCAGTAGAAAATAAAACAAATCAAATACAAAGTCATATAAAACTTATTTGTTATGCAAAAATTTCACAATTGAAAAGAGACTTCATTTGAAATAACACACGCCTAATCAAAGATGAAATTTTCATGAATAGAGTAATGTAGAATATAAAGAAGATACTTCAGAACAAAAAATGTAGAATCTTGTCCAAAATTCCTGGGAAATAACCATGCAAATTCCTTGTATTGATATTTGAGTGAGCATACCTCCATCTGAGAAGAACCTCCATAATCATTGACTAAATTTGCGAGAAATCTCTTTAAAAGGTTTGATCCTCCATCATGGGATTTCATAAAGGTATTTTCTTTAAAACCCTTGAGCGTCTTATTAGGTGTTGGAAGTCACGGCATTTTCCTAAAAATAGTCAGCGTGAGAGAGACTTGTGTCTTTCCTTCCAACTGAATTATCCTCTGTTCAATGTTGAACATGTCTGCACACCATAAAACTAACTCCTTGAAGTCGAAAACTTCAAGCATACATCCAACCTGTGCTATTCTGGAAGTCCAAACTTTGTTTGAGCTTCTTTCCTTGGGTGAGAGTCCTGAATACCACTTGTAAGCCTTAGACCATTGAAACTAATGGTCTTCACGTCCAAGGGTGTTAATTATATCTCCAAAATATAACTCTTTTCTCTTAGTCGACATGCTTTGTTTAGTTTAATTTAGTGAATAGGTAGTAGTCTTGTTGAAGTAATATCTCTTATATCAAGAAACATTACTAAATTCAACACAAATTTACTATAATATCATATGCTAGGACATTCATTTCATTAATGTTGATAACTACTTGGATTTGAATTTATAACGGATCCATTACAAAAATTATGTCACATAAATAATGGTATTAATCCAAACGCGTGACCACTGATGTGGCAGTGAAGTTATAAATGTTCTTGGAAGTGGTGCTTACGTGTCGAGATTCATGAAAATATGCTAAGTATGAAAAGTGCATAATGAGTAATGCGAAGGTCATTTTGGAGAATGCGGAAATGTGGGTTGCAGGTTGTGGGAGGTCAAGGGATTGAATGAAGGGGGTCTCCCGCATTTGCATTTATCAAATAAATTAAGTGTAAGTGCAGGTTATTTTTGAGTGATGTGGAAATGAAGGTTCATTTTGTAGGATGCAGAAGTGCAGGTTGTAGGAGTTTTGGCAATGACCTTTTCCCCGAAACAAGACTCCCTCAAACAAAGAAAATGACTAAGTATAGAAGACACTTGGAAAGTAATGCAGGTATAGGATAAAGTGAGGTCACGTGAAGAGAAAAAAACTAAGTAAGGAATCTTGTGGGCTTGTGAGTTTGCAGGGATAAGGGAAGGCCTTCTTGCAACCCACATTTGTGAAAAATGGTTAATTATATAGCATGTACACAAATACACTAGGTACTACCAAAGAACATAGAACATTGATCAAGGAAAATTGATCAACATCGGGCTCCAACTGTCGGACAGTAACCCCTTGCAGGTTGTTGAGAATACATTAGGTAATGGAGTCAAATGAGAAATAAAGTAATTTTTGAGGGAAAGAAAAATAAATGATGAGGGTGAAATATACAGTGGAAATATACATGATGGGGAAGAAAAGAAAGGATATGTACATTGGTGACGACATGGAATCAAATGAAGACATGTTTGAGATATTGCCCATTTACATGCATCATTTAAACTATTCCCTCCATATATTTCAACAAATGAGAATTGAAACCCATTTTTTTTTCAATTTGATATGGTATGATCTAGATAGCTTCAAACTTAGTATGAAGAGACGAGTTTTCCTTTGCCTTGTTCCAGAGTAAAACCAACTAATCTTTTTGGAAATATTTGGCAGTGGCGCTTTGATCAAAATGATTTTTAACTGTTTGTTGTCTTTTGTTCATGGTTATCATTGTTTGTATCCTCTATTCCCCCAATTGAATCAACTGATAATAACATGCTTGGAGAGGGGTGATTCCTTCTTCATATTCAGTTTTTGTGGCAATGGATAATGCATTAAGCTCCAAATGTATTGGCAATCTAGCTTCTTTTCCATATACCAAAGTGTAAGGTGAATGCCCTGTAATTTTCTTTGGAGTGACTTGGTTGGCCCAAAAAGAATTCATTATTTTTTTGTGCCAACTCCTTTAATTTGTTGACATTATCTTTTTAAGGACTTGAATTAATGTCTTGTTGGTGGATTCAACCAAACCATTACCTTGAGGATAATAGTTTGATGATTGTCTCATTAAAATACCATATTCTTCTCAAAACTTCGTGAATTTTGATCCAATGAAGATATAACCATTATCTATTATGAATTTCTTGGGGACACCAAACCCGGATATAATATTACCCTTCAAAAATTGAATAAGTTGTTTTGAATCAACAATTTTCAATGCCACATCTTCTAGCCACTTTGTGAAATAATCAGTCGTAGTGAAGATATATGAATTCCCTTTACTATATTTTAGATTAATAGATCCGATAACATCCAAACCCCATTTTTCAAATGGGAGTACAATTGAGATAGGTTTTAAGGGCATAGTTGCTTTTTTCATTTTTCTAGAGAATTTTTAACAAGGAAGACATTTTCTAATCATTGAATATGCATCTTTGAAAATAATTGGCCAATAATAACCAAATCTAATAATCCTATGAGAAGTCACTTCACGTGCGAAGCATCCCCCAAAATCCTCCATGAAATTCTTGTAATGTTTGACAAGCTTTTGAAGGATCTAAACATCTTAATAATATGCCATCGAGATTTCTTCGAAACAAAACTCTAGATACTAACACATATTGGTTGGTCTTCATTTTAAAATATATTCGTTCTTTTGAAGACATTACAACATGAAATTTCCCCAATATTAAATAAAAGACAATGTCCATATACCATTCGTAACTTGATACATACAAATCGTGTATGGTTGAATCATATGTATGAGGAGGATTGATATTCACAACTTCAATGCCATTAATTATCTTGCATAATCCTTATCCATTAACCATAATTATAGGTTTAATTTTGAATATCATAGTCTTGAAGTTTGTCCAACCAATTTTCCCATCTCCCTTCTTTGAATTTTTGGTTGAGGAATATCTTAACAGGAGAATGTGGTACATAAGAAATAACATGTGCTGATAAAATATAAGTTATAAAATGAGCAATTTCCTTCACAAAAGAAAAAAAAACTTGCTTTTCTATAGTAGAATACTTCAATTCATAATCATGTAAATTTTTCTCATGAAAGAAATTGGAAGCTCCTCCCCCTTTAAATTATTTTGAGTAAGTATAACAACACTAGTCTCTTTTGAAGCAAATGAATACAATATGAAATGTATGTCTAAATTAGAGCTAACAAGAATAAGAGCAATGGTGATTTCTTGTTTGATGTTTGAAAAATCCATTTGAGTTTGGGTCCATTCAAATATTTTTTCTTTATTCAATAACTTGTTGATTGGTTTCAAAATTGTAGCATAATTAGGAACAAATATTCCCACAAAATATCCTTTTCCAAAGAAATATTGTACCCCTTTACGAGATGTAGGAGGACTCAAGTCATTTACGGATTTAATTCTTTTTGGATCAATATAAATGCCTTCTTTGCTCACTATATGACCAACCAACTCCCCCTATGATATTGCAAGTAAGAATTTATTGATATTGAGAGATATTCCATACATTCTACGTCGTTGAACAACTTTCCTTAGATGTTTTAGGTGATGTTATCTCAACTTTGAATGGACAATTAGATCATCTTCATAATTTTCCATGAATTTTCCAATCAAATCACTGAAAGCATGGTCCATAGATTTTTGAAATGTAGCACCATCATTTTTCAATCCAAAAGGAATTCAAACGTAAGAATATGTTCCCCATGGTTTAACAAAATCATTTTTGTGTCTATCTTATTCAACAATAAGCACCTGATTAGATCTCGATAATCTATCCAACATGGACATTAATGCAATGCCCATCACTTGTTGCAACAACATTTCCATGTTGGGAAGTGGATAGTTATCCTTAGCACTTGCTCGATTAAGATCACAAAAATATACAGAAAGCCGAATTTCACTATTCTTCTATGTGACAACCACTATATTGGATATCCATTCGGAATGTTTGATTGAGAAAATTATACCATCCTTTTTCAACTTTTCAAGTTCCAATTTTACAAGAGGTTTCAACTTTGGATCAATCACTCTCAATTATTTCCTGAAAGGTTTGAAACCTTCTTTGAGTGGTATAGTATGTTCAAATATGGACTTATCATATTCCTTCAAATCATCGTAGGTTCATGCAAAAACATCCTGAAATTATTTAAAGAGAAGAGTGTACTGCTTACTTTCTTTTGTAGTACAACCAATACCCAGATTTATGTACTTTGGAGCTTCATATTTAGCAATCTTAATTTTATGGGTTTCTTGAACCTTTCTAAGGGAATACTCATCAATTGTGTTCTTTTATTTGTTTAATCATCCCTTGTGAAGAGCGATTCAACACTAACATAAGTTTTTGGGAGAGATGCAAAACTTTGCTCCCGAGTCACCTTTTGGTGAGTTTCTTCATCTTTAATGTAGGATTGTGTTTCATCATTAACCGAGACATTTAAAATATTGGTTGTAAATATGAGAGGAAATTTACAATATGTTCATCATTATCGAAAATCTACCAATAGTCTTCATTGTCTGGTATTGATGTATGAAAAACAATTTTGACATGAAGGGTATTATCAGTTTGAGAATCACTTGGATTGAAAAGAGAGGTTGCAACTACTAGTGAGCCTACTTTTGAATTTTTATCTCGATGGATAAATCTTACATTGAAAGAATTGAGTGATTCAATGATGTCCCAGATCACTCTTGCATATGGCTTTGATTTTTCCTTTTTGATCTTATATCTCTTCCTGATATGATTTATAACCAACTCCAAATATCTAGTTACTACTAAATCATTGATTTGCATTTGAAGTGCCAAGGTTAATCCTTGAATCAAAGCCTCATATTCAACTTCATTATTGGTGCATGGAAACTTAAATTTGATGACATGTGGATAAACACAAGATTGTGGGATTTTTAAAACAATACCAACTCCAATGCCAGATTTAGAGCAAGCTCCATCAAATGTCATTTTCCAAAATCCTTGAAAAGTATTATTTGTCATTGGTTTAACATAATTGATTTGTTCCATGTTGAAAAAAAATTTATTTCCAATCCCAACATCAATATAATTTAGCATCAATTCAACTCCCTTATTTTCAAATGAGATCAGTTTTCTTTGTTCTCTTGGAACCTTAATAAGATTCCCTCCTTGTTTGGAAACATCATGCAACTACCATCATTCATGATATATCCTCCAATCATAGAACACCAATCACAACCAATGACCACACCATATGTGGCTGGAAGATCAACCACTATTATAGCGAATATTATTGTAACATGGGGTGTTGAACTTATCCAAGCACAAAAATCCTTGATTTCCCCATAAGCATGAACTTTTTTGGAATCAATTTCATATATACTTTCTCTCGTTTCATAATATTTTGTGAATTCCAATCCTAGATATTCCATGATGGATAATGGCATAATATTTTTTGTAGCCCGACTATCAATCAAGCAATTGTGTAATGTAAAATCACGATTTTCAAGTGATATGTAAAAAGGTGGAACTTTACCTCTTGGTCTTACTCGTATGTAATTTTGATGTTGTTTGGTGTTTACAATAGTTGCTTCTATCCTAGAGATGGATGGACTTGTATCTTCCAAGATTCTAAGAAGATTGTCTCTTTGTTGAGGTATTTTGACTACATCCAGGTATGGTAGAGTAATACAAAGTTTAGTAAGTTCATCAACTACATTATAAGTCATATGTGGTGACTGTTGATATTTATTTACAAGTGGATGATGAACTAGTTTTTTCTTTGTTTCCTATGGAATATTGTTTTTATTTTTTTTTATTTTTCTTTATTCGATTGATCTCTGGATTTGGACTTGTTTGCTCGACTCCTTGTTTAGACAACATTTTCTATCTCTTCATCCACATAATCCTCTTTTTCAACAATTTTTTCTTGAATTAGTGACACTAAATTTTCTTCCATTTGCATAGATTCTAATGTTTGATTTTGGTCATTCACTGGTATTTGATCAAATTCTTCATTCTCTTGAAGAGGATTTTATTCAACAATTTCTTCTAATACAACAACATGTGGATTTGGAGCTCTGGGTGCTCAAGGACTATGTTCTTTGTTTCTATGACTTCTATCAACTATATCTCTGAAGTTTGGTGGTATAGTTATTGCATCCTTTGGTTATGGAACAACATTATCATTTCTTTTCAAACAAATTATTTCATTTTTCATTTGTTGAATTGTTTGATTCAGTTGTGCAATCTCTATATCCTGACGAGTGCTTTGAACATATTTAGTAGTGTTGGCCTTGTATTTTTTCATCTTTTATAATGATCAATTATCCTTTTTACCATTTTCACTCTACCCTTATACTTGAATATTGCCCATATTACCATATATTCCTATTATATTGAAGCCAAAACTCTTTAACAAACATTAAGAGGTAAATGCTGCTCATTTATATTATTTTCTATGTCTTTGGTAGATTAGAATGGAATTTAAGATGATCTTGATGATGAATTGTCTTAGTTCAGTTCCTGTATCGTGTAATGTTCCTGACTTGGCTAGTCTAGGAAACACTGCTAATGTGTGTGTAGGATCAAAGGTTTACATCATATAAATGATCATACAAATAATAAATGCGACAAAGGACTGCAAAGTTTGTATTATGACATCTCTGTGGATTACAAAATGGTCGAATGCGGCTGAATAACTGACAATACTCGACTAGATCAGCATACAAAGGATCTTAGCCAGAATATAAATAAGCAACTGCGGCTGAATAAAATAACAACACTCAACCAGATCGAAAGACAAAAGGATCTCCGGAATACAAATAAGCAACTAAAAGATAATACCTGGAATATGGGAGCACTGCAGAATCAATGAAGAATGATGGAAGACCTGTATGATCTTTCTGGTGTCTAGGGTGTGTCTTTCAACACCGAAATCAGCCAACTGGTGTCTTCCTCCTGGAACACACTGAACTATCTCTCCTGAGATGTGCCTCTTCTCCTGAATGACAAGTCATGATCTGCATAATGATGAATTAGGTCACTGACCCTTCCTTTATAGCTTTCCAAAACCTTAAATCATGTTGAATCCCTAATTCGCTATTGATTTCCAAAACCATAAATCATGCTGAAACCCTAATTCACTGTTGACTTCCAAAACCCTAAATCACTGTTGAAACCCTAATTCACCGTTGACTTCTATTTTTAGCTCATAATGACTTAAAAGGGATTTTAACCCTTTTTAGCTCAATGTCACTTTCCGAATATAACACCTGTGACTGGAGTGACCTCTAGTAACCTTGTTTACCCCTCTTTGGCCCTGGCTATAGTCTAACGGGGCGATTTATACCATTAAGCCTCCTCTTCTAGAGATCCTATTTGGAAAGTGACATTACAGTCCTCCCTTCCTGAAATTGCTTGTCCTCAAGCAATACCAATCTAGGGTGCTGCAACACCTGCTTGCTCTCCCAAGTAGCGTCCTCTACTGGAAGCCCTCTCCATCTGATCAAACACTCTCTAATGACCCTGATCCTTAGTTTCCGCTCCCGGAACTCCAAAAACTCCTTCGAAACTAACTCCAACTATCCCTCCTCATCCAACGGGGGAAGCTCCTCTGATGTGTTAATGAATTGTCCCATTGCCTTTTTGAGGCAAGACACGTGGAACACATTATGGATCTTTCTCCCCTCTGGAAGCTCTAGCTCGTAAGCAACCTCGCCTACTCAGCACATGATCCTGTAAGAACCATAAAATCTGGGCTTGAGCTTCTCGGCCCCACTCTTCTTCAGAGATGATTGTCTGTAGGGTTGGAGTCTCAAGAAAACCAAATCTCCAACCTCAAAGCTGCACTCTATCCTATGCCTGTCCGCACTTATCTTCTGTTGGTTTTGCACCATCTGCAGGTTCTCTTTCAACAACTTGAGAATCTCCTGACTCTCTATGATCCAATCCTTGGTCTTGGGAGCTCTGCTCTCCCCGAAGACCAAGTCTACCAAAGTGGGAGCATCATATCCATACAATGATCGGAAGGGTGTAATACCAATGGACATGTGGAAGGTGGTGTTGTAGCAATGTTCTCCTAAATGTAACCACTTTACCCACGTTCTCTGTTGTCCTCCTACAGAGTTCCTCAAATACCCTTCAACCCACTTGTTGACAATATCGGTCTGCTCATTTGTCTGAGGGTAATATCTAGTGCTAGGTGTCAACTTTGTCCCCACCAAACGAAACAACTCTCTCCAAAATGTCCCTATGAACCGACTGTCCTTGTCACTGACGATGTTCTTCGGCAACCCATGAAGTCTGAAGACCTCCCTGAAGAAAAACTCGGCTACCTAAACTATGCTGTACTCTGTCGGTATGGCATAGAAGTGAGAAAACTTGGTCAATCTGTCGACCACTACATAGATACAGTCCTTACCTTGGACCTTGGGTAGACCGGTGATGAAGTCCATAGATATACTCTCCCATTTCTGCTCTGGAATGGGGAGTGGCTGAAGTAGCCCTGTTGGAAGAGCATGCTCTGACTTATTCTACTAGAAAGTCACACACTCACTGACATGTCTCATAACGTCTTGTTTGAGGCCCTTCCATGAGAACCTCTCTCTGATTTTTCTGTAGGTTTTGAAAAACCCATGATGGCCTGCTAGAGGTGAATCATGAACTATAGTGAGGATCTTCTTCTTAATCCATGAATCTTGCACCAAGTCGACTCTATCCTTGTAAAATATGACATCGTCAATGACCCTATACCGGTCATCCTGTATCTGCCCATCCATCACCTCACAAGCAAACTTGTTCTTGGAATATTCCACTAATAAGTGGGATTTCCAATCTGCTGAAATCTCCATCAAAGAACATGTCACAGGTCTCCTCGATAGTGCATCGACCAATATTTTCTTCTTCCCCTTGACATACTCTATGTCAAAGTTGAATGCCTATACATTCATCACCCATTTCTGTTGGCGCTCACTGAGGTCCTTCTGCTCAAGGAAATACTTCAAACTATTGTGATCGGTCTTGACCACAACTTTGCTGCCCACCAAATATTGTCTGAAATTGGTCAAGGCATGCATGATTTCCAACATTTACTTATCATAAATGGAGTACAACCTCTCAAGTTGACTAATATTCCGGCTCTCGAATACAATGGGGTGTCCTCCCTGCATCAAAACTGCACCGATCCCTTCGCCGGACGCATCACACTCTAGTACAAATGGCAGGGTGAAGTCTGGTAGTGCCAACACTGAACAAGTGCCCATGACTTCCTTCATGTGATCAAAGGCTTCTTGTGATTTCTCGGTCCATATGAAGGCCCCATGCTTGGTAAGATCTTCCAGTGGTGCTCCTATAATAGCTGCACAACTCGAAGAAGCTCCTCAATTCTGTCACGTTCTTGGGCGTCGGCCAATCCAAAATGGCCTTGATCTTCTCTTGGTGCACCTGTACCCCCTTTGCATTGATGATGTGGCCTAAGTAAAGCAGCTCTATCATATTGAACTCCCACTTGGACTCTTTGGCATATAATGACTGTGCCTCCATGATGCTCAATACCTCATCCAGGTGCCTCATATACTCTTGCTATGACCAAATATAGATCAAGATGTTGTTGAAGAAAACCAAGACTGATTTCCTTAACTGATCCTTGAATATATGGTTCATGCAAGACTGGAATGTAGCGGGTGCATTGGTTAGCCCAAATGGCATAACTAGGAACTCGAAGTGTCCAAAATGACATCGAAATGTCGTCTTCTCTATGTCCTGCTCTCGTATTTTGATCTGATGATATCCAGAGCGTAGATCAATTTTTGAGAAGAAAACTGCCCCATGCAGTTCATCCATCAACTCGTCAATGTGTGGGATAGGGTATCGGTTCTTGAAGATTTTCTTGTTCAAGGCTCGGTAATCAATGAACATCCTCATGGTGCCATCCTTCTTCAGAACTAAGACAACTGAAGAAGCAAATGGGCTGCTGCTCGGTCTGATGTGTCCCATTACCAAAAATTCCTTGATTGCCTTCTCTATCTCATCCTTGAACCTCCTAGGATGATGATAGGGGGGGGGGGTTGATCATAGGTTTGGCCCCCTCCTCCAACTCAATGTTGTGCTCGAACCCCCTGTTAGGTGGTCTCCTTGGTGGAATTTCCTCAAAGACTTGTTGATGTCATCCCAATAAATTCTTGATCTCTATATGGTATTGTTGTCGACCTTCGGAATCCTTCTGAGTAGTGATCAAGCATTCTACGAAAAATGCTACCTCCCCATGTCTAAATATCCTCTCCATCCTCTTGGCTAAAAATGTCCTGGGTGCTCCTGTTGACATACCTCTTATAAAAACCTTCTTCCCATCTTGATCTCTAAATCCCATTTCCAAGGTTTGGTAGTTGGTAGTGATTTTTCCCAAGGTAATCATCCACTAAAATCCTAACACCACATCTTTGTTCGATAGGTCAACCACATAAAATGTGTCTCTCTCTGTGTAGTTGCATAACTTCATCTCTAAGTTTGGAACTCTGTCTAGACACTCCATTGTGTGGCCATCTGTTACCGCAACATCAAACCCCTCAAATTCCTCTATCTGAAGTGCCCGTCTCGATACTAGTGAAGCGTCGATGAAGTTGTGGGTGGCCCCACCATCTATCAAGGCGATTGCCCGTTGCCCTTGGATAATCCATCTGATACAAAGGGTATCATAATTGGGAACACCAGAAAGGGTTGCGATGAAACCTCCCTTTGCTGGTTTCCTCCTGTTAGCCTGTTCTGGTGGTTGTGGGACTACTGGAGGATGGGCTCCTGCTGGTGTCAGTGGTCTACGGGGAGGCTACTCCTCTGCTGGTGCTAAATCCTCCTCTGAACTAGTGGATCCACTGTCCTGCTCCTCCTCCTCATTGTCCATGCTGTCTGCTGCAACCTCAATATAATGAATCTCTCCCTTGCCCATGCACTTGTGGCCTGGGACCCAAGGATCTCTACAGCTGAAGAAAATCTTTTTCCTCATAAGCTCTCACCTAGTCTCATCATCCAACTTCTTCTTGCCCTTCCATTCTCTTTGGAATGGCTTCTTGTCTCGATCCCTCTGGGGCACAAATGGTTTGGATAAATTTTTAGTCTTTGGCACTGAGTCTGCCAGATCTCGAGTGCGAAGGATGGCATCCTGCAAAGTGGGAGGCCTGTATGCCTTCACCCATCCTTTCAAAGGCTATGTGAGTCCTTCTGTGAATAGCATGATCAGCCCGGGCTCTGATATATCTGTCACTGCCATGACTACCCACTGAAACTCTATGATGAATGCCTTTTCTGTGCTAGTTTGTCTCAACTAGGCTAGATCCCTGAAGTGTATCTTGGGATCATTCCTGTCAAACATGTCCATGACCCTATCTGTAAACTCCCTATAGGAGATGATGCAATTGTGACCCAATGTCACCAGTCCATGGTACCACCACTCGTGTGCCTCACCCTCCAAGTGTAAGGTCGCAAAATTGATGGCCTCTGTCTCGGTCATCTGGTTGAGCTTGTAATACGTGTCTAGCTTCTGTGCCCAAGCTCTGGTGGTGTATTTGGATGATCCATCGAAATAAGGGATGGTGAGTTTGCCAACTTTTCAGATGAAATAGAGGTTATGCCCCTGTTGTTGTTGTGGTTCTCCGCTCTGCGGCTCTCTGGGGCGGTTCCTGAGTCTGAGTCCACAGTACTCGACTAAGGTCATGTCCTGATGGAAGTTATGACCCAATGCTACGTACTCCCTCCTATACTCTGCAATGTTTTCAACATGAGTGGGTGGCCTCTGTGGTATCGATGGCGGTGCTGCTACCAGGGGTGCCCTCTAGAAACTGGGAAACAAGGGTCTGTGATTCTTACTCATAGAGGTGTATGTTCAAGAGGGTGACTGGGGTCTACTTCCTTCTCCTGAGTTCCCCTGTGCTACATGCGGGACTTGTGTATTTGAGGTGCCCACTCTAGCCAATCTATCAACCACCTGTGCCAAGGACTGAGACATGGTCCATTTACTAGCTAACACATCATTGATAACCTCCATGAAAGATGCCTCTGGATCTACGAGGGCCTTGCCACTTCCCTCTGGTCTCTCATATTTGTCTCCTATCATCCTCTATGCCTCGCGCTCAGCCTCACACTCTGCCCTTCTCTCTGCTTCTTTGTGTGCCTCTTCCTCTTCCTCTGAGCTAGGAGGAAAAGGGGGAAAATTAGGCCTATGCCTTCTTTCTTGATGCCTGTTGTAAGTGACATATTCGTCACCTACGTGTTCACGGCCCTCTGGGTCTTCTGCTGCACTCATTGTCTTTAGTCACAGGTTGGCAGGACTAAAGATCTGATACCACTGTAATTTCCTGACTTGGCTAGTCTAGGAAACACTGCTAATGTGTGTGTAGGATCAAAGGTTTACAACATATAAATGATCATACAAATAATAAACGTGACAAAGGACTGCAAAGTTTGTATTATGATATCTTTTTGGATTACAAAATGGCCGAATGTGGCTGAATAACGGACAATACTCGACTAGATCAACATACAAAGGATCTTAGTCAAAATATAAATAAGCATCTGCGGCTAAATAAAATAACAACAGTCGGATAGATCAAAAGACAAAAGGATCTTAGCCGGAATACAAATAAGCAACTAAAAGATAATACCCGGAATATGGGAGCTCTGCAGAATCAATGAAGAATGATGGAAGACCTGGATGATCTTCCTGGTGACTAGGGTGTGTCTTTCAACACCGAAATTAGCCAACTGGTGTCTTCCTCATGGAATACACTGAACTATCTCTCCTGAGATGTGCCTCTTCTCCTCAATGACAAGTCATAATCTGCATAATGATGAATTAGGTCGCTGACCCTTCCTTTATAGCTTTCCAAAACCCTAAATCATGCTGAAACCCTAATTCCCTGTTGATTTCCAAAACCCTAAATCATGCTGAAACCCTAATTCATTGTTGACTTCCAAAACCCTAAATCACTGCTAAAACCCTAATTCACCGTTGACTTCTATTTTTAGCTCATAATGACTTAAAAGCGCTTTTAACCCTTTTTAGCTCAATGTCACTTTTCGAATATAACACTTGTGACTGGAGTGACCTTGAGTAACCTTATTTACCCCTCTTTGGCCCTGGCTATAGTCTAACGGGGTGGTTTAGACCATTAAGCCTCCTCTTCTGGAGATCCTATTTGGAAAGGGACATTACATATCGTTAGTTCACTTATGGTAACCAAGCTCATCAATTGGCATATATACGCCTCCCCAGATGGAATAAAAACCACATGGGTTTTGAAGTTTGATGTGTCCATATGGTGCTGTGTTCCTTGGTTCATACCTAGGTCCAATGAGGAATCCTCCAATGCACGGTCAAAGTCCCGTTCAACCATATGCCAAGTGGAATGAGCAATGATGTTCATTCTCGTTCTGCACATAAATCTAGATCATCAGTTGGTGTAAATCAAATAATTGCTCCATTTGGAATATTCATGACTTGGGATCATTACCATCAAACTTCCTCCTATAGATATTTGGAATGAATTTCCTCAGTTCCAAGTTTAAACCATGATGACATGGATATTGAAGTGAGGAATGACTAGGTGCCTAGGACTTAATCCTCTTTTTCTCCACACATGTTAACATGTTTTGCATGTGTGACTATGACTGAATTAATTTTTCCTTTTTAACCTTCTTGATAATTTAGGATAAAAGGCTTTTCTAACTCCTTCATTGTCTTTGATATCATCTTTTCTTTCCATATTTAACTTGATATCATATTTAAAATTTTGGAATTATGTTTTACTTACTATATTTAGGATCTTAATCTTTATATTTTCCATGCTCACTATTTTTTCTTTCAACTTTGACACCTTAAATTCCAATTTTTCATTCTCTTCTTATGTTAAGGACAAGCTTTCAAAAGGATTTGAAGGAGTCACATTTGGCTTACTACATCTAGACATGATGGTATTAGAGTTTTGCAGGGTCTCATGGGAAAGAGACTTAGGGAGTGTCAAGCTCTATATCTCTTTGGTATAATGTTGACTTTCCAATACTAGTACTCAACTTGTGTTTCATAGCTCTCACTAAGAAGGATGGACCATAACATTAGTTGTGTACTACCTAATAGGTTGATTCCAGGTACTTGAGAGTGATTTTAGAGACAACCAAAATGCAATCTATGTATGGTATCAAGTATGCCTATGGGACTTTCAATATACCTTATGGTATGTGCAAGATCAAACCTATAAACAAATTCTGTCTAATATGATACTACTTGCTAGGTACCAACATAAGAATACAAGGGTGTCTTATGTAGACCTCACTTATATTCTGTGTGTATGCTTCCTAGTATAAATTTTATCCATTGCACAATAGATCTACATTTTTAGACATTGGTACACATCTCTAGCCTAAAAAATATAGTTGTTGCAAAATCGAGAAACGGATCTAAAATTAGTGTCTCCTCAAAACCCTTATAAAGCCTTTATTTGGGTTCTACTCTACTAGCCAGCCTTCAATCTATTAAAACTTTTCCAATTCTAATACTCCATTGATGAAATTTTAACTAGATTTACTATGATATGTCCTCTTAATGTTCCCATTGATCACATGCAATTTGGATCTTCTAAGAGAAATTTATGGTGAAATTACCAAAATATGTTGTTTTGTCTTATTTCAAGAGTGTGAACTTGTACAAACTACGACTTCAATGATACATATCTAGTGGGTATAAAATTTGGAACTAGAACATCCTAGTTTTTTCATCCAATGCCACCAATTTCTCTTAGGATGGATCTTGAAATATTTAGATATCACTGTTTTACTGAAATATCCTATTTAAGCCTAGTTTAAGGACTAGACAAAAACCCTAACTTGTACATCATAAAATTATGAGAGTATGACAAGCTATATTCTTAAATTTATATCCAATGTACTTCTCTTTCCTTCGTCAACCCCAAGATTTCCATGCAATGACAATGATCCAAAACAAAGTTACAATGAAAATGGTATCATGACTCATTTGAAGGAGCCAAACCAAGGATGATCCACTTTAATACCAAATTTTATGTACCAAGTAGTGAAATAATTATAAGAAGGAGCCAATTCAATAACATCATGCCTAAATCAAGAGAACTAGTGAATGTATAAAAATCCCTTTGAGGAGAAACCTCCTATTACAAAATATAAAAATGCAAAAAAAAGATGATCATTCAAATAAATTCCCTTCATGTATATATAAAAGACATAAAAAACTAAAATGTAACAATATTAATTCCACATAACTATAATTAGTATACGGACAATGAATTAAAATTACCATTAAAATCTTCACATTCCATTTAAATGAGAAACCCTTAATATGATTGGGAAATAGTTAGAAAAATAGCTAACACTCCCCATCTAAAGACCATTAAGTTATATCTTTGTTGTAAACAACAAATTTAAAACTTTTAATAACCTCTTTTATACCTTCTTAATTGAAATCCAAAATTAACAACAAATTTCATTGAACATACAAAGTCACAACACCAATTCAACAACAACAACCAAAAACCATTGTAAAATAATTACCAAAACACCAACTCATTCAAGAAAGAGAACATTTTAAATACCACTTTATAAAAGATACTTACCATCCATACCCAATTGACTCACGGTCCAATGCTCTGAAGCAACACTGAAATTATACGTCCAAACCCATTTTGAATGTGTGGAGGGAAAACGGCCATCATAAACCGGACTTAAAATTCTCAACCCATAAATTGGACTTTTATTCAATATATACTTAAAACAAGAGTTGACTTATAAGGAGAAAGCAAAGCCCACACATATATTCATTGTGAAGACACTCTATGGGTTGTGAAGACACTCTATGGGTGGGTGGAAAGAAGAAAATGTTCAAATTTCAAATATTGGGTTTGAGTACTTGCATAAAGGATTGCTTAAATTTTCATTGCCAAAAAAAAATGGAGCAAAATGTGTTTAATGTGTAGGTTGTAAATTTTAAATAAAATAAGAACTTTTTTTTCATATAAATTTATATGATTTTTTTTTTAACTTATAGATTGATTTTGATTTTGAGAAATCAAACTTTTTTAAGTATTTTTTGATAATTTTTTTTTAATTAATTTTTAAATAATGTTAAATTTAAAAATTAAATTTTAAATAATGTAAAATCTAAAAAAATAATATTAAATTTTTTTACTACTTGTAATTTAAAAAAACTTATAATATAAAGTGAATCTAATTTTCTACGAGAAAATTTGATTAAACCAAAATCAATTTTTAATTTGCATTTGTTATTAAGTTAAACATTACTTTATGTGTGGATTTAAATATAATAGGTTTCCATTTAATGAAATTTTATATTCATTAAATTTTTGATAAAAAATTCAAAAAATATTAATTTATGTTCACATAAATTGAAGAACAATTAAATTATTGAAAAACCAAATTTGAAGATTACTTCTAAGTGAATAAGTTTAAAAATTTTAACCACATGAAATTTAATATTAAATAATAAATTTACATATTCAAAATCCTATTTAAAATTCATATATTCAATAAATGTGAAGTTTAATTTTTATAGTTGATCCAAGATTTTACTGATAAAGTCTACTGACATATACATACTCCACCTCTTCTAAATTTGAATATATAACCTTTTAAAAGAAAACACATGTTCTTAACCATCACACACACACACACACACATATATATATATATATATATATATATATATATATATATATATTACATATAAAAAAGAATCAAATAACTTTGGAGTCAAGTCAAACAAAAACTCCTTCCATTATTGATACCAAAGTACAAACCGTTTGAACTCTCCCTTATCATCGAGGATTTTGGAGATTGTAAAAAAGTATATACAGAAAAAGCAAGGCTTACGCAAACATTGTTTCATTTTGCATGCCTGCAACCATAAAGTTGTTTGGTGAGTTCTCTCGCTATATATGAATGATTGGTATTGCACTGCGACCACCCATAGTCTGTACGTGAATATACCCACCTGATTGAATGAATCTGTGTATGTATTTATATTGCACAAACTAAATACTAGTTTGTGTGGTTTCAGAATTTTTATTAATTTTTTAAATAATTTATTTTTCTCAGTTATTGGCAGGCAGATAGTCTTAAGTCAATGTATAGATTTGGCTGGCACTTCTCCATATTTTTTTATGTCCAATTTCTTTTTAAAATTAATTTTTTTTTTAATGAAAAGTTTCTTTTTTAAATTAACTTTTACATTGCTTTTTATATTTATTTTTATGCATCAGTTAAATAATATATATTATATACATCTATAATGAAAGATTATTATAAAAACAAATAAAAAATACAAAGATATGACATAACATATAAACCAATAGAAAACAGCATGAACAATGCCAATAACAAGTTACAACATAAATCTTATCAAAAATTTATAAATAAAAAACAAATATAAAATTATTATACAAAATAAATAAAAATATATTTCCACAATAATTTTAGAATGCACAACTAACATTTTCGAAGATATATGACCAATTTTTATCATAAGAGCGGTTAGAGTCCACTTAGAGGTCGTTGACAGGACTGTGTAAGTGTGCCCTGTATGCTGTGGGGACGTGTTACCCATAAAATATTTTGTTGATATGAAGTTATATGTGGATGTTGGAAAATAAGAAATTTCTTATACTAATGATGCAGAGGTGAAAAAAAATTGAATAACTGAAATGTAGATGTGAAAAAAATGAAGTTTGTGAAATCTCTAATGGCTAATGGCTTTGATAATACAGATTTAATGAAAATAAAACAATCTCTAAGATATGGATATAGTTACACTTTCCAAGAATTGAAGTATGATTATGTACACTTCAAAAAAACATAAACTGCAATTACAATTTAATTTAATAAATATTTATTTGAGGTATCTTTTTGAACAGTATTCCTGAATTCTAATATTTTCTTTCCACTCAGTCAGCCTGCAGGATTGCATGATATGATACCGTCCAAAAAAATCCTCATAATTTGTGAGAGTGCTCCACACCCTGCTATAGAATTTATAACCAGCTGGTAGCTAGTTGTAACAGCATCATGCATGCTTTACAAGTTTACACAATAAATCTGTATTGTAATTTTGGAAATCATTACTTATGTTATAACAATATCATGTATACTTTACAAGATTGCACAATAAATCTGTATTGTAATTTTGGAAATTATTACTTATGTTGTAACAACATTATGTATGCTTTACAAGTTTACACAATAATCTTGAAAATTATTATTTATCTAAAAGTTGAGACTTGAGATTGCATGATGCAATCATGTATATTTATAAATATATTATATGTACCTATATGCTTACATGTGATATCCTTTGACAGTTTCAAAAATTAAGTAGACGTGCAAATTTTAAAATTGACAGTATATGAACGATTAAATAAAGAAAAAACTGTCCTTTATCCTTCAAATTTAACCACTGATCCGAGTGGCTATTACCTGCCGTTACTTTCGCTCGCCACTTAGAGACGCCATCCATGTTATTATCAAACATGCTTTATTTCACGGGATGTCCACTGGATTCAGGTCAGATACAAATAATTAAGGTTGGAAGGTGGTCGGCGCGGCAAATATGAATATGGCGAGTCTTATCCATTTTTGGGAGGTTTTTTWAAAATAGAAATTGAAGTGTGGAATCTTTTTTAAAAGTGTTAGATTTATATTTAGATTTATGGAATTTTYTTAAGAGGTTACATGTTAAAATTTAGAGGGGGTATGGTATGTATATCTTTGTAGACTTTAYTAGTCAAATMGCTGGGTGGAGGGGGTCCCTTGTCCCACAAACAAGGGGGTCTCATACAYCAATTTGGTGTGCTGGCTTGSCCGTGACCTTAAAAATARATTATTATTATTATATAACATTTTGAAGGGACAAGTTCTCTCTCCAAAACTATATAAATTCAAAATWMWAAATAATAAACTTTCTATTAAGATATTTTTGTGRTGAATATTGTTTTCAGTGTTTGAARATTGCACAATATTATTTAATGATTATGAATRTTTGGGATCTATATCAKAATCTATCTGTAMAATACAAAGCTTAAAAATGGATCTTAAACTTGCACAWKCAATCAATAATACTGTGGAAATTTTGTGGTGAATATTGTTTTYARTGTTTGGAGATTGCACATTATTATTTAATGATTRTGGATGTTTGGGATTTATATCARAATCTCAGAATCCATCTGCATGAGACAAAKCTTGAAAATGGATTCTGATATGGATCTWAAACCTCCRCAATCAATCAATAATAYTGTRGAAATTTTGTGGTGAAYATTGTTTTTAGTATTTGSATATTGCACAGTATTATTTAATGATTGTGGATGTTTGRGATTTATATCAGAATCCATCTGCATGATACAAAGCCTGAAAATGGATTYTGGTATGAATCCTAAACATGGATCCTAAACATAGACAATCAATYAATAATATTGTGGAAATTTTGTGGTGAATAATGTTTTCAGTGTTTGGAGATTGCACARTMTTATTTAATGATTGTGGATRTTTGGGATCTATATCARAATCCATTTACAKGATAMAAAGCYTGAAAATGGTTTTTGATATGGATCYTAAAGGTCCACAATCAATCAATAATACTRTGGAAATTTTGTGGTGAATAATGTTTYCAGTGTTTGGAGATTGCACAATATTATTTAATGATTGTGGATGTTTGGGATCTATATTAGAATCCATCTGCACAATACAAAGCCTGAAAATGGATTYTGGTATGGATTCTAAAAGTTGACAATCAATCAATAATACGTGGAATCTCAYGACAYTGAAAATTATCAAYTTTCAATGTTGAAAAAGATTTCCCATACTGTGGAATTTCATGACACTGAAAATAATAAACTTATCAAGTTTCAAWGTTGAAAAAGATTTCCCAAAATGTATTGGGTTTTTGAAAATAAGAAATCTTAAAAACTAAAAAGTGTTAGATTGCCCTGAAAATGTGAATAACAACAACAATCTAGATAAGCTTGAAGAATTTCTCATTGGAAGAKATTGTTATAATTGCCAATGCGGAAAACACAATTTATAGTGATAATTAACAATCACACACATATAATAGACACAGGGATGCATAGGCATCGATTGTTTTATTATTCAGATCATGTATATTACATTAGCTCACTCACACTCAGTCGTTTTTGCCTCTACGAGCTTACATTAATTTATACATTCACACAAGAAACTGATTAAATAATAATAATAATAATCTATTTTTAAGGTCWSGGCYAMGYCAACACACSAAATTGGTGTATGAGACCCCCTTGTTTGTGGSACAAGGGACCCCCCTCCGCCCAWCGATTTGACTGGTAAAGTYTACGAAGKTATWCATACCCTACCCCCCTCTGGATTTAAACMTGTGACCTCTTAAGAGGAAACACATGTTCTTAACCATTAGGYYCACTCAGGCTATATATAATCTATTTTTAAGGTCACGACCAAGCCAWCAGWCCAAATTGGTGTATGAGACCCCCTTGTTTGTGGGACAAGGGACCCCCCTCCACCCAACGATTTGACTGGTAAAGTCTACGAAGGYWTACATACCCTACCCCCTCTGGATTTRWACMTGTGACCTCTTAAGATGAAACACAWGTTCTTAACCATTAGGCCCACTCAGGCTGTATCCAATCCATTAATAAATGCAATCCCTATCMATATTCTAACTTGGTGTATTTGGTTGTAACCAACRCAWWWTAATAGGATCCAGAKCTRTTCTTGGTRATTGGTTGTYACCAAATCCCAACAATCTCCACCTTCACAACAATTAACYTGATACCTTGCTCCTTCCTTTTGTTCATCATCTTTTCTGCAAGCCAAGAGAAGCCAAKCACCAYTGCAACTTCTCTAATAAAACTGGTTTCATGATCTCACCTGTGTGACTTGCACGARTTTGGATTTCYTGAGSGGTCACTCCACCTCCAACATGTCTTCCAAAATTGTGTTGTGAGACACATTTAGTGATAGATCTCCTTCTATCCAAGACACCTRTATTACAATATACATTACAGACTATCTYAGTGTAACCATTATAGGTGACATTTGTGCTTCTCAAAYRCTGAAGCACCCATTTCACTGYAACAMCTRAATCTGTCACRTATCTGACAACATCATTAGCATGTGAAACACCTGGTYTTAACCATTTCATCGCATACAAYAKACCTCCTAYTRAACTTACARGAGACATAACCTTTTCTTCTTTRTAGACAAGCCCTATGCTTGAAGAAAACTTATAATGGAAAGCAAGAGGGATAMAAATTGGTTTTACARTGTTCATAYTGAACTCCAACCACAACTTACCATTACCATCTSTRTGTACTTCCATGCCCATAATTTGTTTTTCTTCTCCTTGATCCCTCATCTAAATTGTCCTGTCCACCTTAGTCATTTTMTTACTGATTTTATCCATGCTTYGGCTTGCATCGAGCATATCATCAACAAAGAACATCAAGACTGTGAATGTACTATAAACTATATAGTCATTCCYACCCTTTGAAAAATTCTGACTCACTATGAAKGATTCAAACCTCTTGTATATTTKCCTGGGTACCAATAGGCCATACAATGAATTATATARCATGCAAACAAATTTAYCRTTGCGATCTTSAATCRACCCTTTTGGTTGTTCCATACATACTATATCTCTGTCAATGATGACCTTGTGAGAAGTAGGATCCCACACACAACATCCCTTTATACCATCATCATAACTTGCAAAGATATAAAAMAAACAGGAATTTAGAAACAAAGATTTTAAGTYTRGAAATGCTTTACCRCTTACCAGTACCTRCAATTCTTTCTTGMTCTTATGACCTTGATKMTTTTTCCATAAACAAGAAGATATATCTGTCACTTCAGATGCCACTTYAGTACYKCCTTCCAKCTTATAAAGGTTATCAACCTTTGTTGCCTTCATCACTACTAAATTCTCTTTCGACAWTGTGAGAGCTCCGCCTTGACCTRTATACTTATATCCACAAGAATCCAACACTCCCAATGAAATCAAATTTGATTTAAGCTCAGGTACATATCTAACATCYGTTAATTCCCTAACAWTACCATCSMACATCYRGATTCTAATACTGCCAACCCMAACAATTTTACAGGGAATACCATTTCCCATAAACACTACACCCTCATCAATAGATTGGTAAGAAATGAGCCAATTTCTATGTGAGCACATGTGGTGGGAGGCACYTGAATCTAACTTCCATTYRTCTTGATATTGTAAATTACTAGAAATGGATRAAACATGATCARTCATACCTGAATTTGTTACARMCAAATTTGCTTCCTTCGTAGARTTTTCYYCAKATTCCTTTCTCTTCCAACAATCTTTCTTGAGATGTCCTRTTTTTCCACAGTACYARCATTTTGCTTTACTTYTTTSTGTRTCTTGAYTTAGATCARAAAGAACTTCTCTCATTYTTCTCTGTGGTTCGACCTWTGATCAACATCRCCTCTGAAGTTGAGGTTTCTTTAYTAKATTTTCTCCTCATCTCCTTAGCCAACAAAGCTCCCACAACAGAGTCATAATCTAAAACTTCTATTGAGCTAARGCTAATAGAGGTAACTATATTATCCTAAGATTCAGGCAAYCRACACGAYAGTGTAATAGCCTTATCCTCATCTTCGAATTTAACTTCCATRCTAGTCAATTGAACTATAAGGGTATTGAAAGTATTTAAATGGTCAACAAMTTTTGTACCTTCTTTCATCTGCAAACTGTACAACTGTCTCTTCAAGTAGATTCTGCTYGTYAARGATTTCRTCATATATAGACTTTCCAAYTTYGTCCACAAACCGACTRYTGTSTTCTCCGAGAAAATATTGAACAKAACATCRTCGACCAAACACARGCGTATGGAACTYAGTRCTCTCACATCCATCTCATCCCACTCATCATCTGTTATGGTCGYGGGTTGCTTTGCTTTTCCCAAAAGCRCCTTCACCATGCCTTGTTGCACAAACAGATCGTGCATCTTGAGYTTCCAGAGCTCAAAGTTGTTTTTAYYGSTGAACTTTTCAACTTCAAACTTCRAACTCTGCATCTTAGCCATTAACACAAAAAATCTCCCAATATCCATTGTTTATAAAACCTAAGGACTTTTTTAAACAATAATGTGGAGGAATAATRATAAAATCTTCACAMKGTTTTAATAATAATAATAAWAAATTAACTCAAAAAACCTTTTAATAATATAAAAAAATTGATAATATAAAAAAGTTTAATAATATAAGTTAAAAAAAAAAGAAAGAAASATTCACTTTTACTTTAACTYCTTCACCTTATGCAATCMAAAAAAWTATTACRTKTTTAATTAAAAAAACACCACCTCGGAYACWCCTCCMCCTTTTATTATTTAWTTTTTTAAACTTTTCAACCATACCTTAAATTCCAAACAATTTACCATGYGAATCAATTTCAGCACCTCTCTCACACTTGGAGTAGTGAGGARTCGCCGCACCTCACATCRCRCAATACTGGAGTGCCGAAATCTAAAACAATTTACGCAGTGTTTCTTTTCTTCAATTGAGTAATAAGTCTTSGCACCCTTCGAGAGGAGGGACCTGCGGGATGTATAAATTTAAGCATCTCATACATATGCTGTTTTTTTTCGAAATTTGACACCTTTTCTTTTAATCAGGCTTTGATATCACTTGTTAGAATTGTCAATGCAGAAAAYATAATTCTRCAASGATAATTAACAATCACACATAGATAATAGACACAGGRATTTCAYSTGGTTCACCCAAAGGTTGGGCTACGTCYACCAAGCATAGGCATYGRTTGTCTTATTATTCAGATCATRGAGATTACRTCAGYTATYCATATTCTAACKTGGTCTATTTRGTTGTAACCAACGCARAATAATARGATCCAGATCTRTTCTTGRTAATTGGTTGTTGTCACCRAATCCCAATARAGATAACCATGAATATATATCCTTATATCTAATTTATAGAAAAACAACTAATRRTTGTAACCAACWCAGAATAATARRATCCAAATCTGTTCTTGATAATTGRTTGTCACCAAATCCCAATARAAATAAYCATGAATATATATCCTTATATCTAATTTATARAAAAACAACTAATTATCGTCCTGCAATCGTSCAATCGTCCAAGTCATTGACAAACTCCTCACCCATTATTGCCCACAATCAACCAGTRAGGGGCCATTATGTCAACCAAAATCATATATGTGAATATAATTCATAAATCATATCCAAAGATTTGARAAAGGTTACAKAAGCGCGTGATGCCCACACATGGATCCGCSAAACTRGGCCCTGCAACAATTCAACATACGTACGAACATTCCAAATGATAAGCAACAAACCCACAACAACAKCTGCTTCTAGAATGCACCATAAAATKCTTGAAAGGMWGGTTTCATTTTGATCCCAGCCCACTTCATGGCGGGACCAAACAATATTCAACTTTGGTTCACAAATTCAGTTGATTGTCGAAATGAGTATCACAATTATTGAGACACAAAGGAAAAACAAAGATTAATGGTCATGGAATGRAGTTATTGCTGTAGATGTTGAATATATGGTTCTGGSATGGAATGATTGCAGTTGCTACTTTCAGAACTTTTCATACACCACACATTACATTTATAGGATGGAATGATTGYTTCTCAGTTATAGTATGCATGCGACTGATTCTCAATTATTTTCCCGGGTTWAAATATAAGTGTTGGCGCTTTCAATCATCATTCTATTTTGACATAACTAGTTGGCCATCTCCTTCTGCCTTGCCTTGGGATAAGGGTATCCAAATTGTTTAATGGTTTAATTTGTCKTAAAAAACTTAACCATGGAAAGGTGCAAGGTCAACAACTGCAATATAAAGGTATGACAGGATCTCCTAATCGATTCAAAAAGATGAAACTGCAATTTGARCAACAATTTGATAGAGTAAGTCAACGCTTTTTAGGTTTTTGAGGTCGACTCCACACCTAATACGTTTCTATGTTTGCTTTGACTTTGCAATAGCATCTTCAAGAGAGCATAGAGCAGGTTAAAATCTTGTTGGAATTATTGAGTAGTTTAAAATGTGGTTGGAATTATTAACTTGTTTTATTTATTATTAATTAATGTGTGATTTTCTATCATATCATAGGGTGTGATTTTGTCTATGTATATATTCATTAGTATGTATGTATTCATTAGTAAGAAGTAAAACCATTTTTACATGAAAAATTAGTTATTAGAAGGTTGTTACATCTAATTGGGTATAACAAATTCTCTAATTTGATGTTTGGATAAAATGTTTTCTCCAATTATTAATGTGACTAAATTCATTAGCTTCTAATTTGATGTTTGGATAAAATATTTTCTCCAATTATTAGTGTGATTATATTGATCCTTTTACTTTAAACAAAAGCTTAAAAATATTTATATATAACAATGGTAATTGAATAATAATATTCATAACAGTTTTGGTGTGAGGATAACATGTTTGGTTAAGACTAGTCTAAACACATTACACATTGCTATTATTTATAATTTTTTTTTTTTTTAAATATCTTCTAATTATAATATAGCCATCATATTCAAATTAACATTACTGGTTAGGGCTACTCTAAACACATTGTACATTGCTATTAATTATAAATTTAAGAAAATTTTAATGGGACCATACATGTATGCGAAATATTCGCCTAGATAAAGGATTATTTTATTAAAATGCTTAATAAACTTGATTTTCAGTAATAAGTGGAAGATTGCAAACATGTTTCAATTTGCTAAAGTCAAGATTGCAAAATTTTGAATAAAGATTATAAATAATAAATAACAAACCCATATTTTAAATGAGTAGTTATGGTTAAATATTTCCATGTTTCAATTTGCTAAAGTTAAGATTGCACAATTTTGAATAAGAATTACAAATAATAAATAACAAACCCATATTTTAAATGAGTAACTATGGTTAAATATTTCTTATATATATAGTATGTTTTAATTAATTTTATTTATTTATTTATGTATTATTTTTAATTAAAAAATTATTTAAATTTATAAAGTATATTTTAATGAAAGAATCACTATATTTTATGTACTAACTATTTTTAGAATTATTATATTTTAATTTTATTTATAAAAGGAATTATTGTTGGTTGTAATTATTTTAAGTTTTTTCTTTTCTCATTTTAGTTAAATAGGGAATATATTTTCATTTTTATAATTAAAGTACTTTGGATTTATGTTAGTTTAATGAGTTATAAAATTCTAAATATATATATATATATATATCTATATCTATATATCTATATATATATATATATATATATATATATATATAAAATAGATTATTTAATAAATAAAGATTTGTTTTTATAATTTATAAATTTTATTATTTATTTTTTAATTAGTTGAGAAGTATAGTGTCATGGGTTTATACTTTTCATTTTGTTTGAGCATTTCATACGACTTAAGAAGCTTAATCACTATACGACACTGGCATGACCTCGCTAGTTGGGTATGACCATCAATTGCTTGTATCACTCGAAATACACTTAACCAACATGTCCTCACCGAACCCAAGCCAAGAACCTTTACTCATGCGAAATGTTAGAGTGCTCGTTTCAACATAGGTGATGATGAACCATCACCACCCAACCATATGAAACCTATTATTTCCTTCCCCGAGCCAAGCATACTTGAAAAACAAACTTCCCAACATGCGACCATGCTATCATCCATCTAAGCCTAAATGTGATAGATAAAGACGATCATATTCCTACTTCGTAAGGAATTCACATATCTTCGATCCACTTATCAACAATGTTATTTTTCCGTGGAAAACACACACAATCTATCACATTACCAATCCACGCCATACTCCATCAAAGCCTATTGTGTGGCACCTCGTCGATTATTTTTCCTACTTGATAAGACATCATTTGTCCTCCTAGCCTATGTGCTAGTACATCATCCTAACCGTCTCACGAATCACTATGAGTCCATCACCAAGGCTACCAAAGTATATGGACTCACTGTGCAACTTGCCAAGTATGCCCGACATGCTCTCCATCATGCCATTGCCAATGGAAACTCAAGTCAGGTTACTTACATTATCCCTCACTTGAATTGTTGACGTCCTTCTCAAAATGGCCCCATCAACTCATCTAGTGAAAGGGGTGTTGGAAGTGAAGATACACTTCTACAATTTCCACATTTGAATGTGGCTCTCAAACAAATTGTCACGGGTCTAGAATTTTTGTTTCGCTTGAGCATCCCATACCACTCAAAAATCCTAGTCGTCATGGGGCACCAAAGTGACCTCTTTAGTTGGGCATGACTATAAACCACTTGTATCACCTGGAATACACCTAACCAACATGTCTCGAATGAACCCAAGATAGGAACCTTTAACCATATAGAATGTTAGAGTGCTCATTTCACCATAGGGGATATTTCACCATTGCCACCTAACCATAAGAAACATATTATCACCTCTCTCATGCCAAACATACTTGAATAACCAACTAGCCAATGTGAGACGATGCTATCATCCATCTAATCCTACATGTGATAGTCAAGGAAGATCATGTTCCTACTCTGTAAGGCATTCACATATTTTCAATGCACTTATCAACATTGTTTATTTGCCATGGACAACACACACAATATATCACATTTCCAAGTGAAACCATCCTCCATTGAAGCCCACTATGCGACACCTCATCGATTGTTTGTTCTACTCAACAATAAATCCTTGGTCCTCCTAGCCTACATGCTAGCACACCATCCTAACCATCTCATCAATCACTATGAGTTAGTCACCAAGGCTACCAAAGTATATGGACTCATCGTGAAACTTTCCAAATATTCTCGACACGCCCTCCATCATGCCATTTCTAATGAAACCTCAATTCAAGGTCCTTACATACAAGGATGGGAGATAAATCCTTGGCATAGTGAATACATATGTTAGATCCAAAAAAATAATAACTAAAATATTCATTCATTTTTTATGAGACTACCATGTTACTCTCACTTTGAACATATTGGTATGGGCGACTAACAACAATATCACCATCAATTGTTTTCTTGTTTTCTATTGTTTCATCTCCACTTTGAGAAAGCCCAACTTTGATTTGGATTTTTCTAGGCAAGGTTTGGCATTGATCATTCTTGAAGGAGGAGGTTATGCAAATTCACCTACTAGAAGATACATTAGAAAACTAGCATGAATGTGAAAATTTGAAGCATGGATCCAAGCAAAAGGTTGTTAATAACCCAAGTCATAGTGCTTCTAAGAGCACACTCCCCCAAAATTATACTATCGAAACCAAAGTATATGCAGTGATACATCAAATTTCTTAAGGTTCAATCTTTTCTCATAATAGATTGATATCACTACCTTATGTAAGTTCATTGTAATTTCTTGTTATTAGGATAACCATGTAAATACTATGCATGTTATCTTTGAAGAATCTTATTGGGGAATTTGGTTCTTTAAATTTTGAAAATTTATATTTTATTTGATCAAATATGGTTGGAGTTAGGGGGAAATGGTTGCTTGTAGTGGTAATAGTTGATTCATTTGGAATCCCATTTTCCTTTACATTATGATCCAAATTGGATCATTAAATTATTTTTCATCTATCTAGATGGCTTCATAGTGTAAAAAATTGGAGGAATCATCTTGTAGGGTCATTTTAGTGGCAGGTCCCTGTTTGGAAAATTGGGGTATGGAACCTTCCAGTGCCATTTTGAGGCATTACACGATGTTTTTTGAGGTTATGGTGTTTATAAATTATGCACACCACCTTGAAGGAATTCTACACTTCGATACCTTTCCAATGGTGTAGAACATGCATCAACCAGAGCTCGTATGAAAACATTATTCCTCTCACGTGTGGACCTATCGTGTTGACCACCATGAGATGAGTGGGTGCCATGCATATGGGGCTAGCCATATGAGGAATTTCAATAGGAATCTAGAAGGTCCAAAACCTTATCACAATTTAAGGTTGAGGAAGTCAAAACCCTAACCCTAGATGACTATTGGGCTATGTTAAATACTGGGCTTCTAGGAGGAGAAGGGGTTCCATTCTATGTTATTGTATTTTTTTTTCCATAGAAGAGTAGAACAAATGGGAGTGGGAAATTAGAGAGCATAACTGAGGGGGTTAATGTTATGTAACATCCTAACATGCCACATGTATTAGGTAACTCCATAGAGAGTTCCTTCTCCTTTGTACTTGCATTATTTCTATACCAAAGAAAAGAGAGCAAAACAACCTCACCTTCTAGCTGGGTTTTCTCCATAAGGGTTTCCTAGAGAAAATCACTGTATTATTTTGTGGATGGTATGTGATTGTATTTCCATGTTCTCCATTTTTTTCATTTTATCTATTTCATGTGAAAAAGAAAAAAATCAGTAACCAAAGATTCTGGAATATAAGGAATTTAACCTTCATAGTGTAGATTTGAGTTTCATTTATCAGATCTGTTGTGACGAACTGTCCAATGGAATATCCACAGTAGTTTACAAACCATATTGGTATTAGATCAAGGTTTTTTTTTGGGTATTTTTGGAAAGTTGCAGGATCTAGGAATTGAATCAAAGAGAAGTCAGATAAACCTTAGCCATGATAGATGAGTTTCTTCATAACAACCATTGAGATCTAGTAGAAGAGATATTTGAGAGGTTAGAAGCATAGGTCATTAAGATCAACCACAATATGAACCTCCTCATGGTGGCTCTAGCAAGAACTCTCAAACCTTTTGGAGATGATGGAGGTTATAACTCAAAGATTAGATTGGAGAGGAAATCAGGGAATTAAGAAGACTAATGAAAGGAGTCATAGAAAGAACCCAAGAAAGGGAAGTCGAGTTCAAGTGTTATAAACCCTTCACAATCCCTATTCAATATGGAAGTGAAAGTGAACATAATTCCATACCAAGGTGAGATCGATGCATTAAAACTGAATCATTGGTTGCATCAACTAGAAGTTTATTTTAGCGTGCACCTTATAGATGAAGATACACATATTTCATTTGCTAGATTGAAGTTAGAGGACCATGCTTTAACTTGGTGGAAAATCCATATGGAAACACTTATGATAGAGGGTGATTCACCATTAACTAAGTGGAATGAATTCAAAAACCTATTATTCCCAATTCTACCCTATTAGGTATGTAGAGGACCAATGGATCTGGTGGAACTACTTCAAGAAGAGGCATGGGTAGAGTGTACAAGGGTACACCACTGAGTTTAGAAATATGGCCATCATGTTGGGTATCTCTCCCAATAACCTAGATGTACTCCTCAAGTATTTGGGGGGTTTACACAATCATCTACAAAATAAGGTGATGTTATTCAAGCCAAGGACAATGGATGATGCATGTGTACATGCGAAATACCTGGAAAACATAGGCGAAAAGAAAGGGAAACCAAGTGGTTCCAAGAAGAAAGAGTACCAAGAAGCTTCCAAGGGGAGGAAGAAGAAGTGAAAGGGGGGAAAGGATAAGAAAATGAAAACCATTGCACATATATGAAAATATCCTTGAAACAATTGCAACCATTGAAACCATTGAAATATTGATGGTCACACTAAGGAAAAACGATGGAAACTACATTGAGAGATGAAACCAAAGAGCCACAAGAAGGAAAAAAAGAAAAAGAACCTTCTAGCCACATATTAGAGCATCCAGGTTGAAAGTAGCTCTAATGTGGATGAAAATATTTTCTGCACATATGTGTTGAAGGAGATGAATCTGAGTAGCCTTTATCACCATGAAGAGAAGGAGATGACCGAGCTCTTCCACATCAAGATTCAGGTCAAGAAGACAAAGATAGATGCTTTGTTTGAATCTGGTTCACAGAATAATCTCATATCAATGGATCTGGTCAGCAAGCTTGGATTGGAGGTTCACAACCATCCTATCCTCTATCCATTCGACTGGGTAAACAAGGATGTGTAGATCAATGCAACAAAGCAATACAATATTAAATTTGTTGTAAGTGTTGATTTTATATATGAAGTAGAATTGGACGTAGTACCACTGGATGTATGCAGAGTAGTGTTTGAAATCCCTTACATGTATATGAGAGATTCTATCTTTATGCAAATATGCAACCAATACTTCCTCATCAAGGATGGGAAATCCTTCGTCATTGACGTGCATACATGAAAATAAAAAAATTCACTAGTAATTGCTAATCAAGATAATAAATTGATCAATTCTAGCAAGAAATGTGTTTTGTTTTTATTAAGAGAAAATCAGTTTGATCATGAGTCTGTTCATACGAGATCCAAATTTTTTCCAAGAATTGGGTAAATTTTGAGGCCAAAAGACATGATTTGGAAGGTTCTAGTACAAAGGGGATAAATTATGGGCCTATGGACAAACAGATAAGCATAGGGGGCTTGAATTAAGAATAAAATGGATAAAATGGGTCGAAGGTGCCTAAAAATGGGCTTAAGCTCCCATCAGGAAGGAAAAGGGGCCTATCACGACCTCAAAAGCGTTTAAAATGAACTGTCAGGGGGCTTATAGTTAACTCCAGGGGCCAACACCAATGGAGGAAGGCCCGATTACTTTTTCCATATCAAAAGAGTGGAAATCGATGATCCTCATCACACGTCACATCGTGAACATGTGACGAACTTAAGGATTCTTCGACGATTCAATGAAGGATTTTCCCCTGGACACGTGTCCATTTTTCATTGGCGTCACATTTCCCAAAGAATTCGGTAAACCACCATTGGGTGGCATGTGAAACCATTTGCATTTTTGAAAACCATCAATTACACCTAGGTCATGTACACACTTGGAAGCTAACACAACACCCCTATGGCACTGACATATCACAACATGGTGGAACTCAAGACAGGTGGGCTTGCCAACAGGGAATCCACAGGGACCAATTAACAACTACCATGTGGATAAGAGGGACCCACTCAAAATTACAAAAGGAAAATATGGATGACCCTGAACCCAGTGACATGTGTCTTACCAATTGTGCTACATAAATTCCACCTTGGACCAACAAGAGGTTGCCATATGTTCGTAGGTCCCTGCTGACATCATACATGATGTCACTCAAATTTCACGCCATTTCAAATTTCAAAGGCTTCCACCAATGATATGGAGACATGTGGCACTTGGAATTTAAAATAAGGAAAAAAACCATCATTGGTAACAAATAGAACTATGCTCAAAATGGCGAGTTGACACTCGATCTCTCAAAGCACCACAACAATGTCCTCTTGTGCAAGTTCCAATGGTTAAAAAGATAACCCGAGAATTCACAAAGGCCCTACATTCAATTTCTATAATTAATTTCACTCCTTAGCTGGTAAAATCACCATTGTATCAAGCCCTAATAAAACTCAATCATCCAAGAATCCCATCATAGCCGATGAGCCCCTAATTGATAGAGATAATGCTATTTTTGACCAATTCCTATCATTTTCAGACCTATGCCCAATTATTCATAGTGCTCAAACCAATGCAAATAAAAACGAAGATTACCTACACTTGTGGGAATTTAACTCGAATCGATCCAACATCTCACAAACCTTTGAATTCCATGAGATTATCCATTGGTGTGCTTCTAATTATCAAAACGATGAAGGAAAGGTGATGTCTACAGATGGGTATAAGATTATTTACACCATATCACAAAACTCCCTTGCCAAAATTCTATGTTTTCCTAAAATCCCTTATGAGAACTTGGAGAAACATACCCCATAGGCCAAGTATCAAGCACTGTCCCAGTCTAATAAAGAAAGAATTTTAGGTAATCTATTGGCTTCAAATTATCCATTACCAACCACTCCACCTCCTTTCAATTCCAACATATTTCCTGAAATCACTAGACAAGTTGTGGCCATATTCCAAATCCTATGGTATGAGCATGATAGAGTATTTGATGAATCTATCCTCGGCCCATTCTCTATTCTATGTCCTATAGAATCCATGATTTTCCCAAAATTTGACTACCCCCAGCTCCTAGAATAATTCATGCAGACTTAATTGATATATTTTCATAGTACCATATCTTTCAGATACCAATCTTACCTTGGGTACCTCATCTTATCTCAAAACCAACCATATTTTGAGGCTTGGGGAATAAATATCATAGATGAAGCTGGAAATCTAAAAATAATCATTGAATGGACCCATGAGATGAGGAAGCAAGAGAAAAATATAGGTCTTAGCCTCTATGTCAATAAGTACATGAATGTGATTTACACTATGATACGTGGCACTCCACTTCCAAGACTGTTCCTAGAGATAATATAGATTTTTCAGCTAAGAAAATATGCTAGGACATGATATTGTTATCTAGCTGAAGACCATACCATCATAAGGGTATATGGCTCTGAGAAAGAACCTACAAACTCCCTATCTTCTTAATACCAAGGATTTTTTTCCTTCAAATATATCAAACAAATGTTGCGGGTAGATCACTTCCTCTTTTCTCAATACATAAAGGCCATTACCTTCCCATTACCACATGAGGTTGGTCCCTTTTTGGTTCAACAAAGGATAACTTTTGACGCAGTAGAAGAGAAGCTCAGGAAATTTGATTTTGACAAATGGGAGGGATGGGTATATGACCCATATTGTGTCATCTCAACAAGGAAGCCAACCTATAAGAACCGACCCAATGATTTGGTGGAAAGAACTGCAAATCTTGATTCCTGGGAGGAAATCATACATATCCTAGGAATTGAGATCCCCAATCAAGTTGCCTCACCAGGCTAGCACATCTAGATTACCGAACCTAATAAGAAGACATTCTCAGAGTTGTTGTCTGGTATGGAGGTGGATGATCAACATAAAAAAAATCCCAAAGGAGGTGAAGAAGTGGAAATGGAGGATAGTATGATAGGAGCCTTGGATAAAGGGAAGATAATGTTGCAAATAAATCAAGGGGAAAGTGAGGCTGAGGAAACACATAAGGGACGAACCCTAACCATTTAACATCTCTCCTAAGGTATCTTGTCAACAGGAGGAATCAAGAAAACCTCTCCAGGTGAAGGATCAACAGAGAAATAACCTTATTTGTTATCGTGTTACCTAGATATAAAAAAATAGAACTGGGAGCTAAAAAAGGAGATATATCCTCAAACATGTGGGGATGCAACCACAATTGCTTTTCTATCAGTAGTTGATTACCAACAAGGCACTTTCAATTTATCCTTGTTGGAATATAAAGTGCCAAAGTCCCTCTCTCCAACATATTACAAAGCAACTCAGATAAGACTCAAGATGGGGGATATTTAACCAATTAATATAATTGACTTGCACCAACAAGCAAGTGACATTTTGTACAAAGGGTTTCTTTAGTATTCTGCTAATGAAAATAATATGGAGGAAATGGTGCTTAAAATTAATAGACAATTGAAGTAAGATAAATGTTCCACCATATCAAATCAAACAAGGATAGTTGAATAGAAAAGAAGATCATAGATATGGGTATATATACAAAATACCCTACTACTGTGGGAGATTTAATGAAACAAAATGACACTAAAATCAAAGTCCTAAAGAAGAGAATGAACATCCTTGAGTCATAGAATGTGAAGACTCCAAAATTGAAATCCATCCATGAGGAGAAAGAGCAACTATATCATTAGTGTTGAAATAATGTAACTACAAAGTGTATTGTAATTATTATTGTGGAATTATTCATTAGATCAATCCCCATTGCGGATTGATCATGTCGGCTATTGTAAAGGACCAAATCCCCTTTTGCGGATTGGTCAAAATATAATTGTAATAGGAAGAATAAGAAGTCGGCCCCAAAATATATTAAAGAGGCCCCATAATATATTAAAGGTGGTTATAACGTGCCAGAATTGTATAAATAAGGAGGCTAATGCCTCACTTAGACACACACTCACTTGTTCATTGAGAGACAAGTTTCAGAGCCATAGTTGGAGAAGAGAGAGAGAGAGAGAGGCACATCCTTGGGAGAGGAATTTTTTTATTTGTGTGAGTTATCTCTTGGCATTGTATTGGCTATCTATAATAAGGAAGTTTTGTTGGGTTTTCTCCCCCATGAGGGTTTCCCAAGATAAATGATCTGTCTCTTGTGATTGTGTATTTCTCAGTGATCCTATCTTATGCTATTTTTATTTATTGAAATGCAAAGAACTCTAATAATAGCTTAAACATTAACATGGTTTTAGAGCTAAGCTGAAGAGAGCATCTTTCACAAGAGAAAGTGAAAAATGTCACTGTTGTCATACATGCAAATTAGGGATTTTTGTTGGTGAAGTATTTCAACCCTAAAACCATCTAGAAAAGTGCACCCTTCCTCAAGGATCACTTTGGCATCCTCAGTGCAACTTTTCAGTGGCTAGATCTCCCGAAAAGTGAAACCCTAGTTTTCACAAAGTACCAGAAAACCATAAAACCAGAGTACCAAAAGTACCAAAGTACCAGAAGTACCATAAAACAGAAGCATCGGTACAGAAATCCGCAGATCAAGTTTGAGGGGGTAAAAGTTGGATTTTCAGAAATCTGACTGCACTAGCTTACTCGCCTCAGCGCAACACATCTATCCCCTAGATCAGAATTTCAAAATTTAAAGTTTGAAAAATTAGGGTTTCCTCATAAAAATCTAAGTTGCAGTTGCAGTCTCAGAACCAGTTGCAGTCTCAGAACCAGTTGTAGTATCAATTGCAGTTGCAGTACCAGTTGAATTATCAGTCGTAGTACTAGTTGCAGTCACCCTTGAAATTTTCAAGAGTTGGTAATGATTACCACTGCTTCCAGATGGTGCCACTACCTGCAAATTCTATCAGAGGTATGCACTCAAATATGTTTAAATGGTTAAACTTTAAAGAGTATTTGTAGGAGAAGGGATCTCTTTCCATATACCCAGAAGGATCTCAATATCCAACACATTCAAAAGAATAATGCAACTCAGGTTTGATTATTCTGATATGCATCTATTTGTTATGACATTATTTTGATCAGTGTTGCATGTTGAAGCTATGATTAAATTATTATATGGATTAAAGTAGAGATCATAGAGTTTATTCTCTAACCTAACCTTTTGTCAAGTGAGCATATTTTCCTAGTACAAAAGACAGGTTGAAGAAAACACTTGTCATCTTGAATGAAGGAGACTTGGAAGAAAAGAAACACATTCTTGAAGACGAGTCCCAGGAGAAACCTCGTGTGTTAGTTCCAGGTTTCGATGGAGGAATGTTTGATCAAAACACTATGAGAGTGTTGACCTCATTTCATATTGTATTGCTTACCTTTAATCTTTGCTTCAGACAAATTACAAGTGATAGGTCTAAAGGAGCTACTGTGATGATTGTTCGTGCCATTGATTTATATTATCAAAAGGATATTATTATTGCTTGTTGTTTTGTTGACCTTGTTCCAGGTCATAGGTAATAACCCTGAGGAATATATAGTGAAGGTTGCATAAGGAAATGTACTAAAGGAGAAAACTTAAAAGAAGCAATCATCATTGGAAAAGAAGAAGGTGGCTTGTATAAGCTAAAGGGTCACTCAGAAGCTGCCATGACCCACACCATTGAGAATCCATGTGAACTTTAGCATAGAAGAATATCCCACAAGGCACTACCATATGTATAAAAATATGTCACAGGTCTACTAGAACTCAAGGTTGACCATGAAGGCATGTGCAATGGATGTGCACAAGGGAAAAACATCAAGAACCATTTTCTGAAGAGAGACAACAAAACAGAAGGAGTCCTAGAACTCATTCATTCAGATGTGTGTGGTCCAATGCCATCATCCTCCATCAGTGGGTATGTATACTATGTATCTTTTATTGATGATTATTCTCGTAATACCTGGGTGTACTTTTTGAAATCAAAAGATGAAATGTTCAGTAAATTCAAGGAATTCAAAGCGTTGATAGAGAATCTTTCCGAAATAAAGATCAATATACTCAGGTCAGATAATGGAGGATAATACACCTCAAAAGAGTGTGAGATTCTGCAAAGATGTTGGGATCAAGATGGAACTCACTACTACCTATAATCCTCAACAAAATAGTGTAGTTGAAAGGAAGAACAGAACGGTAATGGAAGTCGTGAAGACCATGATCCATGATCAAGATCTTCCAATGTGCTTATGGGCAGAAGAAACAGTGACAACTGTATATGTGCAAAACAAATTGTCCCATAGTGCACTTGGGTTCAAGACCCCAGAAGAGATGTTCACCAAAAGGAAACTAGAGGTAAGCCATCTCAAAATATTTGGCTTCCTAGTATTTATACATATTCTGAAAGAGAAGAGAAACAAGTTGGAACCCTTAGGAAATAAGGGAATATTTGTGGGATACTGTGAGGTCTCCAAGACCTTCAATATTTATATACCAGGTCACCATCACATTGAGATCAGCAGGGATGTGACCTTCGATGAAGATGCAACGCTCAAGAAATCAATAAGATGCCATCTTGAAGAAGTATATGAAGAGGAACCCGTATTCCCCAGAATTGAAGAATCAATGAGGGAGGTTCCTAGAGCTGCATAACCAATGAGGGAATTCGTAACTTCCCCTGATGAAGAAACTCTAGAATATCATGACATAGTAGAATTTCAAGAACCTCCTCAGATGAAAATCTCCCATAAGAGAAAGCCATCTTGGGCAAGAGAGATTATTCAAGATGGAGAGATGTATGGTGTTCCCGAAAGAACCACGAGACAAGTGAAGAGACCAAAGCCATTCTCCAGTTATACGACTTTGATGTGTGATATCCTAGAGAATGAGCTTACCTGCTTTGAAGAAGCCATTCAGAAGAGAGAATGGACATACACCATGACAGAGGAATACCAATCCATAATAAAGAATGATGTATGAGAAATAGTTCCCAGATCGAAGAGTCAGGATGTGGTATCTTCCAAATGGATCTTCAAAATAAAACATGTTGCCGATGGAAGTATTGAGAAACATAAAGCAAGATTTTTCACTCGTGGATTTTCTCAAAAATAAGGCATTGACTATGAAGAGACATTCTCTCCTGTTTCCAGATACACTTCGATCAGAACCATCATAGCCCTTACAGCTAAGATGAAGTGGAAGTTACACCAGATGGATGTAAAGACAACCTTCCTAAATGGTGTTATCGAAGTAAACGTGTATATAGAGAAACCTCAAGGATTTGAAGTTGAATATAGAAAGTATCATGTCTTCAAGAGGAAGAAGGCTCTGTATGGATTGAAGCAAGCTCTTAGAGCTTGGTATGGCAGGATAAACAGTTTTCTGACAAGCTTGGGATTTACCAAGAGTAAAGCAGATTCTAACCTCTACTTCAAGGTTATGAATGATGAGCCAGTGATATTATTGTTGTATGTGGATGACTTATTCTTAACTGGAGAAGAAAAGATCATCACCGAATGTAAGAAGAGGCTCGCCTCAGAATTTGAGATGAAAGACCTTGGCCTAATGCATTATTTCTTAGGTCTTGAGGTATGGAAGAGCCCAGAGAGAATCTTCCTTAACCAAGGGAAGTATGCAATCAAAATCCTGAAGAGATTCGACATGTTAGAGTGCAAGTCCATGAATACACCCATGGAAACGAAGCTGAAGCTGCTGGTCAACACTTCATCAGAATTGATTGATGCCATGCTGTATAGACAGATCATTGGATTGATTATGTACCTGACGAACACCAAACCATATATTTGTTTTTCCGTGAACACCTTCAGTCAGTTTCTGGTAGAACCCAGACATGTTCACCTAGTGGCTGCAAAACATGTGATGAGGTACCTTAGGGGTACATTATATTATGGTCTCAGTTATGATGGAGATCATGATTTCACATTGAGTGGGTAAACTGATTTAGATTGGACTGGAAGTGCTTCTGATAGGAAGAGCACTTTAGGATGTTGTTTCAGTTTGGGATCAACCATGATCTCATGGCAGAGTAGGACGCAATCCAAAATTTCTCTCAGTACAATGGAAGCATAATACATTGTTGTGTGTTCTGCTAGCTTCAAAGGTATATGGCTTCATAAGTTGTTGACTGATCTATTTGACCTAGAGATGAAAGCAACCACGATCCTATGTGACAACCAGAGCTACATAAAGATGACAAAGAATATTGTATTCCATGATAGGTCGAAGCACATAGAGATACAATATCATTACATCCATGACATGGTGCATAGAGGATCCATAAATCTCCAGTACATTAGCACGGATGAACAGGTTGTCGATGTGTTGACCAAGCCTCTATCTCGTGTAAAGTTTGAGCACTTTTGAGATAAGATTGGTATAGTCCAAAAGGACCTTCCTCAAAAGGGGGAGTAGTGTTGGGATGAGATATACCTAGTACTGTGCTTCCAGCCTAACCTCTGTGAAGTAAATCCAGTGTAGTATCTTGCTTCCAACTTTATTGTTGTGACGTAAAGAAAGACGATGAGATGAGATGTGACTAGTACTATGCTTCCAACTTGATAGCTATGACGTAAAGCCAGTCTAGTATCTTACTTCCAGATTTATTGTTGTGATGTAAAGCAAGACGATGAGATGAGATGTGAATACTAATGTGCTTCTAGCTTGATAGCTGTGACGTAAAGCCAGTCTAGTATCTTGCTTCCAACTTTATTGTTGTGATGTAAAGCAAGATGATGAGATGAGATGTGACTAGTACTGTGCTTCCATCTTAATAGCTGTGATGTAAAGCCAGTCTAGTATCTTGCTTCCAACTTGATTGTTGTGACATAAAGCAAGACGAGTATCTTGCTTCCATCTTGATTGTTGTGACATAAAGCAAGACGAGTATCTTGCTTCTAGCTTGATTGCTATTACGTAAAGCAAGACGAGTATCTTGATTCTAGTTTGATTGATGTGATGTAATTCAAGACGAGTACTTTTCTTCCATCTTGATAGCTGTGACGTAAATCCAGTCCAGTATTGTGATGATGAGATAGCCTCGTGCTATGATGATGATGTATTAGTTTTATACTAATCCATATTGATACAGATGATGATTGCATTCCTTTGAGAATGACGATGGTGTCGATGAGAAAACTTCTGATGATTTATAGATATGTCAGTAAGTGTTCCAAGATGATATTGATGATGCTATCCTCCTGATGCTGTTGATGTTGCAATTCTCTCTCTCGCCTGATGTTGTTGAAGAATACCCTTCTTGTTAAGGGGGAGTGTTGAAATAATGTAACTGCAAAGTGTATTCTAATTATTAATGTGGAATTATTCATTAGATAAATCCCCATTGCAGATTGATCATGTCAGCTATTGTAAAGGACCAAATCCCCTTTTGCGGATTGGTCAAAATATAATTGTAATAGGTAGAATAAGAAGTCGGCCCCAGAATATATTAAAGAGGCCCCATAATATATTAAAGGTGGTTATAACCACCCAGATTGAGAATTCGTCCCTGCCAGTGAAGAGACACTTCTGCACGTGCCAAAATTGTATAAATAAGGAGGCTAATAACTCACTTAGACACACACTCACTTGTTCATTGAGAGACAAGTTTCAAAGCCGCAGTTGGAGAAGAGAGAGAGAGAGGCACATCCTTGGGAGAGGACTTTCTATATTTGTTTGAGTTATCTCTTGGCATTGTATTGGCTATCTATAATAAGGAAGTTTTACTGGGTTTTCTCCCCCATGAGGGTTTCCCAGGATAAATGATGTGTCTCTTGTGATTGTGTATTTCTCAGTGATCCTATCTTATGTTATTGTTATTGTTGAAATGCAAAGAACTCTAATAATAGCTTAAAAATTAACAATTAGTTGGTGGAAATAAAAAATGCCATGAAGATGTTACAAGAGAGAAATGCAGCCCTAAAAAACCAATAAGCCCAATGGATCTTGCAAGTAGAAAAATCAGGGACAAAGCAAGCTCCCTTGGCAGATCTAGTAGAAGGTTTGACTAAGTTAATGGTTGACGTTAGTGTGAAGGAAATGGAGCTAGTTACCATGACCAGTCATCTCAAAAACAAAGATGCAAGGGTGGAAGAACTTGAATAACTAGCACCGAGCAGATAAGTTATTCTATCCCAAATAAACGGTGCCAAGGAAGAGGCCCATAAATATTTAACTCAATTAAAGATGATTGTGATAGGAAATCCAACTTTAAAAGCATCCAAACTTGATATTTGGGATAATATATCCACTCTAGTATCCAATATTTGGCCCCAATTTTCCCTAATAGGTGATTAACTTGAGTTACTCACCTTAGCCGAGACAGATATAACTAGAACAACAAATGAACTGAAAAAAAATCCAAACTTGGCCAATGAAATTATAAATTTCATGAACAAAAGGACCAAAGAGAAGATCAAGGACCTCAATGTCATTAATAAAACCAACATTGTGATAGATTCTAAGAAGGTCCACACAAAAAGAAGATTTATGAAAAATGTTGAGAACAAATTGCATGAGATGACAATGGAGGTAAATTCATTTAAAAGGATTTTTACTGATCTCATCAAGATTGGGTTGCCACTTCCCTAGGATGGAAATGGATATATACAGACACACACAATAAATACTAGGAGTTGCTAGAAAACACCATAAATGATGACAGTAGGTTTGGAAAATTGGAAGGAGTTTTGAAAGGAAAAGATGTCCTAGAAATGGTTGCTGGAGATTTTGAAATACTGCATAATATAAGGGTGATTTTCAATAATCTTCCCCAGTCATCCTATGAGAGATACACAAATATGGATGATCTGGTGAGGAATATGAATAAAAATGAGTACCCCATGGGAAAAAAATGGAATCATATGTACAAGTTTTCCATGATTCCTTTAGCAAGATAGGGAGAATCAAGTGGCACACGCCCAAATTCCTAAGAGTAAATTTTTATAAGGTAAATATTTTATGTAAAACATTTTTTACTATGTGGGACCCTTCCCAAAAGAAAGAGGTAGTTTTGAGAAATATAGAAGCAGTAAGTAGGTTCAAGAAGCTATTTTGTAAGAGAGCAAGGGTATTAAAGATAAATAAGGTGCATTTTTTCAAGAGTTCGACACTTTCGGGGATTAAAGAGTTTCTTATACTCAAGGTTGCAAAATCATAGATCTCGGGCATAGACAGATGATGAAGTCAACATTCCTTAAGAGATTCATACACCATGATGTATTCAGTATCTAGACTCCACATTCATATTCATTCATTTTAATTGTTTTTCCACTGAAGACATATCTTCCATTCTGATTATTATATCAGATCCACATTAATAAAATATGAGAGAAAAATATTAGCACCACATTCAATGTTATTGTGTGATGTTTTTCATGATATCTGAATTGATTTCATCTTGTATGACCAATTATTATCATTTTGTTTGATATATTTTGGATATATGTAGAAGGTTTCTATTATGTTTAAATGTATGAATCATTTAAATTCATTTTGTTCAAATTGTTGAATTCTTAATTTCTCAACATATTTTTCTTCCTCTAAAAAGGCTACAAGATTTATTCTCAGAAATACCTTGCTAGTTTATTTGCTTCCCTTAAAATTCACCCATCCACCCTTCTAAAAGTTCCAAACTTTTGATTGCACATGGTGACATGCCTCCTCTTGCAGTTGAGAGTTATTAGTCATCTGATCAGAGTTTGTTTGAGAGAGAGAGAGAGAGAGAGAGAGAGAGAGAGAGAGAGAGAGAGAGAGAGAGAGAGATTCACAAAATTATTTCCAATACAAATATGTATTTAAATATCGATATGAGTTTTAACCCTTGAGGTGTGTTGGCATAGTTCCATTAATAGCTTGGAACATATCAAGGAACAAAATATGAAATGGCATTGTTGCCAGGATGAAAGTTTGAAGTCATTTTTACCTGGGATACGACATTGCAAGCATTGATTCTTGATGGTCAATAAGATTCAAGAAACCAACTATCAATCTTTTACATGGAGACTCCACAATAGAAAATATTGAATCTACAAGAAGACATACTAGGATGAACCCTAATCGTACTTAGATTCTAGTTTATCCAGATCTAGAAAATATTTTTACCTAGAGAAATATCAAGGAGAGATAACTATATTCTCCCACAGGTAATCCTCATTTAGATACATCTCCTTCTTTTGGTAATGGGATAAGTTAGTATGCAGATCTAATAGAAATACCTTTAGATTCACATTCTTCTATTAAAATTCCCCATAAACTTATGATAGATCTACAAAATTCTCCTCTAGAGTTTCCTCAAGTAGGAAATTCGTCTTTAAGACCCCTTTTGAGAAATCCTACATCTCCTTTGTCTTTTGAAGTCAATAATATCATTCTTCAAAACCTAATGGCTGGACTAAGAGGATATAGATGTGGGGGAAATAAACCACCACCTCCACCACGAGTAAATCCCTAGGTAGAAACCATATATGGCCCTCTACATTTTCCTCAAAATATCCATGACCTCCCTGAAAATTACCTCAAACGCTTACCAAAACATGATGGGGAAAATGCCATCACCATTGAAGAGCATATGGTTGCATTTCAAGACTTCATTGATAACCTTTTTGCAGACATCATGATTTTTTCATGAGATTATTTATTCATACTTTGGAATGGGATGTAAGAAAGTGGTTCAAGGGGTTGCCTGTTGCCACAATAGGTACATTGAAAGTATTAGAATCAACCTTTATGAGACAATGGGGAGAGAAAAGAGACCACCTATATTATCTGATTGATTTTGGCTCATTAAAGAAAAAGGAAAATGAAACTATTGTTGAATTCAATATGATATTTAACTTACAATAATATCCCTATTGATATCAAACCTTCACAGCCAACAATAAAGGTTACTTATGTTGGAGCCTTTGAAGTTGATTTTTCTATGATGTCGAGGGAGAGGAGATCCCTAATTATGCTCACGATGCAAGATGATGTAATAGATATCTAGGGGAATATGATTACCTCTAGAAAAATTAAACATAAAATATATTGGACTGATAAAGATAAAAATAAAATTAAACAAGAAGCGGGTACCTCTGATCCAAACAGAGACTCTCAAGATGAAAAAATTGAAGATATGTCTAGATTGATAAGAAACATGTCAAATAAGTTGTCTATATTTGAAGTTGAGCGTAATAATGCAAATAAAACTCCTCAGGAGGGAGGTCCCATAAATCCTAATTAGTTCAAAAGACCATTCAACCCACAAATCCTAAGAAAGGAAAGAAGGAATGAAGAATAACCCATTCAACCTCCTATTATAAATAATAATGATAACTATTTAATTGAAGATCCGGTGGATGAGGAACATGTTGATTTTCAAGAGGAAATTCACCTAGTTCAAGATGATAATGATTCCATTAATCTAACTCAAAATGTTTTTAAAAATCCCCTCAATCCTAAAAGACATGTTCCAAATAATGATTTGAGTCAAGAATATTTCTCATCATCTCAATATAGAAGGTTTTTTGATGCCTTACAAGAAGAAATGCATAAGAAGTATGACCTCAAACCTAGAAAAAATGCTGCTAAGTAGGAAAATTAAACACAACCCCAAAATTCCCCCCCAAATCAATCCAAATATAAGGATAAATAATTTGTAGATACTGCAAAGAAAATTGATACTCTAGAACAAGTGAAAGGGGGGATTGAACATAAATAATCTTACAAACATGTTCCATCTTTTAACATTGAACATGAATTATCAAAAATCAAAATTCCCATGCCTCTAATTGAATTGTATTGGTTTGTTTCTCTCTCTTACTTCTTCTTGGGCATACCTAGGTTCGGATCTCAACAGGTTTCCAACCAAACCATAAAAAAATATCGACCCTCCTGGTACACTAGAAGGAAACATAATGCATAGGGTGCATAGTGCAGTCTCACCCAAGATAAATTTTATGGTTCATTGTAATACTTAGGTGTTTGCAGTCTAGGAATGAGTTGGGATATCAGATTATGTTCTTCCTTCTTATGCATCACCCTTGTAAATTATTCAAGTACTTCTATGATTCATTCATCTTTAAACCTATGCATGCATGCTGATATAGCTAGTTTAACCATTCATTCACAAGATAATGATCAACATAAAGTAAACATTCATTAACAATCGCTCAAAACAAAAGGTTTACCATGGTTCACCCCATCCTGGGGCTACGTCCACAAAGATATGGCTTCTCTACTATTTTATTTAATCTGCTACAAAATCTTGTGCTACATCCATTACATCTTCAGTAATACAATCAAGATTGAGGGTAAGAACCCTCTGTGAGGAGGACTAGATTACACCAGGCTCATCATCATGTGACCTAACCGTCAAATACTACCTTACTAGACTCTTCTACAAGGATTATTATCATTGCTAGCTTACAAAATTCATAATAATCAACTCTCTCTACTATGATATGATATCTCTCTATCTCCTCTCCCTCACCTAGACCTCCTAGGTCCTTATTTATATTATTCCATAGGATTATAACCATTACAATCCTTACCCAAAAACCCTAACCCTATCACGGTTAGGCTGGTCTTCCTGCACGCCACATTTCTTTTCCTCTTGCATGCTACGTTTCCTTCTTTTTCTGCATGCTGCTTTCTTGCCACCTGTTGCACATGCTCCAAAATTATGTCTTCCTTTTTAGAAATAGGTCTTTCCCCAAAACAAATCCTTCTCCAAAAATAGGCATGTATCCAAAATAGACTTCCTTCTCAAAATAGGCTTGTGCCCAACATGCCCCAACACTAACATGTGGCTCATCCCGAGCCACTCAGGTGGTGCGCACTCCCTGTACTTCCTTTTCCAAACTGTGGAACTTCTCTTCTAGTTCCTTTCCTTTTTCCCTCATCTTCACATCTTTGTCTGTTAGCGCCTTGACTGTCTGTGTTGTTATCTCTTTCTATAGAAATTCTACGCCCTATGACTGTGCCTGTTCCATACTCGTCTTCTCTTCCTCCAACTGCAAAATCATCTATGCTACTTGTTCCTAGAGTGGTTCCAATTGGGTTTGTGTTTCTTGCTTATTTGTCTGCGTTGTCTTTAACTCTGTCCGCAGAGTATTCATTTCTTGAGTTCCCTTCAAGCGTTTCGTAATACTCATTTTTTTTCTGCCATTGTTTTAGCTTCTATATGGAAGTGTTTATTTTCTCCTCTTGTTAGTCCCAGTGTTGGACCTTTTCATCTTCTTCTAAAATGGTCCATATCTGCGTGGTTCTGTCTAACAACTTTGCGACTTCCCTCACTTCTTTTTCAATTTACACTATCTCAAGTGAAGATTGTTGTTCTCTCTATTCTTGAACCTCTGAAGGAGTCGTAGGGTTAAGATTTTCTTTGAGCTCCTCAATTTCTTGTCTATTTCCCTCAATTGTTTGTGAAATATTTTTTATCTTCTCCGTTGTGCTCCTCTATGGTGCTTGCACGATGTTTGGGATGCGATTATATACCGTTGTCAGGCCCTGTTCTAGCATATCCACACATTATTTCTCCTCCTCTTTCTCTGAGGACAGTTGGTCGTAGGTGATTTATAACATTTTGATGACTCCCCCTACCCACCTCCAAGTTAGTCGCATATGCATGGGATATGGATTGCACTTATTGCATTATGTTGGCTCGGATTCCATATAGTGCCTTGGTGGGTATCTACTCCATGGAGACTTCAAACTACTCAACTTCCCCCATGGGTTTCTTCTCAGTCTCATGATCCATTCTGATCATTTGGCGTGTGATTGTGAATTTCTCCTTGCCTTGTACTACCAACTGTACTGTCTCCTCTCTTGATTTTTGCGCAGGGGGTTGCAATGTCTTTTCCTCTTGTTGTGTTGTGGCCTGTGGTACTTCTTGAATCCATACTTGATGTAGAGTTTCATGTACTTCTATGATCTTGGCCATGATCTCTTCTCTTTGTGCCTCTTCAATATAGACCACCTCTCCTCCCCTCTCTTGGACCTTGTCTGTGACTAACTCAACATCATCCTCTATCAATGTGATGACTGGGTATTCCGTGACATGCTTCCTCTTTTTGCGCACCTCTTCTACCCGCACTAACTTCCTTGTTGTTTGTGAGGGCCACACCCCACTTGTTGTAACTTGGACCCTTTCTTCACCATCGTGTGATGTATCCCCATTTCTGGTTTGTTGCTGGCTTTCTGTCCTTGTCATTATTGCTGTCCTCCTTGGTATTTTAGGAACCGTGCTTCTTCCTAACAACTGATTCCATGCTGCATCCTTTTTAGTGTTTTCAGTTGGGATGTTTGTTTTTTCTAAGGAACCCACTTCAACATTTTATTTTGGCTTGGTGGATTGTGTTGTAGATGGATTTTTTGCTGGAAGATTCCACTGTGCAGGCCTGTCTCTGATTATCGAGTCAAATTCTTCCTTGGTGACGCAATATTGCATCTCCAACCATATGCGCCTAGATCCACATATGATGCTTGAATTCCTTGAACCTGACTATCCCTTCCATTTCCTAGATTACGTCCCAAGGAATGCGCCACACATTTGTTGTGCGTTGTTGTATTTATTCCACCAACATCACAAACGTTGTATTGTTTGCTTGTTGATTTTTGTTATTCTTGGCCTACCAGAGAGACTCATATCTAGTCGCATAGCATTTTCCTTTCCTATCTAGGAAGGCTAGAAAATTTGTCTCTTGCCACCCTACCAAGGCTATAATAATGATGATCCAAGAGTAATGGAACTCGGTTCCATTATCTCACGCATCTTTGGAATCAACCAAAAATTGGTTCAACAAGTATGGTGCCTAGATGAACATCACTCCTTTCTCTCACTACGTAGATATTTCTATGTCTCATGCTGGAGCTTCTTCTTTTCTGTATTTCCTCAACAAATTTCAAGCCATAATATTGCTGGTGAACCTCATCGCACTATCAATGATGTCCTTGAACACAATTCCCCTATTTCCCCTAATGGTGCCAAACTGTGCTTTTACCAGCTCGACGATTTCCTTCTCGCATGCCTTGTTATCCAAGTAATCCTCTGGCTACGTGTCGAATGTAGGTAATCCTGTAATATTGGAAATCAATTTACATCCAATTTTACTGGTCTATCCATCCAAAGGATTTCGTCATGTACCCGGGGTACTAGCTGTTTCATGCAGAGCCCAATGTTTTTACCACACCCGAAGTGTGGTATATCCAAGAGGTTCATTATGTCGACGTTATATAGCCTTGTTATCCACTATGTGGGCTCCATTATCGGTTTACCTAGGGGTACAATTTCCATTGTGTTTTCTAAGTATGTCTCTTCGACCAATTTTGGGAATTTGGTCGCATTGTGCACATCTTGGCCTGAGTACTTAAGATTTGGTACTTTTTCGATCATATCGTCCACAGTAACCACTGCATCTAGGAGATATGGAAGTGTGATGTCCATGGCATCCTACACCTTTATTTTCTACCTGATAGCAGATGGGATTGCCTGTTGATTAATTGGGTTGGTTGTCATTGATGTCAACCCTTGAAGAAAGTCCGGTAGCAAATTCCAGTAGCACAAAGGTTTGGGCAATGGACCCAAGTTTGTTTTATGGATAATGGTATGATTTTTGATATATTTGCAGGTAATACTATTCTATATGGATAGTACATGTCATGCCATTTCCGATGGTATGTGGAACGTCACATAACTCCTCACGGTTAGAGAGTTATGGCCATGTGAAGTTAGAGAACCCTCGTGAGTCATCTAGAAGCACCAAAAGGTCAAAGTAGTCAAAGTGTTTGCAAAGAATAAATTATTTAAATAATAAAGTGAAGTGATGAGTGTACTATAAGTCAAGAGGATGCAAAAGAAATTATTTAAATAATAAATTTAATGGAGAAATTACTAATTATGGAAAGTGGTTAAGTTAAGTGGATAAGTGGTTATAAGTGGGTTAACCCTAAAATAAGGAAAGTGGGTTAATATGGTTAAAAGGTAACCCCTTGAGGATGATACATGAAAGTATAAATAATAGGCAAGGGTATCTCTTTCAAAACACACTTGAATATCATTGAATATCTATTTTTGTGAAAGGTTATTTGGGTAGGTATTATTGATAGAGAAAAAATGTAGCAGAAAAAGTGTGGCAGGAAAAGTACGGTAGAAAAAGTGCGGCAGGAAAACTAGGGAAGAAAAAGTGCGGAAATAAAAATATGATAGAAAAAGTGTGGCAGGAAAAGTACAGTAGGAAAATCACGGTAGGAAAAGTGCGATAGGAAAATCTAGGAAGCAAAAGTGCGACAAGAAAATTGTGGCAAGAAAAGTGTGGCAGGAAAAGTGCGGTAGAAAAAGCATGGTAGGAAAATCGTGATAGGAAAAGTGTGAGAGAAAAACCGTGAAAGAAAAAGTGCGGTAGAAAAACCATGGCAGAAAACCGCTACAAGAAGAAAAATGTATGGTTTTCATATGTGTAGTGTTGAATTTATGAATCAAGTTGAGGCTTTTCCTTGTAAATATGTTGGAATCTCTCTTGGGAGTTTATGGCTTGTTGTAGAGTTGATCTGAGGCAGATCTACTGAAGTTTAGTATTGGTTCATGGTTGAGGGATTTTGGTTGAGGTATGTTGCTGAAGTTATTGGTACAGATAGAGGTTGTATAACAGTGAGGTTCTAGCACATGGTTTGAGGTACAAACTTGTGGTATAGTGTTTGAGGTATATGTGATCAGATCAAATTGGTTGATGAGTATACAATGATAGGTTTCTCAGTGACATATTCAATTTCTACAGTTGAGGTACATGTTGGGTACATGGTTGTAGTTGATGAGTTGGCASATACATGAGGTGTATAGTTGATGATGTTGGTACATCTTGATGAGTCATAGTTTATGTGTATTTTATGTATTATTGGTACATATTTGGCACATGGTCGATGCACTTATTGATGGTACAGGTTGCGGTACAGGTTGGTGCATGGTTGATGCACTTGTTTATGGTACATGCTCATTATAGGTTGTTTGGTACAGGTTGGTGCATAGTTGATGCACTTGTTTATGGTATAGGTTGATTACAGGTTGATTGGTACAGGTTTACAACAATATATCTCATAGTGATAGTGTGATAATGGTTCCATCATTCTACTTATATTTCAGGGTGTCTGGACAGGGCAAGGACATGTGGTTGTATCCACCTTCGGGTTGTAGCCAAAGAACATAGGGGGTTGTAGCCTCCTTCTGGTTGTATCCAGATAATTGGGGAGTTGGAGCTTCCCTCAGGTTGTAGCCTGAGAAACTAGGGGGTTGGAGCTTCCTTCCAGTTGCAGCTGGAAAAAAAAGGAAGTTGGTGCTTCCAATGAATGTAATTCTTAAAGACATATAAGAAAAAACATTATGTGGTTTTCTTCCACTTTGGTTTTCCACGTAAAAACACTGGTGTACTGTGTATGTGTATGATTTATCATTTGTTCATTGTTTATTTGCTCTGCAACTATTGGATGATAATGCTACATTGATATAAAAATTGCATTTTATGGTTAAAAATGATTGAATTTCTCTATTATTGATTCACCCCCCTCTCAGTAATCCAACAATTGGTATGAGAGAGAGGTTCCTTCAAGAAATATTTTAACTATGGGAAGGAGATCATGGACTATTCTGAGAATGGAGTACCAATGTTTAATGGTCAGAATGGTTTAAAGTATGAGATGTGGAGTAGAAGGACGAAAGTATTTTTATAGGCACAAGGACATTATATTTGGCTATCAGTTGTTACAAGATATGATAGTTCAAAAATGGAAAATATTGTAACCAAGAAGGAATTGAAGAAGAATAACAAAATAACAATGGATTTCATCTGGGAAGGATTACCTAATCCAGTAAGAGAAAAGGTTGCTAAATGTTCATCATCCAAAGAAATTTGGGATAAGTTACATGACATATATTCTTCACCCATCACATATTCATAAAATGCCAAAGAAGATGCAGATACAGATCAAGAAGAATCATGTTCACCATGTCAAACAGATTCAGAAGATGAAGAGTACATAATCACCAGAGGTATGTTGTTTTTCTTTAATTGTGAAAAATGCGAACATCTTGAAATAGAATGCCATGAAGGAAATGAGACAAAAAAACTAATTGAAAAGGAAGACAATTATGAAGCAGAATTGATTAGTGCTTTAGATGAACTAAGAGAAGAAAAAAAGTCACTCAAGAAAGAATTGATGAAACAAAAGGAAAGTGTTCACATTTTTGAAGAAGCCCAATAGGTCATCGAGAACTTAAGAACTCTACTAGAATAATCCAGAAAGATCGAGGAAAATATTGAATATCAAAAGAAGTATTTGGAAGCCAACATAGAAGCACATAAGGAAGAAGCATAAATGAGAGAGAATATATTAACATATCATCTTAAGGAAATAATTAATGATCTAAACCATCTTGGGGCAGACTTTGGTCAAGAAGAGAAAGGACTTGAAGAATAAATAATCACATTAAAAATTCATCTTGAAGAAGAAAAAAGAACAGAAGAATTCATGAAGTCTCAGATAATGAAGAAAGAAGAAGAGGTTGAGAAGCTTGAAGAAGAAGTTGTCACATTGAGAAGTAAAATCGTCAAGCTCAACAAGAATGTTGAAGAGACAGAAACATCCACATCATTTATAGAGAATGAAGAGAAGCACTCTAGGTTGCTAGAAAAAAGGAATAAAGAAAACAAAAAGAGTTATGCAGAAGTACTCAAAGGAATGAATCATGGTCAACTAGAATCTAAGAAAACTATTGAAGATACATCTTCAAGAAGACCATCCATGTTCAAGACACAAAGAAGCTTCAATCATGATCATGATCAGTCAAGGAAAAAATTCAGAAGGACTACGTCCCAAAGAATATCATTCACTCCCGGGTATGCAAATTTCTTTTATGGTCATTTTTTTTACTGTACTAACTTTGGACATAAGGTTGCAGATTGCAGGGATTATAAAAGAAATGTTCAAGCAATAAATTCCTATGTGGCCCCACGTAACATTGAATGTTACCAATGTCATAACCATGGACACATAGCTAGTGATTGTAGAAGCATGATCGATACTTCCATTAAAGAGAACACTGATATCAAATGTAAGAAAGTATGGATACGAAAACACGAAGACCATGTGAACAAATACTAGGTCCCAGAGATCGCAATATTGGAAATAAAACGAGATGAAGAAAATTCTACAGAGAAAAAGAAAGATGTCAGATACATAAAGGTCTAGAAAACAATTGGAATAAAATAAGGACATGCAAACAAGGAACAGGTTCAAGATATTGTACTTTCAGGTATTGTAGTGAAATATGAATCCACAGACAGAAAGAAAGAAGTCAGAGCTCAGAGAGATGATGAATATACCAATGAAGATGATGATGAATACACAATAGAGTAGGAATTTTTCTGAGCCATCCGACTTAGAGACTCCCAGGTAACATGAATATTAGACATGGGGAGTCTATGTGATAGTTGTGCCAGACCAAGAACCATCCTTCGAGAAACTTGCAGAGTTTGAATAGACAGATCCAGAGAAGTCAGTTGGCATAAGTAAAATCAATTGTAGTAGTGAATACTTCATGATAGTACAATGATAAATGAGTCAACATTATGGACAATGTGCAGTAGAGTCTTGGACATTATGGAAGAATATGGATTCATAAGAACACTTAGTAGGTTCGGACAAATATATGATAGTGGACGAGAGCATGGATTCATAGATTGGTTCAGAGAGAAAGGAACATTATCATAATGGATGATAATTACACAGGAAATGGCTCGAACAATGCTAATGGATTAAAAATTGACATATATTCTTTGGACACATGCAGGGCGTACAATAGTTCACATTCAAAATAGAGTAATTCTCAAAACCAACAATGACAAAACTTCCTGTGAACTATGGAAAGGAAGACTGGAAAATGTGAATCACTTCAGAGTATTTGGAAGCAAATGCTACATCAAAAGAGAACATGGTAGAATGGGAAAGTTTGAATCTCGTGTGGACAAAGGAGTACTTGTTGGTTACTCAATATAAGGAAAGCATACAAGTGTTACAATATGAGGTAGAACAAAGTTGTGGAAAGCATCAATGTAAGAATTGATGAAACAGGTGGACAAGAATTAAAGGAACAAGAAAATGAATCAATGGGACAACTTTACGAAGAAGAAGTAGAAGATGAAGACAAAGTCTACATTGAAAAAATGGTTCCTAGAGCATGGTACTCTAGACTGGATAAATATCTACAACAAGCATGGTTTAGAAAAGGAAGTGCAGAAAACAACCTATACATCAAGGTAACTCAAGATGATATTTTATTAATTGAAGTTTATATTGATGATATTATTTTTGGAAGTACTCATGACAGGTTAAGACAAAAATTTGCAAAGGATATGCAAAATGAATTTGAAATGTCATTACTTGGAGAAGTATCCTTCTTTCTGGGTCTTTAGATATGTCAAAGAAACCAAGGAATTTTTATTTCTCAAACTAAGTATATCATAGAAATACTAAAGAGGTTCGGAATGGAAGATTACAAACCAGTTACCACTCCTATGCAAACCAGTTGCAAGTTGAGAAAAGATGATGATTCAAAGTCTACATACTAGAGGAAATACAAGTCAATGATTGGTAGCTACTATATGTGACAACATCCAGACCAAATGTAATGCAGGCAGTTGGACAGGTGGCACAATTTCAAGCAGCACCAAAGGAATCACATGTATTAGCAGTGAAGCAGATTTTCACATATCTCAAAGGAACATAAGAGTTTGAATTATGGTATCCAAAAGGAAAGGATCTATCACTTATTGCCTACACAGATGCAGATTGAAAAGGTTGCATTGATGATCGACGAAGCACCAATGGAGCAAAGTTATACTTGGGTGAGTGTTTAGTATCATGGCTAAGCAAGAAACAATCATCAATATCCTTATCTACAACTGAAGTAGAGTATATTGAAACAACATCATGTTGTACATAAGTTCTATGTATGAAACAAACTCTGACATATATATAGGTTGAGTATGATGAGCCCATTCCAATCTATTGTGATAATACAAGCGCCATTAGTATAACAAAGAACCCGGTGATGCACTCCAAGATGAAACACATTCCAATCAAGTATCACTTTCTACGGGAGCAGGTTGCAGAGAAGAACATCAGAGTTGAGTATGTGGGCAGAAAAGCACAAGTGACATACATATTTATAAAACCCCTTCCACGTGATGCCTTTGAGTATCTTCTCCAGAGACTTGAAGTAATTTCTACTCCAAAATGAATGTTTTTGAATGCTTATCTTATATGTCTTATATTTACATGAGGAAGCACCATAGAGAGGACAATTCAGGTTGGGAGATCAGTTTCAGAAAGATTTTAGTTAGGGGGATCAACCCCAGATGGAAATATACCTTTGCCATTGATGAAAAATGGGGAGATATTTATCAGATGCAGAGCACATAGGCATGGTTCTAGGGGGGGCGATGTTTATCGGATGTAGAGCATAGAGGCATGGTTCAAGGGGGAGAAATGGTCACAAGGGGAGCATGAGTGATATGACTTCAGTATTACACGACATGAATTTAGTATTGCATTTGAGTGTTGCCATCAATGTCAAAGGGGAATATTGTTTATTAATTGGGTTGTTTTTCATCGATGTCAACCCTTGAAGAAAGTCCGGTAGCGAATTCTGGTAGCACAAAGGTTTTGGTAATGAACCCAAGTTTGTTTGATGGATAATGGTATGCGTTTTGATATATTTGCAAGTAATACTATTCTGTATGGATAGTACATGTCATGCCATTTCCATTGGTATGTGGAACATCATATAAATCCTCATGGTTAGAGAGTTATGGCCATGCGAAGTTGGAGAACCCTCATGAGTCATCTAGAAGCCCCAAAAGGTTAAAGTAGTCAAAGTATTTGCAAAGAAGAAATTATTTAAATAATAAAGTGAAGTGATGAGTGTACTATAAGTCAAAGATGATGCAAAATAAATTATTTAAATAATAAAGTTAATGAAGAACTTACTAATTATGGAAAGTGGTTAAGTTAAGTGGGTTAAACCTAAAATAAGGAAAGTGGGTTAAGATGGTTAAAAGGTAACCCCTTTAGGATTCTACATGAAAGTATAAATAAGAGGCAAGGGTCTCTCAATCAAAACACATTTGAATATCATTGAATATCTATTTTTGTGAAATGTTATTTGGGCAGGTATTATTGATTGAGAAAAATTGCAGTAGAAAAAGTGCGACAAAAAAAGTGCAGCA
>ML787042.1:238917-294728 GCA_009831015.1 Picea engelmannii
TGTCATGATTTCAACCTCTGGTTCATCAATAAATATCATTCCCACATAAGTTTCAATGTTGAATCAATGTTGGGGTTCTCATGTTCAAATGAGAAGGTTTCTACAAAATTCTGGTGTAATCCTATCCATTTTTTAGTGCCTCTACGCGTCTCCTTGTCTATGTACCAATTCCTTGGGATCCCTTCCAATGTATGGATAAAGTGATGAGGCCATTCCTCTAGTGGTGTCATCCTCCATTGTGTTTTGCACTTCTCCAAGTGTTCAACTGGTGTGCCTTTCCCATCATACTTTTGGACTCTATTGCTCCTTGGTTCTACGCCAAATCTAATGCACAATAGTCGTTTACATTGATACAAGTCCTGAATTGTTTCTTTGTGCACACCCAACCATCTTGTAGGTGGTGCCTTGAGAAAAATATATAGGGCTAGGAGCCTTTGATTTTATAACACTTCCTCTTCATATTATGTCAATAATTCCTCTAAGTCATTTATCCCATGAAAACTGGGAGGTTCTCTTATCTCTGTACCAATCCATCTTACTGCACGATCTATTTTTCTGCACCTTCTTGTGGAAACTTCATGTAATCGTTGTTGCCAATTCTCCAAAACCATGTTTGAGTCAGAATCACATGATGTAATGCTTCTCCGACTGAGTACCCCATCTGCAGTTGGGTTAACATAATCCTCTTCTCACGTGGTGGTTCTGTACAACTAGTTTATTTCTTCCAGATACAAACAAGTGGCCTCTACAAACCTTTCTCCTTCTAAAGGATCCAATGGTGCAATGAATCTATAATCGCCTGATTCAAAAGTCATTTTTCTTATATTTAGGTTGATTATATCTTGGTTATCAAATACCCAATCCAATCCAAGCAATGTTGGGTAAGGTGTTATGCCATCTACTATCTCTATTACTTCAAAATCTGCCATAGTGCGCACTCAATCGAAATCTACTGTCACACCTTTAAGCCTTCCAATTGGTAACACTCTGTGTTGATTTTCTAATTTCAACTGGACAAGTGAATAGCCTAGTCTGGGTTCTCCCACACACTACCATGTCTTCTTAGGCAAGACATTTACTTCAAAACCTAATTCCAGTATAATATCTCCCATGTTTAAATCCCCAATATTAGAATTTAGTTTAAATTCTCTGCTTGTCCTTCTTCTTGTATGGAGATGATTGACTATTTTCTGTTCTAACTTCCCTTCTACCTCTGTGTTGCATATTTGTAGTAGATTTTGTAATACCTTAACATATGATGGATCCTTCAAAAACTTAACAAAGGATCGTAGAAAAGTCTTTATGGTACGTACTTTCTCTAAAGTTTGTCCTTCACTAGTATGGTCCATTGAGGAAGGAACCTCATACATTGGTGAGGTATGAGTTTGATGCGCGGCTGATGTAGACACAATATTTTCATGCGAAACTCCTACATGGACTCCTTAAATGTTTCCTTTTCTTTTCATGCGTCAAACTTCTTATGTGGCTCATTATTCTTCTTAACCCATTGGTGTTTTGATGGATCTTGTTTTGCTGCATCAGTTCCTGTATTGGATCCTCCTCGAGTGACTATATTGATGTTTCTCCCATCATCTCTGGCTTCTATAGAAATCCACTGGACATTCTGGTTGTTCTGGTTCCTTTTTTCTTGGATATTTCCCAAGAGTGTTGGACAATCTTCTTTGTCATGGTTTGTTGCATGACAATACATACATGTTGCTGGTGGAAGTGGGAAATTCCTTGTATAATGTCTTGGTTGTTGGAAATTATGGCACACTACTAGTCCTCTACCTCGTCCAAGTCCTCCTCTACCTCATCCTCCACCTTTGTATCCACCTTTATCTTCTCGTGGTGTGTTTTACTGAGGTACCTGGTTATACTGCAGAGAGTTATACTGTGGTTACACATTATTGTATTGCGGCTGCGCATTGTTGTACTGCTGCTGCACATTTTTGTATGGTGGTGGTACTTGGATGAACTGAGGTGCAACTTGTCCTATCATCATTTCTACTTGCACCCTATAAATATCTGAAGTTCTTTCTCTCATCATCTCCATCATCCTACAATCTGTATCATCATGAACTACTGATTTGCAAAAAATGCAATATGAACTTTTGGGTACTGTCTTATACTTCTGCATAATTGGACAATGATATGGATCATACCCATGCATTTTAAAAATATTGCACCATTGTAATCCTCTTGGAAATGGATTTAGTACACCTGTTTCCATATACTACACAAAAGTTGGACATTTGTTCTTATGGTGTCCTTATGTCCTGCATAGGGTACACCAAATGACTTCTCTTTTCTCTTTTCCCTTATTTTGGTTAAGTTGAAATGTTAGATTCTTCAGATCCTCCTTCATATCCTCTATTGCTGGATCTGTCTTTTGATACTAGTTCTCTTCCAATTGTAATGTTGCCTACATATCCTCTGCTTGAGTATGGAACTTCTATTGTCTTAATGGGTATTTCAGGTGTGGTAATAGTGAGTTCACAAATAAGTGCCTTGTTGCATGTCAGTAATTTTATATTTAAAATTACCTTTTAGAAGTTTGAACCTTTGATCAATCTCCCAAGCAGACTCTCCTAGTTTTTTCCTGATTTCAATCATTTCATTCATGTACTGGTCTTTTGAGTTGGGATTCTGAAATTCGTTTACCAATAGTTTTTTCACATCTGTAATAGTCTTTGGTACTCCCTGTGGACTATTTACATCTAGGATCATGTACCAATAAAGTGTGTGGTATCTTAGTGTGATAGATAACTGTGTGAGTTTTGTATCCTCATCTATGATCTTCTTTGCTTCCCATATCTTCTCACAAATGAATAAGTGTTTTTTAGAGTCCTCTGATGCCTCTCCCTGAAATTCTGGTAATCTGACCGTGGGATCATGTCCTGCCATTTTGAACTGTGTCAAACTACTGCCTCCATGAGGTGTATAAAATTGACTGTTACTTCTTGAACCGGATCCCCCAGTTTATGCTTCTTGATTGGATCCCTATCCTATTTCTTTTCTTCCACTAAAATTTGGTTGTCTAAACACCGATATTCTTTCTAGTGTATTATTTGCACATGGGGTTGTAGGTTCCACACTAACGATGATCTGGATTGGAGTTCTGCCTAATGTTACTGATCCAAGACCTCGTGTTTTCCTTTCATACGTTTCACGTAGGATTTCCTTAATATTCTCCATAGCTTGGAGATCCTCTACCTCTTCTTCATCACTTTTAAAGCCCTCTCTATCGACTATGGCTCTCGTTTTGTTATTCATTTTATATTGGTAGGGTGCTCCACTACGCGTCTTTCCAAAATTTTCCACTGTCTTCTCTATCTAGTTTTCTTCCATAATGATTGGGTCCATGGCCTCCTTATTCTTTCCTTTATCCATCTCTCAACCTCCTGTCAGTGCTTTCCCCCCTCCCCCATGCGCACAGGGAAGTTTAGCTGTCTGATTCCATGGTAATCACATCGTTGTCATAAAATAAAATCTTGATTGAAGTATACAATGACCTGATGTACCTACCTCTAGGTACCTTTAGAAAATCTTGCTCTGCTACGGTGTAAGACTTTGTGGTATCTACTGCAAATTCAGTGATAAACCCTACAAAAATACTGCCTAACTAGAAATCTATTGTGCACGTAATTTTTTTATTAACTTGCAGTAACTGCGCGATATCCACATGATTGTGTTAGCCCAAATTCTTGCAAGGGGGCATTTTCTCTCCAAGATTCGAGCCCGTGGCATAAACACGAAGAAATGGGGCTTAAAGAACCAATGAAATGAATTTTATTCATTTGCAGGCATGAGCGCCAAGCGCAACACGTAGAAGAAGTCCATTTCAGACTTAAGTATTAGCAGATGGACAATCCAGGATTCAACGGTGAGGATCCATCTATTGAGCAAATTGACGATCGATGGGTAATCACGGTTAGCAGAGTTGCACCAGGATTAGTGCAATTGATAATGCTTATATATCACCAAAAAGATCTCATCCTTCCATCTTGGAGGAGTACGTGGCACAGGATCGAGCTATATCGCCACTTCGCCCTTCATGACTTTGAAGAATGAGGACCATCCTCCTCCCAGCCACGAGACACGAAGTGCCGAAGGCGTCCAGGACCCGGGCCCACAGTCTTGTTGAGATGATCAGGACCATCCATCAGATAGAGACACGTGGTGCGCGATTAGGCTCCATTGCCTCCTCACCCTTTGTGACTTTGAAGAATGAGGACCAACCTCCTCCCAGCCGCGAAACGCGAAGTGCCGAAGGCATCCAGGACCCGGGACCATAGTCTTTTCGAGATGATCAAGACCGTCCATTAGAGAGGGACACATGGTGCACGATTAGGCTCCATTGCCTCCTCGCCCTTCGTGACTTTGAAGAAAGAGGACCAGCCTCCTCTCAGCTGCGAGACGCAAAGTGCCAAAGGCGTCTAGGACCCGGGCCCACAGTCTTGCTGAGATGATCAGGACCATCCATCAGAGAGGGACACGTGGTGCATGATTAGGCTCCATCGCCTCCTCGCCTTTCATAACTTAGAAGCACCAGGAGAAGCCTCCTCACCACTGCGAGATGCAAAGCATCGAAATCATTAAGGACTCGGGCCCATAGTATCGCTGAAAGTGACCTCAGCCGTCTATCCTGCACAAACACGTGGTGCACGATTAGGCCCTATCGCCTCTTTGCGCATCGCGACTTTGAAGAGTAAGGACTATATCCTTCCCATCCACGAGATGCAAAGTGTCGAAGCTCCTGAGCATATCATCTTGGCCACTCCCTGAGGAAGCAGTTAATGAAAATCAAGCAGGTAGATGAAACCTCAGCTCGAGCCATAAATGGAAGGTATGGGAGGCCTGGAGAAATCAGCCCATGGTACCCTTGTTCACAGGTCCCCCCTACAAGAGCCATGATGAGTTAAGGTGGCGTCTGACAAAGGATTTCTGTCCGAGTTTGACTGAAGGGACACCATGTCTTGGAGGTCCGAGCACGCCTCTTTTGGGTGAATTTGGAGGAGTATATGTAGGCATTTTTGCCATTTTTGTTAGCATCAATGGTTGAGCTAGGCTCCCGATTGTAAAGTTTTAACGAAGCATTGGTTTCCCTGGTTATGTATTGGCACTTGAGACTTCTTGCCTTATGAATGTCAACTTCTTTCCATCTCTCTATTTACACTGTGTTAGAATAGCTCAGAATTGGTGGATCTAGTCGAGTTGCGCTGTTATAGGATGATGTAGGTTGGATCACTGTAATAGTTGCATTGTTTCTAATCGGTTCTTATATTTTCTCAATGCTGAATGATTTGGAATTGGAGGATCCAGTCAAGTCACCCTTCAGTTCCCCGAAACTCAGAACCAAGAGGATCTCGCATTCTGAGTTTTTCTTCCTCAAGCTGCTGAAAGGCCTAATGCCTGAGGTAGTCTTGCTCACTCATCTCACCAAGTCTTCCACCTTCTCATTTTACAATCAACTCATTGACGGAAGTTATATCAAGACCTCCTTTGTTCTTTACATACCAGGCCTAGTCCTTGAGTTAGAGTGATACCTTCCTGGGTCTCTACCCATTTGATCACCCATTAAATTTATTCGTGACATAAATTGATGGGCGTTGGGCTCTGCTCCTGTTTCAATCTAGGAGTGACTTCTAACGCCAACATTTCTGGCGCCGTTGCTGGGGACAAAGTTGAAAATTTTCCCCGAGATTGAAAAACACTGACCCCTTTATTCTAAAGGTGCATCAAGCAAAAGAGCCTTTGAATATTGCTACTGTGCACCTGATGACTCCATTGTGACGACTCCACTAGAGTGAACCTGATGTTTTAGTTGTGGCTTTCAGAGGAAAACACACGCGGTCTCATCCACAATTGCCTCTAGCTACACCTGTAGTTGATCCAGAGGTGATTTTCAGAAAAGGAAATGCCTATGAAGGAGAAACTTCCACCGCCGAACCAGGTAATCCGCCATCTCCTTATGTAGAAACTCTATTTTCTTCTCCTCAACTTCCTAGCAGACCTTTTTCTGAAGTTTCCTGTTTCCTGAATTTTGGGAGTGTTCCTGCTGAGTTTTCCCCTCCCGGTCTGGGATTGGAGGGAGAAATCCTTGTCACTCCCCTTTCCCCTAAAGCTCTACCTTGGCGTGGACCCAGGACCACAACAAAATTCCTCACTCCTAGCTTTGCCACTCCTCCTCTTGTTACTATTTCCACTTCTGCACAGAGAGAAGCATCTACTGAGTCAAGCCCGTTATCCTTCTCCCTAAATCCCCCATTGTTTCCTGGAAGATCATTCCCAATATCCCTTTTTCAAGCCCCTTCCCCTCTGAGTTCTCCTCCACCTAATATCCCTATGGCAGGAGAAAATCCCCCTATGAACAGAATGGAGGCTATTATAGCTGCTAGGTATTCTCCCCTTGTGTTACCTCAACCTCTCAATGCTTGTCTAGCGGATGACTACCTCAACCAACCGCCCAAGTTTACAGGCGAAGGGGACATAACTGCAGAAGAACACCTTGAAGCCTTATACAATTTTATAGATGATCATGTTATCATGCATGAAGATGTATGGATAAGGATTTTCGTCCATAGCCTTGAAGGTGAGGCTAGAAAATGGTTTAGGGCCTTGCCTCCTAGATCTATTAATGGGATTGAGGCTCTGGATAATTCCTTTTTGAGACAGTGGGGAGACAAAAAGGACTTCATGTATTACATGACAGAGTTTGGATCTTTGAAGAGAAAGGAAGGAGAGTCTGTTTCTGACTTCTCCAAAATATTTAACAAAATGTACAATAAAATCCCCGTTGCGATTAAGCCCTCAGAAGCCTCTACGAAGATCACTTATGATAGCGCTTTTGATCCTGATTTCTGCCTTCTGTTGAGGGAAAGGAGAGCCACCACTATGGCACACATACATGACACAGCTGTAGAAGTAGAGTCTAATATATTGGTTGTTGAACGACTCAGGGGTAAGGCTAACAGAGACATACCCAGGAGGAGAGATGAATCCTCCTCATCCTATTCTTCTCCCCTTCCTCCTCAAATGGATGAGGTAACTAAAGTGATGAAATGTCTCTCGGATAGGATGGAGAAGTGGGAGTTAGAGGGGAAGCCCACGTACATAAATCCAGAGAATACTGATAGCCGAGGTTTCAAGAGGCCTGGTAGCAATATGCCATAGAATTTTCCAAAGGAACAAAGAAGCAAAGACAGGGATGATCAGAGGATTCATACCCCCCTCCAGAATAGCCTAGTAGCTCATGAAGAAGAGGAGGAGGTGGATGAACTTGACCTTGAGATCCACTGCATCGAGGAAACTTCCCCGTTTCCCCATTTGACTCAATATGCATATGAAGAATCCCTTATCAACACTCAAATAAACGAGTTGAGTAAAGGGGAAAAGGCCAACAATACTCCTAATAGATACAATCTCAGGTTAAAAAAGAAAGAAGGGAATTTTGATAGCCAGGATCAACCCCTCATAGTGGAAAGGCCCACTAAAGATGCAACAACCACTACTAAAGAAAAGAAAACTCATAATGCTTCGCTAGCAGCCAAGGAACCTGTCTCCGAGGTAAGGGAAGCTCATAAGTCCCTCTCCTCCTTTAGTTTTGAGCAAGAGATTCAGAATATTAGAATTCCTGTACCCCTATCCGAACTAGTGAAAAATGAAGATTTCAAAAGGTCCCTCTCCAAGCTGCTACAATCTGACCCCCCCTAGCCTTCTACGGACTCAATAAACCTCCAATATGAAAATTCGGCAGTCATCCTAGGTCCCATGGTATAAGATAGAGATGATTCATCCCCTCCTTTCTACACATAAATGAACATACATGATAAAGTGCTTCATAACTGCCTCATGGATTCAGGGGCTTCCCATAACTTTATGCCCAAAATAGTCATGGAAGAATTGGGATTGGAAGTGACAAAGGCTTATCATGATCTGTACTCTTTTGATTCAAGGTGTGTGCAATGCCTTGGAGTCATCAAAGACTTGGTGGTCTCTCTTTTTTAGCTGCCAATGAAGAGTGTGCTCATGGACATTGTAGTGGCCGACGTTCCTCCCAAGTTTGGCATGTTGTTGTCAGGATCTTGGATTAAAAATATTGGAGGAACATTACAGATGGATCTCACATATGCTACTATTCCAATCTTTGGAGGGGAACACAGGAGGTTATACAGAGAAGCCCAACTAGCCTATATTGTCAGTGATGAAGCAAACCCCACCAATCATCCCATCTTTGCATTGGACACTGATTTGGGGTCTAGTTTACTGCAGATCACTGATGCTCCTGAAGCCCCTTTCCAAATCAGAAAGAAACCCTTATTTGATCATGAGACACCTCCTCCAAACACCTCCATTTGGAAAATGTTTTTTGACGGAGCTTCTTCTAGCAAAGGCGCTGGCGCTGGAGTGGTTTTCATGTCACCGTATCAAGAGACCATATCCCTGTCATACAAGCTGGAATTTGAAACCACAAACAATGTGGTAGAGTATGAAGCTCTTGTTCTGGGTACGAGGGCTGCAAAAGAAATGGGAATAAGGGAGATGGCAGTATTCAGAGATGCTGAACTGATAATCCAACAAGTCAGAAATGTTTATCGGGCCAAGCATCCTCGTCTCAGAAGTTACAAAAACGAGGTATGGGACCTGATTGATAATTTCTTATCGGCTTTCAACATTTCTTTTGTCCTAAGGGAGGATAATACTTCGGCCGATTCCTTAGCCGTCTCAGCTAGTCTGTTCAGAATCCCTCTGCCACCGAAGATCACATGTGGGGACGAGATAAGATATAGGACATCCATCCCAGATAACATCAAGCATTGGAAGGTATTCGATGATGATCTTGAAATTGAAAAATTTCTCCAATCTGTTGATGGATTTTTTGCATTGCATATTGATCAAGATCCTGACCTTGAAGGTGACCATTACCCTGAGGTGTTTTTAAATGATATTGCAAATCACCAGATTATTCAGCTGCCTAGAAATCACATTTCGAGGGGACTAGTCCCTTTAGAAAGGTTGTTCAATGGGAATGATGTGGCAGTAAAGGGTAGGGTTTCATATGAAGATGATGACACAGTTGAGTGCAACATCGGCACACAGGAGGAGCCTAAGTTTGTCAAGTTGTTGAGCAGTTTGACTAGAGAGCAGAGGGCCGAATATACCGAGTTATTAAGAGAATTTGCTGATGTGTTTGCATGGACCTATGAAGACCTCAAGACATATGACACATCTGGAATTGAACAAAAGATCCCACTGAAGGAAGAGGCTAGGCCATTTAGGCAGAAGCTAAGATAGATAAATCCCATGTTGCTGCCTGTCATGGAAAAAGAAGTGAGGAAGTTGTTAGATGCCCAAATCATTGTCCCCTTGAGATATTCTGAATGGGTGGCCAATTTGGTCTCGATAAGAAAGACAAGTGGAGAAATTAGGCTCTGTGTCGATTTCAATAACTTGAACAGGAGCTCAAAGAAAGACAATTATCCCCTGCCCAACATGGAACACATATTGCAGAGGGTAACTGGTGCATCCAGGATATCCATGATTGATGGATTTTCTGGCTATAATCAGATATCGGTCATGCCTGAGGATAGAGAAAAGACGACCTTCACCACTCCTTGGGGCACATTCATGTATGCCAAAATGCCCTTTGGATTGATGAATGCAAGAGAAACATTTCAGCGGGCCATGAATATAGCCTTCATTGGGGAAAAAGATCAGTTTGTGGTGATCTCTTTGGATGACATCATAGTCTTCTCTAGGTCTGACAAAGAGCACTACTGTCATCTGAGAAAAGTGTTCTTGAAGTGTCGGAGGTTTGGCCTATCCTTAAACCCCAAAACATCTTTGTTTGCTATGAAGGAGGGGAAATTGTTAGGTCATATAGTATCAACACAAAGAGTGAGGATTGATCCCAGTAGGGTAGAGGCAATTTAGACTCTATCACTTTCCCGGTCTAGAAAGGAAGTTCAGGCCTTTTTATGGAAGATTAAATTTCTAAGGAGGTTCATCTCAAATTTCGTTGAGATGGTGAAACACATCACAACCATGCTCAGGAAAGGAAAATAAGTAAAATGGACTGTTGAACCTAGGGAAAATTTTATCCAAATAAAAGGGCATTGACTGAGGCACCTGTGTTGATCAGTCCTGACTATTCCAAAGTATTCCTAGTTTTTTCTTTCACTTCTTTTGATACAGTAGTAGCGGTCTTATTACAGAAAAATGAGGAAGGGTGAGAGCACCCATTGCCTTCTTTAGTAAAGCATTAAGAGATGATGAAATCAGGCATGAAATCATGGAGAAGCAGGCCTATGCCTTGGTGAAATCTCTCAAAGATTTCAGGGTCTATGTCTTGCACTCAAAAGTGACTGCATACTTTCCTTCAACCTCTGTGAAGGACATCCTTATACATCCTGACATAGATGGGAGAAGAGGTAAGTGGATTGCCAAAATCTTGGAGTTTGATCCAGAGATTAAGCCCACCAAGTTGATAAAGGGGCAGGATTTAGCCAAGATGCTGGATGAATCCAATTGCAAATCCTTGGGGATCAGCGTCATCAATGCTTGTTCAAAAAATCAGCAAGCTGAATCGTCCAACAAAGGTTCTCAAGGTGACTTATCGCTAGCAGAATGCACCTGGTATAGAGATATCTTGTATTTTCTACAAGATTTGAAGCCTCCTGATGGAATGGGAAAGAGAAAGGCATGAGCTTTAAAGCTCAAGGCGGTCAGATATTGCCTCATTGACCGAGCCTTGTACTGGAAGGACCCTCTAGGGGTATTTTTAAGGTGCCTGAATCCACAAGAAGCCCAAAAAGTTATGTTTGATTTTCATAGCAGCCTTTGTGGGGGGCATCATTTCTTGAAGACCACAACTCACAAAATCCTTAGTGCTGGGTATTATTGGCCCACTTTATTCGCTAATGTCTGCAGAGAAACTAGATCCTGCATCAAATGCCAGAAGTTCTTAGGAAAGCAGCAGCTTAGATCACTGCCACTGAAGCCCATAGTAGTTTCAGCACCCTTTCAGCAGTGGGGATTGGACTTCATCGGAGAAATTCATCCTCCCTCAAGTGGCCAACACAAATCGATCCTGACTGTGACATACTATTTCACCAAGTGCATAGAAGCTACCCCACCAGAAGTGCATCGCACAAAGTAATCATCATCTTTCTGGAGGATATCATAGCCAGATTTGGCTATCCCAACAGGATTGTCACTGATAATGCTGCTTCATTCAAATATGAGCCTCTGATTAAGTTCTGTGAGTAGTTCTAGATCTCGCTAATTCACTCCACCCCCTATTATCCTCAAGGAAATGGACTGGAAGAATCTTCCAATAAAATCCTAATCAAGCTCATTAAAAGATTATTGGAAGACAATAAGAGGGCTTGGGATTCAAAGCTCAAATTTTCTCTATGGGCCGATCGAGTGACAACAAAGAAGTCCCTGGGCACCTCGCCTTTTCAACTGGTTTACAGAACAGAGGCGATTTTTCCCACTCAGCTCACCTTACCTGTAGCGAAGTTCTTTCAAGATTATGAAGAAGAGCCAGATCATATGGTCAGAAGGTTTCATCAGACGGTGGAAGTACAACAGATCAGGGAATAGGTGATGGACGCAGCTCATAGTCATCAACAAAAGGTCAAATAGGCCTTTGACAAGAAAGTTAGGAAGAAGTAGTTTGAAATCGGGGATTTGGTGCTTAAGTGGGATGCACCCAGACATGATAAGGGAAAACATAGTAAGTTTGATGCCCTATGGATTGGGCCCTTCAAAATCTCTGAGGTTTTCTTAAATAACACGTACAGGTTGTAGGATTTGGAGGGTGAAGAGGTTTTCAACAACCCAGTAAATGGGCATTTTTTGAAGAAGTGTTTTGTTTGAGCCTTAGACGACTCCTTTGTTTGTAAATATTGTCCTTTTGGTTCTTTATTTATTTTTATTTTTGGCTTAGTAAATGACTCCATAGCCCAATAGCAAGGCACTAAAGATGCAAAATGAGTTCTTAGAGCATTGCAGGGATGAATCTATCCCCCATGGAGCCTAATGTTAGCACAAATTCTTGCAAGGGGGCGTTTTCTCTCCAAGATTCGAGCCCGTGGTGTAAAAACGAAGAAATGGGACTTAAAGAACCCATCAAATGCATTTTATTCATTTGCAGGCATGAGCGCCAAGCGCATCATGTAGAAGAAGTCCATTTCATACTTAAGTGTTAGCAGATGGGCGATCTAGGATTCAATGACGAGGATCCATCTATTGAGAAGATCGACAATTGGAAGGTAATTGCGGTTAGCAGAGTTGTGCCAGGATTAGTGCAATGGATAGCGCTTATATATCACCAAAAATATCTCAGCCGTCCATCCCGGAGGATTACTTGGCACACGATTGAGCTATATCACCACTTCTCCCTTTGTGACTTTGAAGAATGAGGACCAACCTCCTCCCAGCCGTGAGAAGCGAAGTGCCGAAGGCGTCCAGGACCCGGGCCCATAGTCTTGCCGATATGATCAGGACCGTCCATCAGAGTGGGACATGTGGTGCGTGATTAGTCTCTATCACCTCCTCTCCCTTTGTGACTTTGAATAATGAGGACCATCCTCCTCCCAGCTGTGAGATGTGAAGTGTCGAAGGTGTCCAGGACCCGGGCCCACAGTCTTGCCGAGATGATCAGGACCATCCATCAGAGAGGGATATGTGATGCACAATTAGGCTCCATCGCCTCCTCTCCCTTCATGACTTTGAATAATGAGGACCAACCTTCTCCCATCTGTGAGACACGAAGTGCCGAAGGCGTCCAGGACCCGAGCCCACAGTCTTGCCGAGATGATCATGACCGTCCATTAGAGAGGGACACGTGGTGCGTGATTAGGCTCCATCGCCTCCTCGCCTTTCGTAACTTCGAAGCACTAGGAGAAACCTCCTCACCACTGTGAGATGTGAAGCGCTGAAATCATTCAGGACTCGGGCCCATAGTATCTCCGAAAGTGATCTCAGTCGTCCATCCCGCACGGACACGTGGTGCGCGATTAGGCCCTATCGCCTCTTTGTGCATCATGACTTTGAAGAGTAAGGACTAGCTCCTTCCCATCCACGAGACACGAAGTGCCTAAGCTCTTGAGAATATCGTCTCGGCCACTCCCTGAGGAAGAAGTTAATGAAAATCAAGCAGGTAGATGAAACCTCAACTCGAGCCATAAATGGAAGGTATGGGAGGCCTGGAGCAATCAGCCCGTGGTACCCTTGTGCACAGGTCCCCCCTGCAAGAGCCATGCTAAGTCAAGGTGGCGTCTAATGAAGGATTTCCATCTGAGTTTGACTGAAGGGACGCCACACCTTGGAGGTCCGAGAACGCCTCTGTTGGGCAAATTTGGAGGAGTATATGTAGGCATTTTTTCCATTTTTGTAAGCATCGATGGTTGAGATAGGCTCCCGATTGTAAAGTTTTAATGAAGCACTGGTTTCCCTGGTTATGTATTGGCACTTGAGACTTCTTGCCTTATGAATGTCAACTTCTTTCCATCTCTTTATTTACACTGTGTTAGAACAACTCAAAATTGGAGGATCTAGTCGAGTTGCGCTGTTACAGGATGATGTAGGTTGGATCACTGTAATAGTTGCATTGTTTCTAATCGGTTCTTGTATTTTCTCAATGCTGGATGATTTGGAATTGGAGGATCCAGTCAAGTCACCCTTCAGTTCCCCAAAACTCAGAACCAAGAGGATCTCGCATTTTGAGTTTTTCTTCCTCAAGCTGCTGAAAGGCCTGATGCCCGAGGTAGTCTTGCTCACTCATCTCACCAAGTCTTCCGCCTGCTCATTTTACAATCAACTCACTGATGGAAGTTAGATCAAGACCTCCTTTGTTCTTTACATACCAGGTCTAGTCCCTGAGTAAGAGTGATACCTTCCTGGGTCTCTACCCATTTGATCACCCATTAAATTTATTCGTGACATAAACCAATGGGCGTTGGGCTATGCTCCTGTCGCAATCCAGGAGTGACTTCTAACGCCAACAGATTCCACTCCAACTCTCTTATTCGATTTTTAGAGTTCTTATCTTGTAAACTCAATAAACACTCCTTGCAACAAATGCGGGAAATCATAGAAAAATACCTCATGCAAGTTGTTAAACACAAGTTTATGTTGTCCTTCTGTGCAAACTCAAGTTCCTTTGTTTTCAACCATATTTCAATCTCTGCCTTTGTTGGATTCAATGGCCTGAAAATTCCCTTCTATAAGTTCATTCTCCGCGCGTTTCTTTCACGATCCCATTCACTCAATCCTGTGCAATTTCAGCCAGAAATAAAACCATTTGTTGTTTTGTTTCTCTCTCTTACTTCTTCTTGGGCTGACCCAGGTTTGGATCTCAACATGTTTCCAACAAAACCCTCAAAAACTATCGACCCTTCTAGTACACCAAAAGGCAATGCTACCCTGCGCAATGCAGTCTCACCTGAGATAAATTTTATGGGTGACTGCAATACTCCGGTGTTTGTATTCTAGGAATGAGCGGGGATATGGGATTTTGTTCTTCCTTCTTTACACATTACCCTCGTTAATTATTCAATTACTTCTATGATTCATTCATTTTTAAACCTATGCATGCATGCTGATATATCTAGTTTAAACATTCATTCATAAGCTAATGATCACCAAAAATTTAACATTCATTAACAATCACACATAACAAAAGGTTTACCATTGTTCACCCCCTCACAGGGCTACGTCCACAAAGATCTAGATTCTCTACTCTTTTATTTAATCTGTTGCAAAATCTTGCATTGCGTGCATTACATCTTCGATAATACAATCAAGATTGAGGGTGAGAACCCTTTGTGAGGCATACTATATCACACCAGGCTCCTCATCCTGTGACCTAACCCTCAAAGAATACCATACTTGAATCTTCTACAAGGATTATTATCATTTCCATCTTACAAAATTCATAATAATCAACTCTCTCTGCTATGGTATGATATCTCTCTATCTCCTCTCCCTCATCTAGATTACCTAGATCCTTATTTATACTATTTCATAGTATTATAGTCGTTACAATACTTACCCCAAAACCCTAACCCTATCACAGTTAGGTTGGTCTTCTTGCGCTCCATGTTGCTTTTCGTCCTGCATGTTTCTTTTCCTTCTTTTCCCACATGCTTCTTTCTTTCCACCTGTTGCGTGCGCTCCAAAATTAGGTCTTCCTTTCCAAAAATAGGTCTTTCCCCAAAACAAATCTTTCTCCAAAAATAGTTCTGCGCCCAAAATAGACTTCCTTCTCAAAATAGGCATGTGCCCAACAAATTGGATAAAAATCCCTTTTATCATAAGAATATTGAGAAGGTCATGCATGGAATGGGACCCACATCTCAGCCAGACACTTTGAATGTCCAAGATAAATTCCCTACCATTGTATTTGGACCTCACATAGATGGTAAAGAAGACTCAATTTCTCCTTTTCATGTAACTTTGAACATTCGTGATAAATTGTTGCACAACTGCATGTTGGAATTTGGAGCTTCACACAACCTCATGCCTAAAATAGTCATGGAGAAGCTAGGTTTAGAAATAACTAAGCCCTATCATGATATGTATTCCTTTGATTCAATAAAATTTAAGTGGGAGGGTTAGATAAAAGATATGGTAGTCACCTTAGCTCAATTACCTATAAAAAATGTTATGGTGGGTGTTGTAGTGGTGGATGTGCCTACCAACTATGTTGTTATCAAGAACATGGGCATGGAAGTTAGGAGGTATCATGAAAATGGACATGAATTATAATATAGTGCTATTTTTTGGAGGGGAGAATTGGATTTGTACAAAGAAACTAAGTTTTCCTATATGGTGAGTGACCAAAACAACCCCCAAAATCACCCAATATATGTTTATAATGAAGACACGAGGTGCTACATTTTATCAGTAAATGAAGAGTATGATGAAATCCATACACCCACAAATATTTCCTCAAATATTGCTACAAAAGTTCATGTCTTGTGGAAAATGTATTTATATGGAGCATACTCAAAGGAAGGTGTTGGAGCTGGGGTAGTACTAATTTATCCCCAAAAAAGAAGAAATTCCTTTATCTTACAAACTAGAGTTTGAAGCCACTAACAATGTTGCTGAATATGAGGCTTTTATCCTAGGTTTGGAGAATGCAAGAAAGATAAAAATTACAAAACTTGTGGTATTTGGAGATTCAAAATTAGTAGTGAAACAAGTCAAAGATGTTTATCAAACAAGGCACCCAAGAATGAGATTATACAAAAATCAGGTTTGGGATTTGGTGGAAAATTTCTACGAAGCCTTCAATATATTATTGTCCTTAGAGAGTTCAACTAGCAAGAAAATTCCCTATAGTTGGTTACTAGTAACTTTAATCCACTAACTATACCTTAGGTCACATATTAAAATTGAGATGAGATACAAGCCATATATCCTAGATAACATCAAGTCATGACAGGTATTTGAATATGATCAAAATTAAGAGATTTATGGAAGTAATGGATGAGTTTTCTACTATCCATATTGACCTAGAAGAATATCTAGGGAAAAATGATGTGGTTGAAGAAGAAACTAAAGCATCCCCTGAGTTTATCAATTACATGGATGATCACAAAGTTTAACAACTAAATAACAATTTTATTCCAAAAGGGATGGTGCCTTTAGAGAAACATTTTGACAGGAATGATGTGCATGTTAAACCTACTGTCTTCCCAAAATATTAAAATGTTGAGGACTGTAATATAGGGATATATTATGAACTAAAGTGTATCAGGTTGTCTAAAGATATCTATGTTGAACATAAGAAAAAATATGTGGATTTGTTTAAAGAATACGTGGATGTGTTTGCATGGAAGTATGAAGATCTGAAGACTTATGACACCAACATTATACAACACATGTTACCCTTAAAGATCGGTACACAACCTTTCATAAATAATCTTAGACAAGTCAATCCCATTTTTATGCCCATTATTGAAAAGGAATTGAGGAAATTATTGGATTCCTAGATCATAATTCCTCTCAGATACTCTGAATGGGTAGCCAACTTAGTCCTAGTAAGAAAAAAGAGTGGATAAATCAGACTTTGTGTGGATTTTAAATATTTGAACAAATGTGATGCTGCCCCACTGGATGTCTATGATGTTATTTTGGGCGAGCCATACATGTGGACACACCATGCTATTTATGATTCTCGACCTTGTAGTTTCATTGTTACTTTGGGGGGTCATCTCTACGGGATACTAGAGGTAGTTCCGACTATTGTCCCACCAAAACAGTTCCGCAAGGTAATCTCTCATACTGTAAAATTTATCCTCTTCACAATCTGTTCAAGAGGTGAACAAAAGGACACTGTAACCACTACAGCCTTGTCCCAACACCTTTCTTTCCAACAAAAGGAGATTGTAGAAGAGAAATAAGATATTTTTTCTTCATCTCCAATGGTACCTACACAATACCCAGTCAAGCCAAGATACAACAGATTGGTTGGAAAAATTCAACCCCACCAACAATAGGTTTGTGACAATCTTCAACAAGCTAAGAAACACACCTTCTCCAGCAAGGTAAGCACCTCACTAAGATCCAGATTCAATAAACACTTTCCCCTCTCCCCGGGGAACTCAACGCAATGGAGATAATTACTTCCTAAGAAGGGAGGATTAATCTAGGTGGATATCATTGGCCACCCACCTATTCCAACTAACACAAAATAGTTTGTTGGCAATTTACTATTTTTAGCATTTTTTTGGGTCCCAAACTTCCAGGGCCTAAATGATGTTTTTTCATGATCGGGCACCTCAATGAAGATCAAAGGCTTTACTTGAGCCCCCAAAATGCATATGCTCATTTATACCTTGTCAACAAGCTATCGTGCACCCCAAACAAATATCGTATGCCAAAGTTACACCCTTGGGAAGTTGATACCCCAAACTATCAAAAATGGGATGCACGAAACTGTTGGCTTTTCATCTTCCGAGGTTAGGGTTTTGGATTTTCTTTATGTTATAAAAAGGCCTATGGAGCCTCATTGTAACAATCATATTCTGAGAATTAGTGTAGCTGTCACATCTCTTCTCAAAGATAAGATGCCATCATTCTAGAGAGTCTTTCACTATGTCTTTCATTCACCAAAGAGGAATGGATATAACATTTGTAGGGGAAAAAGACTGATTCATTTTGATTTACTTGTATGATATGACTATATTTTTAAAGTCCAATGAATATCATATCAAACACTTAAGACACAATTTTGTTAAGTGCATAAAATTTGGCTTATCCTTAAATCCCAAGAAATCCCAGTTTTCCATGAAAGAAAAAAAGATCTTGGGACACATAATATCCAAGGAAGGGGTTAGAGTAGATTTTGAAAGATTTGAGGCAATCAAACTAATTGGTTTTCCTAGAAATAAAAAATAAGTGAAATACTTTTTGGGAAAAACATTTTTTCTCAGTAGATCATTCCTAATTTTGTAGAAATAATGAAGAACATTAATGGTATATTGAAGAAAGACAATGAAATCAGGTGGACTACCGAAGCAAGAGAATCCTTCCAACAAATCGAAGAGGTCTTAGGATAATCTCTAGTCCTAGTCAGACCCAATTATGACAAGGATTTTGACATCTTTTCTTTTTCCTCTAAAAACGCCATTGCTACTGTGTTATTGTAAAAGAATGAAGAGGATCATGAATAACCCATATAATTTTTCAGTAAAGCATTGAGGGATGTCGAGTTAAAATAAAATGGTATGGAGAAGCAAGAATATGCTTTGGTGAAGGATATGAAGGAATTTGGAGACTATGTGTTGCATTCTAAATTCCTGGCATATGTGCCCACCTGTGCCATAAAATATATCCTCATTGAGATTGACCATGAAGGAAAAAGAGGTAAATGGATTTTGAAAATTCAGGAAGATGATGTAAAGATCAATCCTACAAAATTAGTGAAGGGGAAAGGGTTATCCAAGCTATTAGCCTAGTCAAATTGCAAATTTATGGGTGTGAATATGATATCATTATTCCTCATATTAGTATATCCCGAAGTTGATGAACCACAAGAACCATATTTGAAGATAAATTCAATATTTACACAGTCTGATTAGAATAGGGAAACAATCTTATTTTTGTAGAACTTGCAATTCCCACCATAATGGGACAAGGCCAAGGATATATCAATCAAACTAAAAGAAGTTAAATATTTCATCATGGGGGAAAACTTGTTTGGAAATATCCAAGAGGTATATTTCTTAAATGTATCATTGAAGAGGAGACAAAGGGTATAATCATTGAGTTCCACAAAGGGGTGTGTGGTGCCCATAATTCCTGGAGAGATATTTCCTATAAGATTCTTAGAGCTAGTTATCATTGGCCTTCTTTGTTTTCTGATGTAAACTCAATGGTCATGACATGTGTATGTTGTCATATGTTTACAGGGAAATAAAATATCTTGACACTCCCAACAAGGCCTATCAAAGTTGAGACACCTTTCCAACAATGGAACTTAAGGATCCTTCAATGATGCAATGAAGGGTTTGCCCCGTGACACACATCCCATTTTCATTGGCATCACATCACCAAAAGAAATGGGTAAACCGTTGTCGTGGGGGGGGGGCATGTGAAACCATTTGTAGTTTTTAAAACCATTAATCACACCCAAGAAATGTGCACACTTGGAAGTTGACATAACACCCTCGTGGAACTAACATGTAACACCATGGCGGACCGAAAGATAGGTAGGCCTTCCAATTGGGTATCCAAAAGGACCAATTAAAAAATTCCACATGGAAAAGAGGGACCCACTTGAAATTACAAAATGCATCGATGAACGACCCTGATCCTGATGACATGTGGCTTGCTACCCGTGCCACATAGATAGCACCTCAGACTAGCAGGAGGATGCCACATGTCTGCGGGGCTCTGTTTATGTCATACTTGACATCACTCAATTTTTTTGTTGTTTCAAAATTCAAATTATTCCACCAATGATATGGCGACACATGGAACTTGGAATTTAAAATAAGAAAAAAAACTTTCATTGGTCACAAATAGCACTACACTCCAAATATCGAGTTGACACTTGAGATATTTAAGCGCTGGGACAACGTCCTCTTGTTCAAATTCTAACAGTTAAAAAGGTAACCGAAGAACTCACAAAGGCCCTACATTCAATTTTCTATAATGAATTTCACTCCTAAGCTGGAAAAATGGACATCGAATCAAGCCCTAACAAACCTCAATTGTCTAAGAAGTATGTCATAGTTGATGAGCCCCTTATTGATAGGGATAATTATTTTTTTGACCCATTCCTATCATTTTTAGGGATATTCCCAATTATTCATAGTGCTCAAACCAATTCAAATAATGACCAAGATTACCTATACTTGTGGGAATCGAACCTAGATCGATCCAGTATCTCGCAAACCTTAGAATTCCCTAAGTGTGTCCACTGGCACACTACTAATTATCAAAATTATGAAGGAAAGGTGATGTCTATAGATGGGTATAGGATTATTTGCACCATATCACAAAACTCACTTTCCAAAATGATTCATTCTCCTAAAATATCTTATGAAAACTTGGAGGACCATACCCTAGAGGCCAAGTATCAAGTGTTGTCCCAGTCTAAAAAAGAAAGGATTTTAAATAATATAATGGCTCCAAATTCCTCATTACCAACCAATCCACCTCGTTTCAAATCCAACATGTTTGTTGAAATCACCATACAAGATGTGACCATAATTTTCCAAATCCTAGGGTATGAGCATGATAGAGTAGTTGATGAATCTATCCTTAGCCCATTCTCTCTTCTATGTCCCCTAGAATCCATGATTTTACAAAATTTGACTACTTCCAACTCTTAGAAGAATTTATGTAGGATAAATTGGCATATTTTCATGGTACCAAACATTTTAGATACCAATATTACTTGGTGTACGTCATCCTATCTCAAAACCACCCATATTTTGAGGGTTGGGGAATCAAGATCACAGATGAATCTAGAAAGATAAAACCAATAATTTAATGGACCCATGATATGAGAAATAAAGACCATAATAGATGTTTTAGCCTATATTTCAACAAGTACACGAATGCGATTTACACTCTAATACGTGGGACTCCACTTCCAATAATGAAACTAGAGATAGGAAAATTTTTGTAGCTGAGTAAGGATGCTAGGACATGATATTGCTACCTAGATGAATATGATACCCTCATCATGGTATATGGATTTGATAAGGAACCCTACGAATTCCCTATCTTCTTAACACCAAGTATTTTTTCCTTGTAATATATCAGGAAAAGGTTGTCGACAAGTCATTTCCTCTTTACTCGACACAAAAAGGAAATTACCTTCCCATTACCACATGAGGATGGTCCCTCTTTGGTTCAAAAAAGGACAACATTTTTTGCATTAGAAGGTAATATCAAACAATTTTATTTTGAAAAAGGGGAGGGATGGGTATATGACCCATATGGTATCTTATAAACAAGGAAGCTAACCTACGGGCACCAACCCAATGCTTTGGTGGAAAGAACTACAAATCTGGATTCATGGGAGGAAATTAGATAGATCCTAGGAATTGATATCCCTAGTCAAGCAACCTCATCATACCAGGCCAACACAATCCATATTACTGAACCTGAGAAGAGGATGTTCTCAAAGATGTTGTCTATAATGGAGGTGGATGATCAACATAACAAATTAAAATACCAAAGGAGGTGAAGAAGTGGAAATGGAGGATAGTATGACAAGAGCCTTGGATAAAGGGAAGGGCATGTTGCAAATAAATCAAGGGGAAAGTCAGGATGAGGAAACCCATAACAAACCAACCCTAACCATTAAACATATCTCCTCAGTTGTGTTGTCAACAAGAGGAATCAACCAAACCTCTATAGGTGAAGGATCAACAGAGAAACAACCTTCTTTTTTCTCTGATTACCTAGATATAAAAAAAACAGAACTGAGAGTTGAAGAAGGATATGTATCCTCAGGAATGTAGGGATAAAAAAAAATTTCTATCAATAGTGGATTACCAACAAGGCACTTTAAATTTGATCATATTTGAATCTAAAGTGCCAAAKCCCCTCTATCTAGTATATTACAAATCAACTCAGATAAGACTCAAGCTAGGGGATATTCAACCAACTGATATAATTGACTTGCACCAATAAGAAAGTGACATGTTGTACATAGGGGTGATTCAGTCTTCTATCAATGAAAAGAAGATGAACGAAATGGTGCTTAAAATTAATAGACATCTGAACCAAGAGAAAGTTTCCACAAGTGCCAATCAAATAAGGATAGTTGAATTAGAAAATAATATCATAGATTTGGATATAGATCCAAAAGACCCCACTACTGTGGGATATTTAATGAAGCAAAGGGACACTGAAATCAAAGTCCTAAAGAAGAGAATGAATATCCCAGAGTCACAACAGATGTAGACTCTATAACTTTAGGCCAACCATGAGGAGAAAGAGAGTTTATATCATCAGTTGGTGGAAATAAATAAGGCCATGAAGAGGTTACAAGAGATAAATGTGGCCCTAAAAAACCAACAATCCCAGTTGATCATGCAAGAAACACAATTAGGGACAGAGCAAGCTCCCCTAGTAGACCCAACATAAGGTTTGAATAAGGTAATGGTTGAATTTAGTGTGAAGGAAATGAAGCTATGTACTATGAGAAGAAAACTAAAAAAGAAAAGATGCAAGGGTGGTCGAACTTGAATACAAGGAAAAGAGTAGAGAAGTTCTCCTAGTCCAAATAAATGCTACCAAGGAAGAGGCACAAAAAGAGTTAACTTAGTTAAAGATGAAAGTGATAGGAAAATAAACTTTAAAATAATCCAAACATGTTATTTGGGATAATTCTAGTATCCAAGAATTTGTCCCAATTTTCCCTAATAGATGGTGATCTTGAGTTACTCACCTCAACCAAGAAGGATATAACTAGAACAACAAATGAGCTAGAAAACAAGCCAGACTTGGTCAATGAAATTACAAAGTTCTTGAACAACAAGACCAAAGAATAGCTCAAGGACCTCAATGTCACTGGTAGAACCAACATTTTGATAGATTCTATGAAGGTCGCCACAAAATCAAGACTAATGAAAAATGTTGAGCACAGATTGCATGAGATGACTAGGGAGGTAACTTCCTTTAAAAGGATTTTTACTGATCTCATCAAGATTGGTTTTCCACTTACCTAGGATGGAAATGGATATATACACACATGAAAGAAATACCAGAAATTGCTAGAAAAAAATAGAAATAATGACAACAGGTTTGGAAAATTGGAAGGAGATTTGAAAGGACAAGACGCCCTAGAAATGCTTGCTGGAGATTTTGAAATACTTCATAATATGAGGGTGATTTTCAAGAATATTCCCTAGACATCCTATGATAGATACACAAATATGGATGAGTCAGTGAGGAATATGAATACAACTAAGCACCCCATGGGAAAAAAATTGAAGAACATGTGCCAATTTTCCAAGATTCCTTTGGCAAGACAGGGAGAATCAGGTGGCACACACCCAAATTCCTAAGGTTAAATTTTGATAAGGTAAATATTTTATGTAAAAATTTATGTACTATGTGAGACCCTTCTAAAAAAAAGAGGTCATTTTGAGGAATAAAGAAGTAGCAAGAATGTTCAAGAAGCTATTTTGGATGGGAGAAAGGGTATGAAGGCTAAATAAGGTGCATTTTTCAATAGGTCGACACTTTGGGGAATTAAAGAGTTTCTTATACTCAATGTTGCAAGATCAAAGATTGAAGACATAGGAAGATGATGAAGGAAGCATGCCTCATGAGATTCATACACCATTATGTATTCAATTTATATACTCCACATTCATATTCATTCATTGTAATTATTTTTCCAATGTATCCATATCTTCCATTCTGACTATTGTATGAGATCCACATTAATAAAAACTTAGAGCAACAAATTAGCACCACATTCAGTGTTACTGTGTGATGTTTGTTATGACATATGAATTAATTTCATCTTGTATGACCAGTTCTTATAAATTTTTTGATATACTTTGGATATATGTAAAAGGTTTCATGTATGTTTAAATGCATGAATCATTTAAGGTTGTTTGAAGAATAACCCACCACATATCTAGATTCATATTGTTCAAACCACTAAATTATTGATTGCTCAATATGTATTTCTTCCTCTAAAAAGATTTCAAGATTTTTTCTTAGAAACACCTTGCTAGTTTATTTGTTTCCATTAAAATTCACCCATCCATCCATTTGAAAGTTCCAAACATATGATTTCACATGGTAACATGCCTCTTGGGGTTGAGAATTATTATTCATCTAATCTTTTTTTTTTTTTTAGAGAGAGAGATGGATTAAAAAAAACATTTCCAACATAAATATGGATTTAAATCTCTATCTGAGTTTTATCCCCTGAGGTGCCTTGGCATCGTTCCATTAACATCCCGAAACATCTCCATTTCCATGGATTTTGTGGGTGGTTTACCAACCACATGGAAGGAACATGACCATTTATTTATGGTAGTTGACATGTTCAACAAAATGTTCTTTCTCATGCCTTGTAAAAAGACCATCAAGGGACAATAAGTTGCAAACTTGTTCTTTGAATAGGTCTGTGTACACTTTGGGATACCAAGGAACATCATATCAGATAGGGACACTATGTTTCTCCATGAATTTTGGACTACGTTTTGGGAGAATATGGACAATAATCTCAGGAGGTGTACAACATTCCATTCGTAAACATATGGGCATACAAAAGTAGTCAACAAGACTTTGGTGCATCTTTTGAGGGGTTACAATTAGAAGCATATGAGACCTAGGATGAAAATATGATCTATATACAATACTCTTATAAGAGAGCATTCCACACTTCTACAATTCACCTATTGAAATTTTCTTTGGGTATTTTCCACCTTCACCCTTAGATCTTTTATATGGAAAGCAAGGAGTGAAGGAGGACCTCATAGGAGATGCATTAAAAGTAGATTTTTTTTGGAGAAGATTAGGTAGATCCATTTGAAAGTACAAGAGACGCTGAAGAAGTCATAGATAAAATACAAAGCTAGAAATGACCAGAAAAGAACAAATATAACATTTAGAGTGGGAGACAAAGTATGGTTACAAATGAATAAGAAAAGACTACATAGTGATGGTAAGAACATCAATGATTTGTGATATGGTCCTTTTGAGGTATTAGAAAAGGTGGGAGATAACTCCTACAGACTCAGTATACCCCATATATGCACATTTACTCAGTAGTGAATGTGAATAATATCAAACTCTATGCACCTTCCATGTTGGATCAAGAGGAGGAGCATAGTAGGTCCTACCTTCCATAGAGGACTTAGCACCATATACTCAGGCATAGGACATATTTTTGCAGAAGAGGTCTGGAACTACAATACAAGGGCAACATGAACTTTGGCAGATTGGGTTGAAATGAAACTTCCAGGAAAATCAAAATGGTACTCCAAGGAGAAGATAGAGGAAGCATTTCCTCACCTCATTCAATAAAGATTTTGGGGACTAAAATCCTCCCTAAATCGAAATGTACGATATGAATTAGATCATTATATTATTTTTCATCTATATTGATGCTTTTAGAGTGGGAATATTTTAGGAATTAACTTGTAGGGTCATTTTAGTGTCAGGTTTTAGTTTGGTAAATTGGGGTTCAAAACCTTCCAGAGAATTTTTGAAGCATTAAATGGTGTGATTTGGGGTTTTGGTGTCTAGAAATTGTGTACACCCCCTTGACGATGTTCTATGCTTCGAGATCTTTCCAACATTGCAGAAAATGAGTCAATTGGAGTTCATACAAAAAAGTTATGCCTCCCTTAAGTTGACCTATTATGTTGACCACCATTCGAGAGGATGCCACATCATCCCCATTACTCTTGCATATGGAGCTAGCCACATGGGTACTTTCAACAATAATATAGAAGGTGCAAAACCTTATCATAATTGAAGGTTGAGGAATTCAAAACCCTAACCCTAGACGACTATCGGGCTATGTTAAATACCATGATGCTAGGAGGAGAAGGAGTTCCATTCTATGCTATTGTATTTTGTTCCATAGCAAAGAAGAAAAACTGGGAGTGGGGAATTAGAGAGCATACCATAGGGGGTTAATGTTTTGTAGCAACGTAATAGGCCAAAAGTCTCATGTAACTCCATAGAGAGTTACTTATCTTTTGTACTTGCATTATTTCCATACCAGAGAAAACATAACAAAGCATCCTCATCTTCTATATAAGTTTTCTCCCATAAGGGTTTCCCAGAGAAAATTGTTGTGTTGTTTTGTGGATGGTGTGTAATTGTATTTTCTTGTTCTCTATTTTCTACATTTTATCTATTTCATGCATAAGTAGAAAATCAATAACTAAAGATTTTGGAATCTAAGGAATTTAACCTTCATAGTGTAGATTTTCAGTTTTATTTATCAGATTTGTTGTGACGAACTGTCCAATGGAATATCCACGACAATTTACATATTACATTAGTTTTGAAAAAAATAAATTTTAGGGATGGGGACAATGATTCATCGAAAAGGGAGAGAGGTTTGGAGAAAATAGTGGATCATGTGGATGAAAACACACTTTAACATCATGTGCTCAAGGTCTAGAACTTCCTTTGGCGATCCAACAAGTCAGATTATCATCATGTTTGTCCTATAAGTGTAAGGTCTCTTCCCACAAAGCCTTATAAAACACAAGTTAAAATAGAGAATAGAGAAATGTTATCTTGTACAATTTAATCATCAACATATAACCATTTATTTATGAACAAGATAATAAATCACATAACAACCACATAACACAACATATTCAATAGATTAATGATAAACACCTAACATAGTGTAATCATGAAAATACATACCTCTGACATATGTTATTTCTCCAATATCCGTCTGTCCTTGCTGCTGCTCTGCCCAAACTCTGCCCAAAACCGAATCTTTCCTCCCTGCCAGCTAGGAACAGAGCCTATCGGACTCCCTAGCTCCAGGATTCCATGAGGATTCCTAGCCCCCGAGCCCAAAAATCCCAGCAACTGATGCACCCCTGTAACAGTCCACCCAAACTCCAAACCAAAAAAATATAGTCCCTAATCTCAAATAATGCTTCCTCCCCCAAAACTCCAAAAAGTCCTCTCCTGAATGCCTCTGCGCCCTCATATCCTACTTCCCATTCATCGCCTCTTCCATTCATTCAATTCCACCCACCTTATCCCTCCATTTAATGCCTTATCCCTCCATTCAATGCCTTATCCCTTCATACATTAAGTTTTCTATTAAACAAATGAAAATGATTAAACTTTTAATTTGTTATCCAAACATTAAATGAGTTGATTAATTAATCAACATACATTAAACAATAATTAATTAATTAATATTATTAATTAAATAGTCATTATTTAACTAATATACATTAGGATAGTTAATTATTTAATTACTTATACTTGATAAACCTTAAGCAATCATTTAACTAGGGTTGTTACATACACCCACCCTTCAGGAAACTTCGTCCCGAAGTTAAAGTATTTTATGATACAAGGGAAAAGAAACATAGTTCACACATTCATAAAAAATAACCGACATTATTAGTAAGTAAGCCAAGAAAACTCATACATACTAGTGTACATGTGCAAGAAATGCATGTGTAGCTAGTACATACAAGTCTTGTTCATATACTAATAACAATAACTATCATCTCTATAGTAATTTCCGTATGCATCCAATCCATTCAACAAGACTATTCATTTTATAAAAGACAATAAACCAATCAAATGTTTGCGAAATCCTTTAATTACAATTATCTAGCTCAACAATGTTATTTAGACAATTTGTTGTTTAGTTACATAATTATGAATATTCATATATATCCATTTTCTTTTTAGAGTGAAAAACAATAAATTCCACCATAAGACAAATCTCCATACACTCTCAAATATTTCTACTCATCCTTCCTCCCTAACTTACTTCCATCTTCCATTCTTATCCTTCCTCTGCTGGACTATCTTGGAGTGTCAACTATATTGACCTAACCCCAAATAGAACTCGTAAGCGGAAGTGTCACTATATTGACCAAGCTTCCCCAAAAGGCAACTGATAGTCATCATCACACGTCTAGGGGAGCGTGAGCTAACACCATCCTCCCATGACTCCAGGTTTCAGAGGATACACGGTGGAAAATGCCTCCACCCCTCCTAATCATGACTAGGGTCCACACCCTACAATGGAATGTACATTGGCATCATGTTGCTAGGAGTTTTGTCATCGTCTATTCAGTTTTGGGCAGTCTCACCACCTGAAGTCCTGCATTGGTCCACATATCATAGCAATGCATCCAAACCAATATAATTTCACATACAAATATTCATACCATATTGTTTATTGGCCAGTGTTCATGACATCCACTTTCATCATCATTATCCCTTGGCTATTTCATAGCCCATAACCTGCATATTAGTCTGTAACACAAACTCATACATTTATATGCATTATCATCATGTAATTGCATACAACCATAATTTCAATTCAGTATCTGCGTACCAACAACTTTAACATCAAAGTTTTCAAGTTAGAAATAGATCTCATAATATCCCATAATTCAATTAACGACACCCATTCATAAAATTATCATTTACATAATAGATTGCATCATATCCAACATTATTCAAATAACATTTAAACCCTCATAGGATTATCATTCACACAATATATTGCATCATATCTATCATCATCAATAACATTTTAAACATTCATATAATTTACATTCACATAGTAGATCGCATCATGTCCATCATCATCAATAACATTTAAACATTCATAGAATTTACATTCACATAGTAGATCGCATCATATCCATCATCATCAATAACATTTAAACATTTATAAGGGTTCATACGTCTTAAAAGTTCAAGTGTATTATTTAATAGTTTCACTTGTGAATAGAAAATAAAGGTGTTTAGGCCTCAGGTAATCCTGGCTGTCTAAGTCAAAAGGTGGTGTTACATACACCCAACCTTCAAGAAACATATTCTCAAGGTGGTAAAAAAAGTGAGGGATAATCTCGTCGTAGTATCTCGACATCCTCCCAAGTAGCAGATCTTGGACTATACTTGTCCCACTGGGCCTTAACTTGGTCTACCAGATAGTTCTTTAGCTGTCGGACTCTACGGTCCAATATGCGTAACGGTTCTACCGTGAGGGTTTCCGCGTCCAATACCTGCAATTCCTTCCAATTTAGTTTATGTGATTCATCAGCAACATAATGACGTAGAACAGATACATGAAAAACATTATGATTTTTATGTAAGTGGGGTGGCAGTACAAGACGATAGGCAACAGGTCCGATTTTCTCTTAGATTCTAAACATTTCTATAAATCAAGGTGACAACTTTGTCCCCTTCCMAAACCATATGGTATTCTTATTAGGCCTGATACGAATGAAAACCTGGTCTCCCACTTTATAACTTCAGTCAGTCCTGTGTGCATCTGCATAACTTTTCTGCCTATCCTATGSTTGCTTTAGTCTCTGCCTAATMTGAATCACSTGTTCCTCCATCTCTTGAATCAATTCTAGCCCAACTGTTACTCGGTCTTCTAATATTTCCCAACTCAATGGTGTTCTRCATGGCCTTCCATATAGAGCTTCGTAGGGAGGCATTCTGATGGAGCTATGAAAACTATTATTGTAGGCAAACTCTACCAAATGTAGGTACTTCTCCCAATGGGTTTGATTATCCATGAAATACATCCTAAGCATGYCTTCCATGACTTGATTTACTCTCTCATTTTTCCCATCTGTTTCAGGGTGATAAGYTGTACTTAAGTTCAACTGAGTCCCCAATGCTGACTGCAAAATTGCCCAAAACCTAGAAGTGAATATTGAGTCCCTATATGAAATGATCTTCTTAGGTATCCTGTGMAAACATATGACCTCACTTACAAACACATGTGCAACATCAGTGACATCGTAAGTGTCTCTAACTGGAATAAAATGAGCACTCTTGGTTAACTTATCAACTATCATAAGAATGGCATTGTGTCTATGAGATGTGAGTGACAACCCTACAACAAAATCCATAAAGATAACTTCCCTCTTGGACATAGGAACATCATGTGGTTGTAGGAGGCCTGCCGGGTGGTGGTGCTCGACTTTCACTTGTTGACATTCTAGGCACTTGGAGACGAAATGGACTACATCGCGCTTCATGCCTACCCAGAATAAGAGCTTCCTCATATATGCGTACATTTTCTTCACCCCTGGATGCACACAATAAAGTTCTCTATGGGATTCCTTCAGTATGATGCTTCAAATATCCCCATCTTCAGGGATGTACATCCTTTCCTGATATCTCAATAGTCCGTCTGCTTCTAGACTATATCCTTCATAATTTGATTTAATTGCCTCCCACTCTGGAGGTTTGAAGTAACCTTTAAATACTAATAGTCTCCTTGGAGTTGTGTCAACACACGTTCCCTCAGATTGAACTTTAAGGGTACCAAGAAGAAGACACATGGTCTCCTACTCAAGGTATCTGCAACCACATTATCTTTTCCTCTGATATATGAAATACCAAAATCGTACTCACTCATGAACTCACTCCATCGCCTTTGCCTAGCATTCATATCCCTTTGAGTGAAGAGATGTTTTAAAATTTGATGGTGCGTTTTGAGCTCAAAGTTTCACCCCACAAGATAGTGCCTCCAAAGTTTCAGAGCTAGCATTACCGCTGCCAACTCTAAATCATGAGTAGTGTAAATCTCTTCATGTTTATTCAACTTCCTTGATGCATAATCTATCACTCCTCCATCCTGCATTAGCATGGCCCCCAACCCTCGCTTCGAGGCATCCGTGCAGACTGTGAAGTCCTTTTCCATATCCGACACTCATAGAATTGGTGCACTAGTTAGTAACCTCTTAAGCTCGATGAATGCACTATCACTTTCTTCTGTCCATTCATACCTGACCCCCTTGTGCTGCAAAGTGGTGATGGGTTTCGCTATTTTAGAGAACCCTTCCACAAATCTCCGATAATAACCTGCTAGCCCCATGAAGCTTCTTACCTCATGGACATTTTTCGGCACTAGCCATTCCATAATGGCCTTTAACTTTTCTGGGTCGACGGAGATTCCTTCAACGAAAATGATATGACCTAAATAGTGGATCTCTTTATGGAAGAAAGAACACTTTGACAACTTCCCATACAATTTGTTCTCTCTAAGGCAGGACAACACCACCCGCAAGTGTTCCTCATGCTCTCTTTCATTTTTGGAATAGATGAGGATGTCATCTAGAAAGACTTGTAAAAAACGGTCTATGTACTTTTGGAATACTTCGTTCATGAGGCTCATGAATATGACTGGTGCATTGGTCAATACGAAAGGTACTACGACAAACTCGTAATGCCCAAACCGAGTTCGAAAGGCAGTTTTAGGAATATCACCTTCTTTAATCCTTAACTAGTGATACCCTGATCACAAATCAATCTTTGAGAATACCACTGCTCCTTTCATCTAATCAGAGAGGTCATCTATTCGCGGCATTTGGTACCTATTTTTCACTGTAGCACGGTTCAAGTCCCTGTAATCTATACACAATCGTAAGGAACCATCCTTCTTCTTCACAAAGATTGTTGGTGCACCCCAAGGTGAGACACTAGGCATTATTATCCCTAAGTCTAGTAACTCTTTCAACTGCATTTGTAACTCACAAAGTTTTGGTGCTGTGATCCGATACAGAGTCTTGGAAATTGGTTCTGCACCAGGTTTTAGCTCAATATTAAAATCGATCTCCCTCTCAGGAGGTAACCCTGGTAACTCATTCGGAAAAACATCTTTAAACTATGACAATACTAGGTACTGATCTAAGAAGGGTCCTTTCCTTTCACTCACTGCTTCCACTACATAAAGTCGACGCCCTTGCCTCATGCACCACTTAACCTTCATAGTTGAGATAAAGCATAGAGACACCTTTCTCCGTACACCCTGGATATCTACTGGCCTTCCTTCGTCGTCAACACAAAGCACCCTTTTTGTGAAACAATCTACCATAGCTTGACGGGATTCTAACCAATCCATTCCAATGATTAGGTCATATGCCCCAAGAGCAGTAACGTAAACCTTCAACCTGGTAGTACACACTCCTAGGTCTACTATACAATTATCAACACTAGGTCCTATCGCTTGTTTTTCCCTCGAAGCCATCTCGACTTGTTTAAATTCATTGTACTCGTAGGCTACCAACCTACTCTTTTCTAATGCAGATGGTGAAATGAAACTATCTGTAGCACCCGAATCAAATAAAATCTTAACATTGATATGATTTAGCATACTTGATGACTCCACCACCGTGGATTGATGTTCTTCCTGGTGATTATTAACCATGGCGTAAATCTGGTGGCTGCCACTTACTCTTCCCATCGGGGCCTTTCCTTCTCTATGTACAAATCCTGATTGTAACTCTAGGCAGTCACACTGGTAATGGGGTCCTCCACATCCCCAACAGGTAACACGAGATTGAACTTGCACACTGTTCTGTGACTGTCTCTGAAATGAGTTCCTTCCCCTAGAACCCCTGCCCCTACTAGCTGCCCGCTGAGATGGTCGTGGACCTACCTGTGTCGTTGGTGATGAATGATATGTTGAAATTGCTGCCATTGAAATCCCTTTGGCTACTGTCCTTGGTGTGACTCTATTACCATATGGAGGTGGCCTTGAGCCCCCTCCCCTAGGAAATGTCCTAGGAGCCTTCCCCACGAATCTAGGATGATGTGGAAAGGTCAGTCTCGTACCTCCGGTTAAGTTCATGTGTTCCTCCGCATAACACGCATTTTCCATAACTTCTGCAACTGAGGACGGTTTCCACATCCGCACCATAGCCCTTATCTTAGGGTTTAACCCATAGACAAAGCGTTCTGCTTGTTGTTGGTCATTATCCATGTATGAAACATATTTGACCAATTCCATAAACCTGATCTCATATTCTTCTACGGTTCTGTTTCCCTATACTAGAGCATGAAATGATCCCACCTGTTGATCCTCATAGTAAGCTGGTAGATATTTCCTTCGGAACCTCTCCTCGAAAAGTTCCCAAGACACGGTGTCCGGGGTAAGATGCAGTTTCCTTTCCAGGTTGCCCCACCAGTTCAAGGCACTGTCTCTTAACTGGAAAATCACTATATTCTCCTTTAAAGTGGACGCATAGTCTCTTAAGGAAAAACAACTTGTCATGCCTTCCAACCATGCTTCTGCACGTTCACTGGCATGACCCCCGACAAACTCTGGAAGTTTGATCTTTTGCAGTTCTCTAGTGATGTCTTCGGGTGGAGGTCCTCCCCCTGAATCCATCGACACTTCTGGATTACCCGTTCCATATGGTGGGGGCTCCAGTTCAATCCATGCTGATTGACACCCCTTTAAAGCCTCTTTTATGACCTCCAAAGAGCGCAATATGAGAGCTAGTTCAGGTGATGGTGGTGGCGATGTTGGTGGTCCCTGCGATGATGCCCCTCTGCCTCGATTTCCTCGAGTCCTAACCATCCTGTGTAATTTAACCTACATCAACCAAAGTTGTCCGGGTGAGTTCAAGGACATTTCACATTTGCGCAACTTAAACTAGAAAACAGGGTTAGGCGTAAGTTTTTTTTACTTGTCTGTAAACAGATGTTACTCTCTTTAGGGGAGGTGGCTAGGTTAGGGTTTAAGCGTCTAAGCTTGATGTATTTGCCTAAGGAAACTACTGACTCCCTCACCTGGTAGCTACGCTAGCATTGCACCATACTCGCTAATTTCTCTAATTAATCTGCCTAGTGCGCATGAAGCCTGCCACTTCCGCTTATCTCGGTCTAAATCCTTGACTTTTCACTAAAAACAAATTAATTAGTCGCTTTAACTAGTTTAAATTTAAACATGAATCATAAATTTAAATATATTTAAACTATTATATTTTAAAACATAATAATAATAATGTATTATTAATTAAATGTACCATGMTAATCATATAATGTTAATCATGTTAATTATATAATGTTAATCATGTTAATTATTTTGATAATGTTTTTTTTTTTTTWAATGTTTTTAAAATTTATTTAATCATATTAAATAATGTTAATACTATGTTAACCATGTTAATAATGTTAATTACTTTTATAATGTTTTAAAAATGTTTTWAAAATTTATTTAAATTTAAATTTAAATTTAATTCAAACTACTATTTAAAACATAATACTTTAAAATTTAACCCTAAAAAAAATAAAAAAATAAAAAATGGTAATAACAAAAAAATATATATATAAAAATAAAAAAAATAAAAAATAAAATAATAAAAATAAATAAAGAAGAAAAAAAAATACAAAGAATTTTATTGTGGGCAGTGGGTCCTCGCATGAGGCCCAAATCCATGCTCATTCCCAACCCTACACGTCTCTCTATTCAAATCCTAAACTATCCTCAACCCTAACKCTCCATCACTGCCTCCTATCTCACTATGCAAATGCGCCCTGGGCTTCTCCCTCTCCGCTATTGTGGAAAAGCTATGGTAATGGCCGCAAGCTCCTCCCTTGTGGCTTGGCAAAGGCCTGCGGGCTATGTGCTGGTTACTGTGACTTTATATATATATTTTTTGGCTGTGTGTGGTTGCAGGTCGCATGGAGATGTGTTGGTGCGTTGGACTGTGGTGTGACTTGGTAGAGTGTGTGGCTGAGTGGGTTGGTCGTGGGTTCAAAATCCATTTCCTCAAAACATTTTTTTTTTAACCTGTGGTTCTAGTTGATCCTAACCTGCGTTGTGTTGATTGCAAGTGCTTGGCTTCTGTGTGGTTGCAGGTGCTGTATGGTGTTGCTCCCTCTCGACGACTTTGTGTTGTTTTAAGGGCATGGCGGAGCTGAGTACTCCTTGCGCTGCTTGTGGGCTCCTCTTCCTGGTGGCTTTGTGTTGAGTTGATGTGTAATATGGGTCTGTGGCTATGCGCTTGACGCAACACTCTTCTGCCCTCCTGGGTTCCTCCTTTGTGACCTGGTGCTCATTCTCGACTTTGGTGATTTGTGTTGTGTTGGGTTCTTAGATTGATAGCTTGTGGATTTTCTTTAGTTCTTAGTCGACTTGATAATTGGACACATTTAAATGAAAATCGTCTTGAATCCCAACATTATTATGAATTGTTTGAAAAAGATACTATTAAGTTTGGCAATAGTAGCCAAGAATATGTGCTTCTCCATGAAAACTTTGCTGGTTGATGGGAAGTGGACCTCTGGTAAAGATTGCATGTCTGGGAAGCATAAATTCTTGGTAGAAGCAAACACATGTGAAAGATGCTTGGGGATCATGCTTCTTCCACTGTTTATCATGATCCTTATTGGACATGTTCTTTGTGGGTGTGAAATTAGTGATGGCCTTACACCATTGGTATTGTTATTGCCTGTTATTGTCATTACTTAAGATTCCAGTCAAATGATGGATTGTCCAAATACTGACTTTACTTGTCAAATGAGATAAGGCATTTGATGTACAGTTAGGTGTTCTTGCATTGTTTTATATTTGTACATTTAAAAGATGTTCTGGTTATACTTGTTGGTTAGTAAAGTCGCACTTGATAATTGGAGTTTCAGCCTATGGGCCCAGTAATTTTTTTCTTTTCTTTTGTATCACTGCTACTTTGTACAAAGGCATCCTCATGGGATCCTCCTCCTTGATAGTTTGGCATTGGGCACTGCTATGCTCCTCCTGGGATTCACGTTTGGCTTTGGTTTGGTGCTGGGCTTGTGGTGCTTTGGTGTCGCTTAGAGCACTCCACCCTCACCCTGTGGCTCTTCATGTCAATAATTACTCCCAAACATGTACCTAATTAAATGTTCTAACTTGTGTAATGAAATAAAATATATGAGATTTATCTTTTTTTTTGAATTAAGTTCTAATCATGGTTGCTGCAGGTAAAGATAGTACTACCTAGAGATGAGGGATTCAATTCTCCAACAAAAATCTCCCTTCTAATCACCCAGAATGTGCCCTGCTCACAGAAAAATGGGGTATTGAGGGACCCACGAATTTACTAAGGGTGTGGGAACACAGTGCACCAGAGAATCTCAGAGTGACGGGTCCGAATCTCGCGACATACAACGAAGAAACTCTTTCCTTAAGAAAAGAGTTATCGACAATATTTCGTTGATCAGATATGTATAAGTAATCGCCCCCGCATTCGAATCTTTCCAAATAGAACCATCCTCATTCTCATGTTCCTTTTCATGAACAGGCTTGTGCCATCTGTCCAAAAAATCAGATGGAAGAACAGATAACAATAAGTGCATAAACCCCGCAAAACCCCCGAAGAAGAAGGCCAGAGCTAGGGTTCGGACTGATATTTTGAAGAATTTCATTGTAAATGGCCTAGATTTTTCACAGTTGCACATTTGGAATTTGGGTGCATTTTCTTATAACTTCTTTTGCGTTTCCAGAGACTTGTAAAGGAAATTTCCATAATCATTTGAACTCAAGTTATTTGTTCACAACGTAGGTCGTTATGGTACTACTTAGGATTTCATTATATTATTACTCATCAACAATTTTTATTTTAGAAGAAAAATCTATTTTTAGAAGATTTCTATTTTATAAGAAAAAGCTATTTCTAAAAATATACATTGGCTTCTTACCTACAGGTGAGGCTTCTTACAGGTTCTAAGGTGAACATGCCTCCTTCAAACTTACAACAGTTTCTAAGGTTTTCTCATTTTTTTCTGGGTCAATTTTGAGTAGGTGGGTAGGCCCTTGGCCCTATATTTTAAACAAATCTATGATACCATGTGTAAGGTCTCTTCCCACAGAGCCTTATAAAACAAAAGTTAAAATAGAGAATAGAGAAATGTTATCCTGTACAATTTAATCATCAACATATAACCATTTATTTTTCAACAAAAATTAAATTTATGAACAACAAGATAATAAATCACATAACAACCACATAACACAACATATTCAACAACTTAATGATAACCACCTAACACAGTGTAATCATGAAAATACATACCTCTGACTGATGCTATTTCTCCAATCTCCATCTGTCTTCGCTGCTGCTCTGCCCAAACTCTACCCAAAACCAAATCTTTCCTCCCTGCTAGCTAGGAACAGAGCCTATCCGGCTCCCTAGCTCCAGGATTCCATGAGGATTCCTGGCCCCCGAGCCCAAAACTCCTAGCAACCGATGCACCCCTGTAACAGTCCACCCAAACTCCAAACCAGAAAAATACAATCCCTAATCTCAAATAATGCTTCCTCCCCCAAAACTCCAAAAAGTCCTCTCTCGAATGCCTTTGCCCTCTCATATCCTACTTCCCATTCACCGCCTCCTCCCTTCATTCAATGCCACCCACCTTATCCCTCCATTGAATGCCTTATCCCTTCATATGTTAAGTTTTCTATTAAACAAATGAAAATTATTAAACTTTTAATTCATTATCCAAACATTAAATGAGTTAATTAATTAATTAATTAATTAATCAACATACATTAAACAATAAATAAACAATTAATTAATTAATTAATATTATTAATTAAATAATCATTATTTAAATAATATACATTAGGACAGTTAATTATTTAATTACTTATATTTGATAAACCTTAAGCAATCATTTAACTAGAGTTGTTACAATAAATTTCTTGGAATCTATGAATAAATTTGTGACTTGATCAGATTTTAAAAGCTTCCTTGTTGTTTTTCTCATCCAAAAACCTTAAATCTTAATAATTACGAACTTGCACGGATAATTTTTGATATTTTAGAAGAACTGTTGTTCACTTTTTATTTTCTAAATCATTTTTTAAAATTAATCTCTCCAATTAGCACCACTTTTTCTAGCTGTGAGATTTGTGGGTCTCATGAAAATCCTCGTTTCAATGAATGATGTACTATTTGAGAATGGGTTACATAGAACTTCCTTTTTCCACTCACAATTCTCTCTAATGATTTATGGAACTTGATTTGATGAATATATAAAAATACTTGAATTATAATACATTTACTTTGTCTAGCTACATATGTTTAAGTTGTTTGGCTCCAATGCTTGTAGCTACTTACTAGAATGCATAAAATCATTCGCTTTCTTGGTCTACATTCTAGTTCAGGACAATAGGCAAAGGAAACCTACCAAACCATACTCTAAAAATGATCAACCTCCTCTATTAAGTGGAACTAATTATGTTCTCACTTATGAATATAAGAAGGGGAGTTGCAAAGCAACAATCCCCTGCCTTAGTTTAAAGCTGTCCATGGTTACTATCATTCTGAACTTCCATATTCCTCTGCAATCATGGATGAAAAAGTGACCAGCCTATTCAGTGACGAGAATTTGGATGCCTGCAGTGTTATGTGACTCTTTGGCAAGTCTTGTAAATATATATCGAAGAAGCTCATTTTATATCTTGTTTTTCCAAGATCAACATTCTCATTTGGGTAACCTGGAAATCAGAAGAGAGTTGCTTGAGTCAGGCCTATAGTTCGTAGTAATATTGACCGACCTATATGATGGACTTTATTACGAGGATCATTAATTTAGTCATTAATATAATGGCACGAATACAATTTGATGCAAAGACAAACATATGGATTTCAGGTTGCAAACGACTTCAGATTACCAAATCAAGCTTCAAATTGTGTTGTAACAATAAAGCCTTGTGTTGTTCCTGAGTCTGTACTTAAGGCTCAAAAGTACAGTGTCAAGGCATCCGAAAGTGGTTAGGATATGGAGCAGGGAGGGGGTCAACCTTCGGAGGAAGAAACTAAGGGAGATTTCTTCGTTGGGGTTGTCTGACATCGAACTGTTCCTGAATATTTATGTCTCGTTCAATGGCTGCCCATGATTGTTCAAGTTAGACCCGGTTAGTTGTGGTTTTAAGGATAGTGTTGAAAAGGTTTAGGGCGATGTCTGTTTGGTTCAATAATCTAGGTTCAATGTTAGGTTGAGTTGGTATAGGGACTGTCATGGGAGGAACAGTAAAGATATAAAAGAATTTTAGGAAAGATTAAGTGTTGTCTCAGTTTGACCTTATAAAAGAGAACTTACAGTTGCAGAAGTAACATATAGATGAAAATCTAAGGCTCGTTCCCGTAACTGTATCATATTTTTATAAAAGGGATGAGATGGGAGAAAAACATTGAGCCATTTACAAAGTAAAGTTCCAACTAGTGGAAAACTCACGACATAAACGGGAGAGGAAAATATGTAAGAAAATAACCAATGTAACAAAGAATATATGTAGAATTCCGAAACTGCAGATTGGTCTTACACAGCTGATAGCTGGTGCAGAGGAAAGGCAATAAAAAATTATAGAAAACCCAAAATCATTCGTTATAGTAGTGGTCATACTAAATTACAACGAAGCACATCAATTATGAATATGAATTGAAATGTAAAAATGAGATACAAGGAAGCAAACTTGTGATACAGAAGTGACAGAATTGGGAATCTCCAGATCTGCTTGTATTAACTCTCAATGTAAAAACTCTATTACAAATAACTCAAAAAGGGTCTAGCGCTGTTTATTTCTCTCTGGCGTATATTTACACAATTTCTACAAAGCAGGTAGAATCTCAATAGTCGCAAAAATTTCAGTTACGACAGAGGAGAGAGAAATCACTCCATTTCACCTACTTTGTATTCATTTAGTGCCAGGTGCTCGTCTTCATGGGAACTCGGTGCAGGCGATACATCTTTCCACAAGCTGAGATACGAGCCGTGAAGGTTCCGCTTGACAGCTGGCCTTGACGAAGTAACACTCTCGGGCTAACTGCTGCAAATTGTCCCCCATTTGTGTATTGATGATGTCAAGGGCGCTTAGTTGTGCACTGGGCTAGATCAAGTGCTTATCAACTCGGGCCATGTCCACCATATCTATCTGAGAGATATCAGCCAAATATCTCTCATCCTTCTCTTTCAGATCAAGTGAGATATGTTCCACATTCATTTGTATCAATGTTTCTACGTCGCCTCCACTGTCCATACCCAACAGATCGCCATCTATAGAATTGAAGTCTTCTTCTAATGAATTGGTTACCTTCTGGGCTTGTTCCTTGCCCAGGGCAATGTTTTGCTCCCAATCCTTCAAAAAAATATTACCTCTGGTTTGTTCTAGGATGGCGAGCCCGAGAGAACCTGCTGAAACTCTGTTATTCGTGGCTATCACCACCTCCTGGAAGGCGACCCGAGTCTCTTCAGCATCCCTCTCTCTAACAGTCAGGTTCTCGAAAACTTGATTCATCAAAAGACAATTCTCTCGGATCACTCCCACTTTGGCGAGCAAACTCTGTTGTGCAGAAGAGATCCTGTTCCGAATCTTGATCGCTCGGGATTTAAACCCCTCGACGTTGATCATCCTGCTTTCGACGATCTCTACTTGAGCCTGCAACTCTGCAATCATAGTCCTCTGTTGGCCCGCCTGTATCCGACTGTCTCAGACCACTAGATGTTCTTGCTCGAGTTTGGTTTTAAGCACCTCTATCTCATTTTTATCCGCCAGTCGGGCCAGTTCTATCTCCGCGCTCACCTGGACCTGAGCATTTTCTGTGGCCGAGGCCAATCTGGCCTCGAGAGTCCTGATCAGGCGATTTTTCCTATTGAGTTGGTTCTTCAAAAGTTCAACCGAAAATTGATTCGCCGATGCATATGCTCCTAGCGTCCCTGCGATCTCAGTGGAGAATTGCTCATTCTTTTTATTTTTTCCATCAGTCATGACCTTGAACTTCTTAGCAGTCGATTCTCCCTCCTGGTAGAATTCCCTTTTCACTACCGCTTTTCTCTTTTTATAAAAGAAGAACTCATTCAGAGGAAGTTCTTCTGCTCTTATGGGCCTCAACTCCTCATTAAATATCCATCCTTCTTCGATATTCCCCTACGTCGACGGCAAGGGGGTGACATAAGTGATGCGTTCCCCAATTTGCTTTGCTGATTTTCCTGGGGTGTCGACCAGGTCCTTCTTCTTCGGCGGTTCCGAAATCTGTCTCTTTGACGGGTCTCGATTCTGTGCTTCTACTTCGGGATTCTTTGTTTTCTCCTCCTCGTCCTGGTGTTTTGCCGAATCTGGAATTACATCTTTGGGATCTTTAGCATCCTTCTGCTTTGTCTCGGAAACACCTGAACTCTCACCTCGCAACACAGCGGTGAGACCGCTTCGCCCATGCTCCTGGAATTTTAACACAACAGTTGTGTCTTCAGGTGACAAGGATTGGATCTGGGCGATAACTTCTTCATAAGACCTTGCCCCTCAAAAAATATCATCCGAGGGTGAGTTCTCATGCTCGAATCTCTTGAGCCCACAATTTGCTAAATGGTTGCTCACAACCCTCCGAGGATCGTGTTTCTTATACTCGATGGAGACCAAATTCAGGTCTTCCAGGGCTGCAGCCTCGGCTTTGGCATGCCTGAAATCCAATAAAGAATAAGAATTTAGTCGAATGGGAAAAGACGGCCACACCTTCTTAGAGTATCCCTTGAGTTCTTTACTCACCCCACCAATTACTATCTACCAGGCGACCTCGCGACAAGCCAATTTGTCGGGGATGAACAATGGTAGCGCAAGCGAGGGAACAACAACCCCAAACACTCTGAAGTAAGAGAACTCTGCCTCCACGTACCAGTCCGCTATGCCACTCAGATTTGCAACAATTCTATCTGAGATACGAGGTGGTGGGTGACCAAAAATGGCGATATGTATGGGCATCATCACCCAGTTGAAAATTTCGTATATGAAACTTTCTGCCTTATTTTCCCATAGCTTTTCGTGATATACATGTACGGGCTTGTCTTCGGCCGGATTCCAAGCCCATATCATCAATGGCAATGGTGTCATGGAACATATCGCATCCATAATATATGCAAACATGAAAAATGAGGACGACCTCCCACTTTCCTTCTTCTCCCGATACTCTATGACCCGGTTGGCCAAACTGTCCAAGAGTATCTTTGCCCAATTAAACGAGCAACCTTCTACAACCTTCTACAACCCAAAACATCAGAGGCACCCACACAATGAAAAAATGCGATGTGTCCTCCCTCACAAATAGTTGGCATGTCATCATTGCCACATACTTATACTGTGGCTCCAGCGAAGTGATTGAATAAATGCCCTGGTCATTTGCTCTGAATTTCGCGGAGCGCGAAACCAAATCCTTTATCAAACTGGGCATGGTTTTATCATATTCTGTGCACTCTTTTTCTTTGAACTTCTCCAGGAATTCCGCATCATATGTGTACTCAGATGTCATCGGAAGCTTATACATGGTTTGGATATGTTCTAGTCTAAAAGTCCCGACCATGACCCGTTGCTGGTTCATGATAGTTCTGGTGGGTAGATCTATGTGATCCAACGCCCATCGGATCATGTCATAATATGGGAGAAACCGTGGTCTGGTTGCTACCCTGTGCATTCTGGATTGGACAACTATCCTGTATTTAGTGTTCAGGTCATCCTTTTCATTGTCGTCTGAGTCTGAATAGTTCACCAACTCTGATTGCAAAATCTCTGAAACAAATGACCAGCTGGGGACCGAGTCGACACTCCGAGGCAAAGTGTCGGAGACATTGTCTGAGCCTTGTCTTGTGACCTCGACATTCGCCATCACTTCTTTCCGTGGAGCCATAGCCGAAACTTGTGTTTTCTCCCTTCTACGATAGAACTGCGTATACATGCAGAAATTAGTTCACTCAGAAATGACGAGTTTTGCGTGTTTATGAAAATGCGTTCATTATAATAAAATGAAACTCTTATATATATTTGAAAATTTGGTACTTTTAGAAATAAGCCTGTCAAATAGTAATTAGAAACAAATTTATTGCATAAAATCCGATATTATATGCGTGGATTTACCTTACTTCTCCATAAATGTCATCAATTTCTAGCGGTTTGACAGTCAGTCGAAGTATGGAGAGAAAATGGCTACCTCAGGAAACGTGCAAGCCTCGAGGCGCGAGATATATCTTACTTTATCTTAAATTATCAAATCTTACCAATGTTAATCAATTTTTCATTTTTCTCTACATCGTGGATTTTCTTTTAACATTTTAAGTCTCCAACTCGCGAGATCGCGAGGACCGACTTTGACTTAATTAACGGTAATCGCGATTTCAGGCATAATTAATTTTATAATCATTTTATTCGTCATATCGTAACTCGGAACCTCGAAGACAAGTTTATGGGAGATTAGTATGCCGAGTCGTGAAACCGTGAGATGGAGATACTTAAGACTCAATTAAGGGGAAGAAAAACTTGGATTAGGCGATTAATTAATCAGGTTATAATCACATCGTGCCTTCGTGAGTCGGGGTTTAGAAGCTAGAAACTTCAAAAAAGATAATGCTGAGTGGAGAAAGGCCGAGAACAACTTTTACCATGGTTATATTTTTGCCTTTGATCCTTGACATGGGTTATCCAGGAAAGATTTCGCGTTCTCGGCTCTCAGGGCTGTAAAAATAAGATTTCAGACTTGGCGAACGCCGAGGCACGAAAATCCCGACGACGTCTAATCATGAGTTAAAGATTTTACCCTGGTTATTGTCTCGAGTGAAGATTTAAATGACTTCATTGTTTCGTGACTCGGGATGTGCGAACTCATGGATTATAATATCTGACGTGCGAGATCCCGAAGTAAAACAAAAAGGAGAATAAATTCTTACGAAAGTGGACTTGTTTAGAGAGTAGAAAAAGTATCGCTACCTACGTGACAAGGTTTTAGAGGTCTCATCATCCCGGCAGGAACAAGAAAATCAACTTTAGATTTCAAGTATCAAATTGAAAATTGTGATAGGCCAAAAAACAAAGGTGGCTCCAACATAGGCTCCAACTAGGGATCCCGCTTCCCTGTGAGGCGGGAAGAACAATAGGCCACATGCCAAATATTGGGTAAATGGAGTCAAAGCTCAATCAGGCGAAAAAAATCCAAGGAAAAAGGATCGAAGGGGGGGGAAAAGACTCCGTTATTTACCTCGAGAAGTTTTTTCAAAATCAGATACTCCTTTCAAACACAACTGTAGTCCCTTTCACAATTTTCCCTTTCCCACTACTAACTTTGGGTATGTTTTAAGACAATCAAAACGACCCTAGGAGACTCAACAACTCTTGTGGCTCTCGGCTTGCATCAATATAATGAGATTACATATTTTTAATCGGGAAGTCCCGTCTGAATTTGGGATGTAGATCAGGTTTTAGAAAGCGTTGGTCACCAGAGTAGAATGATATTTATGTATAAMAACCTTACAGATATCTTAGACATTTMTTCACTGCCAGCGAGCCTGTTCAGTACCCCGGTGAAGTTATCTGGCCCCTTTTACTGAATTTCCTTTCACCACTTCGGAAAATATTTATGCATTTAAATGCTAAGACGAGGGCAATCATTTCTGAATTTCCTTTCATCGTCTTCCTGGACTAGGTGGGGGCAATCATTTCTGAATTTCCTTTCACCACATGTCTTATAATTTATTTTTTTGAGTGCGAAGATGGGGGCAATCAGTTTGTATCAGGGCTGATATCTGTGTAATATTTTTCATCAGAGGTCTGTCAACTTACTTTGATTACTCGGTACCAATCTTCCCTTGACCTTCACAACACCTTTGTTCTTAGGGAGACAGGGAAAATAATTTTTTAAGGGGCATCCTATTTGAGCAAGCTTTGATTCTTCCGATGCTGTTGAAAAACCTAGGAAAGTTAGGATCGCTCTAAACGTTCCTTTTCTTAGCAGGGGATCAAGTAGTTGTGAAGACCCGCTTTCTTTCTGCAATTTGTTTTGAGACTCAAGAGGCTAAAACGAAAACCTGTATTCCTTTGTAACGAAAATAAAAGATGGAAGCTTGTCAAAAGTTAGACCCGAAAACAGGCATGATACAAGGTAACGATTCATTGCTTGAAAATACAGAAGGTCAAATAGTTCGAGGCTAGCTCTCGTAGATGTCTTTGGGGACGGTTACTCTTGACTGACTGTTCTTAGTTTTAGTGTATCATTGAAATCATTTTAAATCAAAGGTTACCAAGCCATGCAATAATTGTAGTTTGAATGACGTTACCTTGGTTAACTTTAACAGTCTTTCATAACATATGTATTGAGAAATCTCAACTTTACCTTTTCTTTTCAATTTCTTTGTGCACTACGAAGCTACTTTTAGGTATCACCTGTTTCATGCCAATTTATTTCCGACACCGCCTTGCGAATTAATCTTCCTGCTGGCTTTACAAGTAGCTGGAATCCTGTAAAAAGAAGATACAAACTTTATTCAAAACATGTCGAAAAATTATGAACAAAAGCAAACAGAAAACCAAAAGGTAAAAAATAAAAATGCATGTATGTATACGAGATTTTTTATTTTTATTTTTTTTATTACTATGGCAACTGTTATGTCATGTAATGTTTCAGATATCGCCCGTTGACAGGGGTGCTGAGGACTTCGCCGTCAATGTTTTCCAGCAGAAAAGAATTATTTCCTTCTGGAGCCAAGACCCTGAATGGTCCATACTAGAGGTGGTCAAATTTACCATGATTCACAGCTTCCTCCTTTCTCGCATCCCATCTTAGTACTAAGTCACTTGGAAGGAATTCCCTGTCTTTTGCCTTGAGATCGAACAATGATTTCATCTCATCCAGGTACTTCTGCAATTTTTCATCGACTTCAACTCTGTGCTGTTGAACCTCGATCAACTGGTTAATTCTCCTGGTTACATGATTTGGTTCTTCGTTTTGATCCTGCCATAGCTTCATCACTGGTAGCGCCAGTTTTATAGGTAGTACCGCCTCTGTCCCATAGACCATTTGAAACGGAGAAATTCCAATAGACATTTTAGTGCTGATGCGGTTTGCCTATAATGTGTATTTCAAGTGCACATGCCAAGACCTTTTATTTTCATCCAGTACTTTCTTGATTATGTTCACCAGGATCTTGTTAGATGATTCGGCCAATCCGTTCCCCTAGGGGTAATATGCAGTAGAATGGCCGAGAATGATATTATACTTCTGACAGAAGTTGATCATAGCCATAGCTTTGAAAGCCTGGGCGTTATTCGTGACTATCTTTCAGGGGCACCCGAATCTTGACAAGATATTGTTTTCCAAGAAATCGATCACCACTGAGTCTGTTTCCCTTTTGGTTGGAATGGCTTCCACCCACTTAGTAAAATAATTCATGGCTGTTAAGATCCACTTATGTTGAGCACTAGAATGAGGATTAATTTCCCCTATGAAGTCTAGACCCCATTGTTGAAATGGAGCTTCATCTTTGACTGGAACGAGTGGCAGTGCAGGGAGTTTCTGTTTAGCAGCGAATATTTGACAAGGGTTGCACGCACGTACTTTGGCGTTGACGTCTGAAAATAGTTTTGGCCAATAGTATCCGGCTCTCAAAATCTTATAGGATGTAGATATCCATGCATGGTTTCCTCCGCAGACCCCTTCATGAAATTCCTCTATAACCCGTGGATTTTCTGACTCAACCAAACGGACTAGCAGGAACCCGAGTGGATCCTTCCAGTATAGCTGATTTCCAGCGATGCAATATTTTACAGCATGGAATTTTAAAGTTCTACATTTGGCTGGTGATAGTCCATCTAGGCATTTTAGGTTTAACAAGTAGAACACTATGTCTTTATACCAGTCTGATGATATGAACTTTTCCTCGACCTTACTTGGATCTATCTGGTCATCTGGCTCGGGCAGGTGTGTGTCTCCATCTTCTTCTTGGAGGCAATTAATATCAAGATCTCTAAGATTCGACTCAACCAAGAGTTTGGCCAGACCCTGCCCCTTTATCAATTTAGTCGGCTTGACTTCCAGATCGAATTCTTGTATTTTAGCGAGCCATCGCCCTCATTTTCCATCACTGTCCGGCTGTACCAATATGTCTTTTACAGAACTGGTGGGCACATACGTGATTATTTTTTAATGTAGCACATAGGTCCTAAATGCTTTCAATGCTTTTACCATTGTGCATGCTTGTTTTTCCATTACGTCATATTTCAGTTCTGCATCTCTGAGGCTTTTGTTGAAAAACGCTATCGGCTGTTCGAACCCCTCTTCATTTTTCTGCAAGAGTACCGCGGCGATGGTATGTTCGGAAGCAAAAGAGAAGATGAGAAAATCCTTCAGATAATCCGGACTTGCTAGCACAGGTGCCTCGCTTATAACTTTTTTAATATGAGCGAACGATGCCCTGACCTCGGTGGTCCAATTTACCCCACTGTCCTTCTTCAGCATTCCTGTAATCAGTTTGACAATGTCAGCGAAATTGGGAATGAACCTTCGTAGAAAATTTATCTTTCCTAAGAATGATTGAATTTATTTTATATTTCTAGGGATGGTGATAGTGTATATCTCTTCGATCCTCTTAGGATCAATCCTGATTCCCTCCTTAGATACGACATGGCCCAGAAGCTTACCTTCCCGCATAGCGAAATGTGATTTCTTTGGATTCAGGGATAGACCAAACCTGCGGCACTTTTCGAATGTCTGTCTTATATGCATCAAATGTTCTTCATCAGTTTTAGAAAAAACCGTCAGATCATCAAGGTAAATGACTATGAACTTGTCCCTTTCTCCCATGAAAGCTATGTCCATAGCTCGCTGGAAAGTGGCCCCTGCATTCATCAAACCAAAAGGCATTTTGTCATACATGAAAGTACCCCAGGGCGTGGTGAAGGCAGTTTTTTCCCTGTCTTGTTCATTCATAGCGATATGATTATAACCAGAGAAACCATATATCATTGACATTCGATTAGCTCCAACAACCTTTTCTAAAACATGGTCCATCTTGGGCAGCGGGTAATTATCTTTGAGAGACGACTTGTTTAGGTTTCAGAAATCCACAAACAGTCTGATCTCCCCATTCTTTTTCTTGACTGGAACTAGGTTAGCTACTCAGTCCGAGTATCTCAGAGGTACGATTATTTTCGCATCCAAGAGTTTTTTAACTTCCTTTTCTATCACGGGTAACAAAATGGGGTTAATTTGCCTAAGCTTTTGTCTAAACGGTTTGACCCCAGGCTTCAAAGGTATCCTGTGATCAATAATGGAAGTTTCATACRTTTTCAATTCATCATAGGACYGGGMAAAAAAACATTTATATTGTCTGAGTAAGTCTTTGTACTTCACTTTCATTTTGGGAGGGAGGAATTTCGGTATTTTTACCATCCGAGATTCTTTTTCGGTCCCTATATCACAGTCCTCCACCTCTTSTGGCTGGGGCTGCAAAGTGGATTTTACAGGTACATCGTTCTGATCAAAAAGTCTTTCCAAAGGAATCAATCCTTTGGGAATCTGATTGCTTTTAAGGACCAGCATAYGATGATCTGCAATTTTTTCTCGGAAAACTTCAGGTTCCTCTCCTTCTTGCATGATCCACATGGAGTCATTCTGGTTTTCTTGGTCAGCATGAGTTTCTGAGAATTCACCTACTGCTGTAAGGAACTTCTTAATCTGTTCATTGTCTTTGAAGACTTTCCAGTGCCAAATATTGTCTGGTATGGAGGGTTTGTACCTGATTTCAATGTGGTACTTTAGTTTGAAGGTCGCGGGAGGAGAGAAGGTTGAAGCTGCCTTTGCCAATGCATCAGCATGTAAATTCTCTGCGCGAGGGATAAAGTGGATATTTATGGATGAGAAAATGTTTTCCACGAGATCCCAAATGTAGTTTCTATACGCTCTTAGTCTGGGATGCCTGTCTAGGTACTGACGATTTACTTGTTTTACTATCAATTCTGCATCACCATAGACCTCCAAGTTTTTTATATTTATCTTTTTGGCAGCCTATAATCCCAAGATCAATGCTTCATACTCGCACACGTTGTTTGTGTAATCTATGTCCCACTGTAAACGGTAGAAGAAAGGAACAATAAACTTACCTTCAGGTGCCACCAAAAGCACTCTAGCGCCTGCCCCTTCAGAAGACGAAGCACCGTCAAAATACATTTTCCAGATACCTGTATTACACAGATCTTCCGTCATGAGGTTTGACTCATCTTTCTTTGTATTGATTTCCTCGGGACAATCATCTAGACCATCATCAAAAGACAAGATGCAATTTCCCAGGTCTTGGTCTGCAATGTAAATAGGGAAGTTGTGTGGGTTTTGAGGGTCACTGACCGTATATGCTAATCTTGTTTCTCTGTATAAACGAGTGAACTGACCACCGAACAAAGGGATTGTGGCATAATTCATGTCTAACTAAAGAGAACCCCCCAAATTGGCTCCCCATGACCTAGATAACAACATGCCATACTTAGGGGGAATGTTTGCGATAACCACATCCATCAGGATACTCTTGACCGGGACCTGTGCCAGGGTAACTACCAGATATTTTATCATCCCCATGCATTTAAACTTCCTCAAATCAAAAGAGTACAGATTTCCATAAGGTCTTGTGATCTGGAGACCCAGCTTCTCCATTATAATCTTGGGCATAACATTATGGGAAGCTCCGGAGTCCAACATACAATTATGCAACAACTGATCATGTACGTTCAAGGTAATATAAAAGGGAGCGATGTTGTCTTTGGACCCTTCAAAATGGGGACCGAAAGTGATGTTAGGTCTATCATCTTCCAAGTTTATAACATCAGAGTGGCTTTCTAGTTCGGAGACACCTATCATTTTGGTAATTTGTTTGCGATAAACAGGGTTTTTCGCTAATTCCGCTAAAGGGATTGGTATCTTAATTTTGTTTAACTCATTTTCGAAACTGAAAGCTCCGCTCACCTTGTCTGTTTCTCTAGTCGTGACTTCCAAATTCTTCCTTTCCGACTTGTTTGTCTGGACAACTTTATCATTCACGATGTTAGTTGTATATGTAGCTTCATTTGTGGGTTCAATTGGCTGTGTTTGAGTTCCAACTTTTTCTACCTCAGATTCTTGAGTGTTTACCTTTCTAGTTTTGTTGTTGGGTAGTGAGGTCTCGTCCGAGGGAGGCTCATAAGCTTGGCCTCTTTGAAGGATTTTCTTGGGTTGTATTGTGGAGGTGGGCTTATTCTTAGATCTTAGATTATACCTTGGTTGAAAATCAGCCATCATTATCTCGGTTTCTTATTGAGATTCAAAGATCTCGGTATGGTCACCCTCCTCACTCTCATTTGACGGCTTTGGCGTATTTAGAGACTCTTCGTAGTCTTCGCGAGTAAGATATGGTTGACTACAGTCATCACCGAAGTTTGTGACATCATTATCTGAATCGTCGAAGTCTTGAAAATCGTTAGTTCCTATAAAATTTTCATTCTTTAAGGGAGCTTGTATTTTTTGATCTTCCTTTTTTATTTGTCTTTGTTGATTAGGAGGGTTTTGATTTCTCTTGAAGTATTTTTTGGGATAAGAGTCAGCCTTGGCCTGTTCAAGTTCCATCTGGGTTATTTTATTTGACAATTCTTTAATCACTCTAGCCATATCGTCCACCCTATCGTCTGAGGATCTATTGGACCCTGAAGGGCCAGCTTGTTCTCTAAAGTGCTTGGTATCTCGGTTTCCAGTCTCTACTCTAGACTTAAGTTTGCCCGAAGCCATCATATTAGATTCTATTTCTACCGCATCGTCTTACATACGGTTTAAGGTGGCTCCCCTTCGCTCTCGCAAAAGTAGTGCGAAGTCCGGCTCAAAAGCTCCGACGAAGGTCACTTTGGTCGTGGGTTGAGATGGTTTGACTTCAGCTGGGATTTTATTGTATAGCTTGTTGAATCTCAGAATGAATTCCATGACTGTTTCTGAGTTCTTTTTCTTCAAAGACCCAAATTCGGTTAGATAATAGAGGTGGTCTTTTCGCTCGCCCCATTGTCTGAGGAAAGCATCTTCCAAAGCATCATATGATGGGATAGAAGCTGTGGGTAGGCTCCGAAACCAGGTTCAAACCTGACCTTCAAAAGTTTGGACAAAGAGTCTCGAATACACATCCTCGTGCTCGATACCGAAGATATCTGCGAATTGGTCGAAGAAATTAATATGTTCAGCAGCGGTCAGATCTCCCTCCCCGGTGAATTTTGGTAAATTCTTTATGTAGTTTTCTAGAAGATCGTGTAGGGGGATGGACAATACTAAAGGAGCGTATCGGGCTGCGACTTTCAAAAAAACTCTAGGAGGGGGGGTAGGCCCTTGACCTCCACCTCCTCTTAGAGAGGAATTTCCACCTCCACCTCCTCCTAGAGGGACATTTCCTCCCCCTCCTCCTCCTCCGAAAAACCCCCCGCCTCCTCCTATAAACCCTCCACCTCCTCCTCCGGTAGCTGCCATCGTTGTCTGTGGGGAGTTATACAGGGGGTTTTGGAAAATAAAAAGGGAATCTTTATTTTCTTCGTGAAGAGGAAAGTCTGGTGAGGAAGGATAAGGAACGTGAGGACTGAGCGAATTTGAGGGTTCAGAATGACTCTCAACCTTCGGTGATGGGATTTTAAGTTGGTAAACCGCAGCGGTTGGCTTAAAAGAGCCTCTCGCCTTTAGAATTTTTTCAGTATCGACAACAGGCATAAACTGTTCACCTTCCGGCTTTTGTCTGGTATTCCTTCGAACAAATGCCAATTTATTTCTTCGTGGAGTCTCCAAGTGAAAGATAAAAAGCCTTAAAAGGTGTGTACTCTTTGTTCACTATCAAAGGGTAACACTTTCAACGAAAAACAATTGTCGTTTTCCCAGGGAAAAATATTTCGTAACTTCGGTCCCTAGCAACGGCGCTAGTAAGATGTTGTTCCTGAGTCTGTACTTAAGGCTCAAAAGTACAGTGTCAAGGCATCCGAAAGTGGTTAGGATATGGAGCAGGGAGGGGGTCAACCTTCGGAGGAAGAAACTAAGGGAGATTTCTTCGTTGGGGTTGTCTGGCTTCGAACTGTTCCTGAATATTTATGTCCCGTTCAATGGCTTCCCATGATTGTTCAAGTTCGACCCGGTTAGTTGTGGTTTTAAGGATAGTGTTGAAAAGGTTTAGGGCGATGTGTGTTTGGTTCAATGATCCGGGTTCGATGTTAGGTTGAGTTAGTATAGGGACTGTCATGGGGGGAACAGTAAAGATATAAAAGACTTTTAGGAAAGATTAAGTGTTGTCTCAGTTTGATCTTATAAAAGAGAACTTACAGTTGCAGAAGTAACATATAGATGCAAATCTAAGGCTCGTTCCCGTAACTGTATGATATCTTTATAAAAGGGATGAGATGGGAGAAAAACATTGAGCCATTTACAAAGTAAAGTTCCAACTAGTGGAAAACTCACGACATAAACGGGAGAGTAAAATATGTAAGAAAATAACCAATGTAACAAAGAATATATGTAGAATTCCGAAACTGCAGATTGGTCTTACACAACTAATAGCTGGTGCAGAGGAAAGGCAATAAACAATTACATAAAATCCAAAATCATTCGTTATAGTAGTGGTCGTACTAAATTACAACGAAGCACATCAATTATGAATATGAATTGAAATGTAAAAATGAGAAACAAGGAAGCAAACTTATGATACAGAAGTGACAGAATTGAGAATCTCCAGATCTGCTTGTATTAACTCTCAATGTAAAAACTCTATTAAAAATAACTCAAAAAGGGTCCATCCTTGTTTATTTCTCTCTTGGGTATATTTATACAATTTCTGCAAAGCAGGTAGAATCTCAATAGTCGCAAAAAATTCAGTTATGACAGAGGAGAGAGAAATCGCTCCATTTCACCTACTATGTCTTCACTTAGTGCCAGGTGCTCGTCTTCGCGTGGACTCGGTGCAGGCGATACATCTTTCTACAAGCTGAGATATGAGCCGTGAAGGTTCCGCTTGACAGCTGGCCTCGGTGATGTAACACTCTCGGGCTAACTACTGCAGCTTGTCCCCCATTTGTGCATCGATGATGTCGAGGGCGCTTAGTTGCGTGCTGGGATGGATCAAGCTCTTATCAACTCGGGCCATGTCCACCATATCTATCTGAGAGATATCAACCAAATCTCTCTCATCCTTCTCTTTCAGATCAAGCGAGATCTGTTCCACATTCATTTGTATCAATGTTTCTGCGTTGCCTCCGCTATCCATACCCAACAGCTCGCCATCTATAGAATTGAAGGCTTCTTCTAATGAATTGGTTACCTTCTGGGCTTGTTCCTTGCCTAGGGCAATGTTGTGCTCCCAATCCTTCAACAAAATATTACCTCTGGTTTGTTCTGGGATGGCGAGCCCGAGAGAACCTGTCGAAACTCTGTTATTCGTGGCTATCACCACCTCCTAGAAGGCGACCTGAGCCGCTTCAGCATCCCTCTCTCTGACAGTCAGGTTCTCAGAAACCTGATTCATCAAAAGACAATTCTCTCGGATCGCTCCCACTTTGGCGAGAAAACTCTATTGTGCAGAAGAGATCCTGTTCCGAATCTCGATCGCTCGGGATTTAAACCCCTTGACATTGATCATCCTGCTTTTGACGACCTCTACTTGAGCCTGCAGCTCTGCAATCATAGTCCTCTGTTGGACCGCCTGTATCCGACCGTCTTGGACCACTAGATGTGCTTGCTCGAGCTTGGTTTTAAGCAACTCTATCTCATTTTTATCTGCTAGTCGGGCCAGTTCTATCTCCGCGCCCACCTGGCCCTGAGCATTTTCCGTGGCCGAGGCCAATCTGGCCTCAAGAGTCCTGATTAGGCGATTTTTCCTATTGATTTGGTTCTTCAAAAGTTCGACCGAAAATTGATTTGCCGATGCATATGCTCTTAGCGTCCCTGCGATATCAGTGGTGAATTGCTCATTCTTTTTATTTTTTCCATCGGTCATGACCTTGAACTTCTTAGCAGTCGATTCTCCCTCCTGGTAGAATTCCCTTTTCCCGACCGATTTTCTCTTTTTATCAAAGAAGAACTCGTTCAGAGGAATTTCTTCTGCTCTTATGGGCCTCAAATCCTCATTAAATATCCATCCTTCTTCGATATTCCCCTGCATCGACTGCAAGGGGGTGACAGAAGTGATGGGTTCCCCGATTTGCTTTGCTAATTTTCCTGGGGTGTCGACTGGGTCCTGCTTCTTCGGCGGTTCCAAAATCTGTCTCTTTGATGGGTCTGGAGTCTGTGCTTCTGCTTCGGGCTTCTTTGTTTTCTCCTCCGCATCCTGGTGTTTTGCCGAATCTGGAATTGCATCTTTGGGATCTTCAACATCCTTCTGCTTTGTCTCGAAAACACATGAACTCTCACCTCGCAACACAGCGGGGAGACCGCTTCGTCTATGCTCCTGGAATTTTAACACAACAACTGTGTCTTCAGGTGCCAAGGATCAGATATGAGCGAGAACTTATTCATAAGACCTCGCCCCTCAGAAAATATCATCCGAGGGTGAGTTCTCATGCTCGAATCTCTTGAGCCCACAATTTGCTAAATGGTTTCTCACAACCCTCTGAGGATCGTGTTTCTTATACTCGATGGAGACCAAATTCAGGTCTTCCAGGGCTGCAGCCTCGGCTTTGGCATGTCCGAAATCCAATAAAGAATAAGAATTTAGCTGAATGGGAAAATATGGCCACACCTTCTTAGAGTATCCCTTGAGCTCTTTACTCACCCCGCCAATTACTGCCTGCCGGGCGACCTCGCGACAAGCCAGTTTGTCGGGGATGAACAATGGTAGCGCAAGCGGGGGAATAATAGCCCCGAACACTCTGAAGTACGAGAACTCTGCCTCCACATACCAGTCCTCTATGCCACTCAGATTTGCAGCAATGCTATCTGAGATACGAGGTGGTGGGTGACCAAAAATGGCAATATGTAGGGGCACCATCACCCAGTTGAAAATTTTGTATATGAAACTTTCTGCCTTATTTTCCCATAGCTTTTCGTGATATATGTGTACGGGCCTATCTTCGACCGGATTCCAAGCCCAGCTCATCAATGGGAATGGTGTCATGGAACATATTGCGTCCATAATATATGCAGACATGAAAAATGAGGACGGCCTCCCACTTGCCTTCTGCTCCCGATACTCTGTGACCCGGTTGGCCAAACTGTCCGAGAGTATCTTTGCCCAATTAAACGAGCAACCTTCTGCGACCTGAAAAATCAGAGGCACCCATGCAATGAAAAAATGCGATGTGTCCTCCCTCCCAAATAGTCGGCATGTCATCATTGCCAAATACTTATATTGTGGCTCCAACGAAGCGATTGAATAAACGCCCTGGTCTTTTTCTCTGAATTTCATGGAGCGCGAAACCCAATCCTTTATCAAACCGAGCATGGTTTTATCATATTCTGTGCACTCCTTTTCTTTGAACTTCTCCAGGAATTCCGCATCATATGTGTACTCAGATGTCATCGGAAGCTTATACATGGTTTGGATATGTTCTGGTCTAAAAGTCCCGACCGTGACCCGTTGTTGGTTCATGATAGTTCTGGTGGGTAGATCTATGTGATCCAACGCCCATCGGATCATGTCATAATATGGGAGAAAACGTGGTCTGGTTTCTACCCTGTGCATTCCAGATTGGACAACTATCTTGTATTTAGTGTTCAGGTCATCCTTTTCATTGTCATCTGAGTTTGAATAGTTCACCAAGTCTGATTGCAAAATGTCTGAAACAAATGACCAGCTGGGGACCGAGTCGACACTCCGGGGCGAAGTGTCGGAGACATTGTCTGAGCCTTGTCCTGTGACCTCGACATTCGCCTTCGCTGCTTTCCGTGGAGCCATAGCCGAAACTTGCGTTTTCTCCCTTCTACGATAGAACTGCGTATACATGCAGAAATTAGTTCACTCAGAAATGACGATCTCTGCGTGTTTATGAAAATGCGTTCGTTATAATAAAATGAAACTCTTATATATATTTGAAAATTCGGTACTTTTCGAAATAA
>ML787042.1:332618-351040 GCA_009831015.1 Picea engelmannii
GATGATGCAATGGTTGCAGTGGCCTTGTATGCATCCTTTGAACATAATGTGAAGAGGATGAATTTTGCAGTATGAGAGATTACCTAGCAGCACTATTTTGGTGGAATAGTAGTCGAAATTACCTTTGGTATCATGTAGATCTATCCCCCTAGAGTAATAATGGCACTACGGGGTCAAGACTCATAAACAACATGAAGTTTCCATATATATGGTTGGCCCAAAAAAACATCATAGAAATCAAGAGGGGAAACATCACACAGTACCTCATCCTTGAAGGGATGGATGCTATAGGACATGCAACACTCTTGGCTGACATAGAGATCTCGTCCTTGGTGAAGCCACCTGATGTTTTATGGTTGCAGGTGTGTTATTGTTGACAACCCCAACTATTTGAAAACCTCAGTTGAGACGAGGTTCTTCTAGATGTCGCTATCAACAATGAAATGCAATGGGGTCCCCTTCACCCACATTTGTGAATGGAAGAGGCACTCCTCCTCTTCAGGATCTAATGAATCTTCTGGTTGAATTATTGTTGCCATGACACTAGACGCGGGGTGTGCGTCGATGATCTGTCTGTTTTCAATATTTTTTGGATCATATTCTGAATCAAGGTTCAGATCCTTGTATTTGACCTTGGCCACCAATGATTGTTTTTAGTGACATTCATTGGTGTTGTGCCAAGGGATTTTTTGGAATTCACACCACTTCCTATTTTCATTCTTCATATTTCCTTTACCATTCTCTTTCTATGTCTTGGACTAGTTGTTAGGAGGCTGTTGGTTAGGGTCGTCTTTTCCATGATTTGGTTGTTGCGGATTTCCAGACCCAAAATCTCATTTGTTTTGGTGCCTAAGTTTTTTCTTTTTTCTTGACATCATATCGATAGGCAACTCCCAATGATGAAATGTTTAGGAAATCCATTTCGGTTTGGATGTACCTATGTAGAGCCCCACGATATTTCAGAACCAGATGCTGCTCAGAGTCTTTGATACCCAGCTTGGTGCGCAAGGTATGGAAAGTATTTGTGAACTCTGACACTGTTTAGATCTTCTCTTGCCACAGTGTGGCCCATCTCATGTACTAGTCTTCATAGTTATCAACATTGTAGTATTATTCCTTGACCGCATCCACACAAAAAATCCCAATTGGGATTGACCCCATATATTTCAGATTACTCTATGGAACGTTTCTCCCAGTAAGTTTCCCACCAATGTTTGACATGGGGGAGAGCCTTGAGGAGTGCAAAGGTGATCTTTTACCTATCGAAAAAATTATGAACAAAGAAATAACATTTTAGTATATTCAACCATTTTTCTAAGGCATCTGCATCTATATGACCTTCAAATACAAGAATATAAAAATTAACTTGTACCTTGAAGGGAGAGGTTCCTCCAAAGTGGTTTCTTGATGAACATGCCCCTGTTGCTATTAGTAGACATTGAAGGATGTGGGAAAAATTCTTCATCATTTCATCCCTTTGTCACGTAAGAGCTTGCTCAAGAAACATGTTAATCGAATACTCTGCTAAGCCATTTTTATTTTCTGTCGCCATAGAGGGTTTCTTGGGTGCGTGAGAGAAATTTTCCTCAATAGATACAAGATCAAGACCCAACTTTCTATAGTTGGACCTCGTTGGGGACATGCACTGAAAAATTATCAAGAGCAGCTTGCTCTGATACCAATGATCCAAATTATTTTTGGAACAAAATGAAAGCATAGATATTAAAATGAAATACACATAAATATTTCCAGAAAAAAATAAATACAACAATACATGATCTCTATTAATGAAATAAATGTACAAAGACTATAAAAATACAGAGTGCAAGACTCGCTAGAATGGTGATAGATTTATCTCTGAGAAGAGATGTGACAACAATGCTCATTCAAAAGAAGAAGATTACAATGAGGCTCTGAAGGAATTTTTATGATAAACATGAATTCCAAAACCCTATACATCCAAGAACCTAACCCTAGGAGATGAAGCACCAAAATTCACGTGGGCCCCATTGGTGTAAGTTAGTACATGAACTTCCTGTGGTCGTAACTTTTGCATATGATCTCCGTTTTAGGCATGTGATAGCCCGTTGGAAAGATATTTTCAAGAAATACACATTATGTCATAAAAATATGACTCTACCTATAGTTCGACTGTGACAAGAAAATAAAACACTATTTAGAGCCCCAAAATGACCCTTAAAGTACAAAAAGATGTAATGACATGAAAAATTCCAAAATAAGCCAGTTGGAATATGTGGGAAACCACCAATATCCACCTCAATGATGTGTAGGTATTCAGGATATCCATGTAAGCGTAAAACCCACAATTACAAAGAAATGTCCCCATTACAGAGAAACACGTTGAACTAAAAACTATCTAGATGAGCTAGTTGGAATTTGGAACAGGTGGGTGGCCACCAATATCCACCTGGATCATAATTCCAATATCCTTGATAACAATATTATTGAAATTCATATAAATTAATAATTTTCCTTAACTTATTTTTCACTTTTACTTTCATTTTAGTTTTCATAAGGATACTAAGGGTGCCATTGTTACACATTATTTTCGTCACCCCTATGACCATTAATGATGTAGACCTATCCTTTGTCTTTAGAAGGATCAATTTCCTTAATCCCTAAAGAAGAATGAAGATGAATTTTCCCAGAGAGATGAAATTATCTTTTCCATTGTAAAAGCCTTATGAAGAGGGATTGTCACACTTTTGTCAATGTTAAGGGTGCAACGATATAGGATCATCACAGGTTTCACCACAATATCCTGCGACGTCATCGCTATTTTCTTAGTGTTAAGGGTGTGACTATTTTCCATACGAAGGAAAAAGTGAATCTTCATGATCCTTATAGAAGAGAAGCTTTGAGGGTGAGTTGGCCTCTGATCGGTTTGGATATGAGTCGCATCCTTGATCCCATGGGACCATCCTAACCTCCTCACCCTACCCTTTTCATCCTATAAAAGGAGAGGAGTTCTCATGCGGAAAGTTAGCTTGGGAAATTTAGCTTGAATGGGTTTGAGTAATTTTTGTAGCTTGGAGTTTTTGGGCCTATGTTGGCTTTGATATTTGCTTTGTCAAGATAGATTGTGATTGAATTTCAAATCTATAGTCTCAGAATCCAAGAAGAAGAAGTGTGTGGGAAGCAAGGAACTGTTGGAAGGAACCCGACAACATCAAGGAATCTAGTTGTATCTTTCTTCCACATTTCTAATACAACAATATATTTCTTTCCCATAAAATTGTTCTTATTTTATTGTATGACTCCTTGATCACATACATAGGTTTTGTTGAGTATACGTTGCTACTTTCACTTCGTTGGCTTGTGTCTTTTTATAGGTTCAACATCCCATAAGCCTTGGAACAGAGCTAGGATGACACTAGCGAGGACAAACAACATTTAAAAGGTATGTCATTTATCTCTTTTTAGTTAGTATGCTTGATAATTAAAACTTAGGGAAAGTTTTATATTTTGTCTTGTTTTGCTCTAGTTTCAGGGTGAAACTAGGGAGATCTGTTTGTGTCTGCACTTACCTATTTTTTTGGTAACAACCATTCATTCCATGCCATTTAGGACTTACTTGACATACTCCAAGTGTGTTAGGCGCACATGCCCTTCAAGTATCTAACCTTGGGAAATGGGAAAATTAGCGCATCTATGGAGACATTGTTAACTCTTGTTATTGCCCTTATTGAGAGACTAATAGATGTTGAGTAATAATGCCTTCACCTTATTGCATGTCACTCAGTTGGTCCTCACGAGTGACTAAATTTGTGGCCTACCCTCACAAAAATGTGCAACCACTGAGAAAAAGTGTCCCACACTTTTCAACTCTAGCCATGGTAGGATTATTAGTAGGTGGAAGCAGGGATGATGTTCCACCTCTCCTTATAGTACATGGTATAGATCTATAAAGATCTGTTACTCATGTGTGGGTTGAATTGACAAGCATATTCCATGTACTTTCATTCACTTAACCTTTACGTCAATATTTATCATTAATCAAATCAATTACACATATATATATATATATATATTAATTAGATAGTTCGTGCTCCCTGATTGAATCCAGAGTCCCAAAATCTCGTTGACGATGCTCACGTCAACATATCCTTATAGTTCCTTGTCACACTCATAACGCTATTAGTAATATATGAAATTAATATATATAATCAAGTCACGTGTAAAAATATTTAGCTGAACTAATCATCATTTTTCATTTATCAAGTAATTGCATAAAAATGTTTAGCTAACATCTATGCTTTTATTTTGAATTTTTTTTACATTTTAAATCTAATAAATCCAAATTAAAATTGTGTCTTATCGTCATGATAAAAGTAAAAAATAGGGTCATTTGTGAAAAAATTCCCTTAAAGAATAAGTTTGGTTTATAATAGTATTCATGTAAAATGAAGCACTACATACACCAACTCATTAAAATTCACCCCGAAGCTTCAAAACATATAAGGAAATTTTCGACACATCTCAACTATGTCTTCCCAAGTAGCAAAAATGGGACTATAGCTATCCCATTGTATCTTTAACTACTCTACCAAATGAATTTGAAGTTGTCGAGTGCACCAGTCCAAAATGTGGATTGGTTTGGCCATTAAGGCCCCTTCATCCAACATCTGCAAAGAACTTATATTAACAACATGTGAAGGATCGGAAATGTCATGACATAAAATAGAGACATGAAAAATATCATGCATATGTTCTAAAGATGCAGGTAATGCAAGCCGATATGCAAAAGATCCCTTTTTCTCTACAATATAAAAAGTTCCCACATGTTCTAGTGATAATTTTTCTCCATTATGAAACTTGATTGAACTCTTTTGTGGCTTCACCCGCAAAAACATCCTATCCTATACTTCATAATTTTGGTCAATTCTATGCACATACACATAACTTTTATGTCTATCTTGCGCTTTCTTTAGTATTCCCTTGATTGTTTTCATATTCTCTTCCATTTCTTGAATCACTTCTGTTCCTTCTAAAATTATATCCTCTAGCCTATCCTAGCTAATAGGTGTTACACATGGTCTAGTGTATCTAGGGGGAATAATATGGGGTACCTAGAGAGGTACCCAAGACATCCATTCATTCATCAGGTCCCACCTAGCCATTACTTGGCCATACCACCTACCCAACATATTACAAATACCACACCACTGATACGGAAAACCATAGTTACAATCTCTGTTAGTGTAATACTCAAACTTTCAGAGAAGATGTCAAAATGGAAGAGAAACTGTCAAAAATTCCCCGTTCTGTTCCTAGCGAATAAAGAGATAAAACAATGTGATACACCTCGACGTGCCCGAGAATATCGAATGGCCTACATTATCGCAGCCGATAGGTGGAAGGTTTTTGCGCAGTTGTGTTTCCGCAGCAGTAACTAGTAGTCTAGGTGGTTGGGTTTATCGCCTAATGGTCCTACCTTCTCCTTCGGTCAAAGAGATATTCTGTTAGGGGAATAATATGAGATACATATTGTTATATATAAATACCACTTTTAATAAATAAGGCCTAGTGTGAATGCAATAAATGTAATATGACATATTAGAATGTTCCACTTCTATAAAGTTCCTCTAGAATGTTGTTTGATGGTTGATAGCACTATATAAAGAGGTTCATGCAATGTAATGGGCAAGCCATTATGTATTATATTTGGAGAAGTAGCTCATTAATAGGTTTCCCCCTTGAAGAGGCAAGTGAACATGAGTGGATCCCTTCCTTAATAATATATATTGTACAATTTTTCCCTACCACAAGGGTTTTCATAACAATAAATTGTGGTCTTTCTATATTATTCTCTGGATCTTGTGTGGTGAATGTATTTGTAGATATTTGGAACTTAATAAGTGGTATCATAGTAGTTTCTTATACCACAAAAGGGGGAAATTATTTTCATAAAATGGTTGTATATTTTAGTTCCTCTCGAAAATAAAACCAATTTAAAAAAATTCGTTTGAAACAGAGTCAAGGAAGTGAATTTATTAACATTTTAAAATCTGTTAATTTGAGGGTTTTTCTGTGGATGACTAGGTGATTTTGATGATTTTTGTAGCAATTGGTGGTTAATTTTACCAAAAATATTATATATATGAGTTCCTCTCACAAAAATATCCCATTTCAAAAAAACAATCGTCCAATCAGAGCTCCGGAAGTGAAGATATGGCTGATTTAAAATCGACCATTTCAAGGGTTTTTCGTGATGATGGTGGGACTGTAGAGCTCATAAATTTTGATAGGGTGATGAGATTTATACCAAATCAATGCCATTGGATATATAATTTTAAGATATTTCTTTTGGTATATCATATGTGGTGTTTCCAATGAATATTCATTCTCGACTCCTCATGGAACTTCGAAGGATGATTGAAGCCCTCCAGACAAGTGTTCAAAAAGGTGTTCAAAATATTCAGGCAATGATCAAACTTGAAATGCAAGAGAGATATATTATGGAGGGAATTAGGGATGAATATAAACAAAAATCATATGCTTGGTATGATTTTGAAACTAGTTTTGATGATTGGTATATGGATAGTTTTTAGTTCTGGGATGACAACCACTTCCATATTCTATTTAATGAATCTACTCCACCTCACGTAGAGCACATCCTGGAGAGTAGACAAGAGCCTTATCTGCATACTCTTCTTCATTTATGTTATTCTCTAGTACTAATGGATGATTGTTTTGCTGGCTCTACACATTTGAATCCACATGACCAATGTAGCAATTTGGAGCACCAGTTTTAGCTTCCTATTGAGTCTCGATATATTTAGAGAGGAGTTCACATGAACACTTGGACATGGGAACCTAGTTTATAGTGGATCTTGGAATACTTTAACATGGTGGCTAACACTTCTACATGGGACCCTGGTTTTCCATTCTGTTTTAACATTATGTTGCACACTTATCCTCGGGACCCTGATATATGGTTGCACACCCTCATAACAAGCGTTGAGGTAAATGATTTCATAAGTGGGATGGAATGTAGTGTTTCTAGGGGGAATAATATGAGGTACCTAGGGAGGTACCCAAGGGGAATAATAGTAGATAACTATTTTTATTGATAAATGTCACTTTTAATAAATAAGTCCTAGTGTGAATGCAATAAATGTAAGGGGACCTACTAGAAGGTTCCATCTCTAGAAGGTTCCTCCTCTAGAATATTCTTAGGTGGTTGGTAGTAATATATAAAGGGGTTCAAGAAATGTAATGGAAAGTCAATAAGCATTGTATTTTGAGTGGTGGATCATTAGAAGGTTTCCCCCTTGAATAAGAAAATGAATAGGAGTGGATCCCTTCCTTAATAGGATCTATTGTATGGTGTTTCCCTAACATAAGGGTTTTCATACTAATAATGTGTGGGTTTTATATATTTTTTCTTTTTATCTTGTGTGGTGAATGTATTTGGAGATCTTTGGAACTTAACACATGGTCTCCCTTACAAAAAAATAAATGGTGTCATCTTTATAGAAATTTGATAATTGTTGTTATAGGAAAATTGAACCAATGGTAGGAATCATTCCCAATGTTTGTGTTGATCTATGGTATACATCCTTAACATGTATTCTAATATTGGTTTTTTCTTTTTGTTTTTCCTCTAGTCTCTGGGTGATATGTTGTACTAAAATTTAATTATGTTCCCAATGCGTTTTCAAAACTTGTCCAGAATTTTCCCGTAAATAATGCTTCTCTATCTGAAATTATCTTTTTAGGAACAAAATGAAGCCTTACTATCTATTTAATGAATAATATTGCAATATCAGAGGCTTGACATGTGTTCCATACTAGAATAAAGTGTGAACTTTTCATCAATGTGTCTACTACAACAAAAATTGAGTCATGCCTCCTTGTATTCAATGGTAATCCAACAATAAAGTCCATCAAAATTATTTCCATTTGGATTCTAGTATAGTATGAAGTTGTAAAAATCCCATTGGATTTATATGCTCATCCTTCAAGTGATGACATTCAAGACACCTCCCCACAAAATTCATTATGTCCTTTTTCATTCTTTTCCAAAGAAACAATGGTTTTGAATATGCATCCATCTTTTTGACTCTAGGATGAGCCATACATATTTCTCTATGAACTTCCCTTAATATAAAATTATGCATTTCTTCATTTGTAGGTACATATATCCTTCCATTAAATCAGAACAATCCATCATCGTCTAAATCATAACCTTCAAACTTTTGAATTTGCATAACTTCACTCTCAATATCAGATTTTAATTCTTTATACCATTCATCTTCAAACTGTAAATTAAAAGTCTTTTCTCTTAAATTTGGTTTTAATAGAATAATTGAGAAAATATGTGGTCTATGACTTAAATCATTCATGATTTGGTTCATCGTTTCTTTGATATATGTTATATAAAAATTTTATTCACTTAGCAATTCCGACCATCTTCTATGTCTAATGTTCAAGTAACTCTAGGTAAAATGTGTTATAATCCATGATGGTCTGTATTTAATTCAAAATTTCTTCCCACAAGGTAGTGTCTCCATATTCTCAACACATGTATTATTTTTTAAAAGTTTTAAATCAGGAGTCACATAGTTTTCTTCATAGGGTTGAAATTTTCTTGAAGTGTAGGAATTTTCTCTACCTTCTTGCATTAGTACTCCGCCCAGTCCTTCCTTTTGTGCATCGATGCATAATAAGAAAATATTGATCCATGTTAGGTACTTTTAGTATAGGTTTCATCATTAATAATTATTTTATCTTTTGAAATGCTTCCTCACATTTTTCTTTCCATATAAATTTATTGTTTTTCTTTTTCAATTCAATTATAGGTTTTGCGATCTTTGAAAATACTCCCACAAATCTTTGATAGTAACCCACTAATCCCATGAAACTTCATACTTCATGTATGTTTTTTGGTGCCGACTATTCCATGATTTCTTCGATCTTAGTTGGATCAACTGCAATTCCTTCTACTGATATAATATGTCCCAAATAATTAATATTGGATTCATAAAATGAACATTTAAATAACTTTTCATAAAGTTTGTTTTCTCTGAGACATTGTAGGAATAGTTGTAAATGTTCATCATGGTCTTCCGACATTGGTGAGTATATTAAAATATCATTTCTAAAAACTTGTACAAATTTATCTGAATATTCTCAAAATACTCCATTCATTAGACTCATGAATACTCCTGGACAATTCATTACAAGAGTATAAAAAGATAAATTTATGACTAAAAAATGATTAAACATTTCATATAAATGACTAAGTTTAGTCACATGACTAATAATCATTTATTGCAGTTCATATATAACACCACCAAATAAATGACTACACAATTTTAGTCATTTATTGGTTTATCTGGTTGGTCACTTTGGTCATAAATTTAGGAATTTATTTAGTCATGTATTGTTGAAAAATGGTCATTTATTTAGTCATATGTGTTGTCAAATGGTTATTTATTTAGTCATATGTGTTGTCAATTGATCATATATTTAGTCATTTGTGTCACTGATTTCCATCCATTAGTGATATATTGTTAAGCCCTAAAGAGTGGCACATTACCCCTTAATTGGAGCATATTACATTAGTAATGTTATTTTATTTATGTCAGCTTGATTCCATTAGTTGTAATTATACCAAGGAGACCTTTTCATTTGGAATCATCTTGTATTGGGAAATCTATGTGGTGTATAAGGAGGCTACCCCCTCGAAGAGGCTTATTATCTTAAATTATCTCTTTTTTAAGGTGTTGAGTACTTATTCAGAGATTTTTTTTATGCTAATTTGATTATTGGTTCTTAACATTTAGTATCATAGCTCAAGGTCTTGGGGTTTCACTGATGCATCTGAGACACCTTGGAATTTTCACTATAATTTTTTTCTACAATGTTTCAGAAGGAACCCCTTGGAGGATATTTAATATACAGATGAAGGTATGTGGGGTTCAAATTTCAGAGCCTGAGGCCTTATAATTTTGGAGATATAGCTTGTGTAAGATAGAGTTATGGAATCATCCTTAATTCAGTCATCACAAAATTTTATCTATTAAGTTTTTTCTATGTTGTTTCAGACCCTGAAACCTAGAGGATACTCATAGAAATTATCAAGGTAGTTGTGATAAAAATTTCAAATTCTGGGTCATCCTACTTTTGTAGATACACCCTGTGTAATATAGGGTATTTGACTAGTCATATTAACTAGTCTCAAACAAATGTTATAGGTAACGCATTGATCTCTTATTCAATGAGTATACAAATTAAGTGAGACTGTTTTCATTGGACATTAGACAATCTATAGTATTTCTAGTGTAAGTTTCAGAATCAAATATCAGACATTGTGCTCTTAGCACACTTTACAAGTACATTCTCCCGGAAGGGATAAAAATCAACAAGGTTTGGGGAAGTTACCATAACTTCCACTTGGCACATCCAATTTTGATTAGAACTGTGGCATTGAAGAGAAAATTGATCAGAGAACCACAAAAAAAAAATTAGACCTAGAAGGGCCAGAATTTTGGAGATATAATAGAATAAATATCATCTAGTAGAACCACCTCAAAATCAAGGTTTAAAAGTGATACTTGGCCAACATGCCACCAAATAATCCTCCAGAAAATCCTACTTGGACTCTTGATGAAGGTGAAAAATTGCGGAGGGACATAAATGATTTACAAAAGAAGACAATAACAAAATATCAACTACAAGGGATGATGGATTCAACTGAAGCTAAGTTGGAGGCAATAATGGATACTAATATGGATGGTTTAAAAAGGGATATCATGGAAGGATTGAAAACATTCCTAATAGAGAGGCCACCTGAAAGTGAAAATGTATCCCATGAAATTCATGATGAGGACACAAGGAAGATGAATCAAGATTGGAGAAACTCCAACTTTGGATTGAATACCAACCAATTTCCTAAGATCGATATGAGGAAGTTTGATGGCAAGGATATAATAATATGGATACTTCATATGTAACCGTTATTTGATCTACATGATGTTCCACATACAAAAAAGGTATGAATTGCTTCTTTATATTTAGAATCCAATAAATTTGTGTGGTATTTATGGATTTGTTCTTGCAAATCACTTGTCACTTGGAAAATTTTCATGGAAGAAATGATAGCACACTATGAGGATACAAGGAGAAATACCTTCTTTAGACAATTGATAAATCTCAAGCAAAAGGGTTCAATTGTGGAGAATATTGAGAACTTCTAAAGATTGAATATAAAGGTAATGGATATTCTAGATGAGAACCTGATTTATTTATTCATAGGAACTTTAAAGGATAACATTCAATATGAGGTTCCCCTTTGGGAACCCAAATCATTGGAGAACGAGTTTAGGGTGGCGAGAAATGTTGAAAGTAAAAATATGGCTATGGCTACTAGAAGGACCACTCCTAACATATATCGAGATAAAAAAGTTCCTTCTTCTAAAACACCTCAACCTACAAGGTTGACACCTCAACAATTGGAGGAAAGAAAAGAAAAAGGTTTATGATTTAATTGCGACAATGAGTACGGTAAGGGACATACGTGTGGTGAGAAGAAATTATTCTACATAGATTGTGAAGAGGAAGAAGAAATTTTAATGAAATTTTCATTGGAAGGAAAGGAAATTGAGTTAAGAGGTATCATAGGGAAACCCAATTAGGTGATAAGCTCTAATGGCATGACAAAATTATTGAAAAAGAGGCATTAGGGTGTAATTGTACAACTATTTTCACTATATGTTTAAACATCTAAGCCATCTATTCCCCTAGATATCCAAGGTATCATTGATAAGATTCCAAAGTATTTGAAGATATTCCCATAGGTCTTCCACCCACTCGAAATCATGATCATTCTATTCATGTAATTCCTAGGATTGTTCCTCCTAACATCAGGCCTTACAAATACCCTTATGCCCATAAGAGTGAAATTGAGCATATAGTTGAAGAAATGTTAGATGATGGAATTATTAGACCTAGACAAAGTTCTTACTCTACACCGGTGGTAATGGTACTCAAGAAAGAGGGCTCATGGTGTATGTTTCCAGATTATAGAGAGATCAACAAGATCACTATTAAAGATAAGTTTCTCATTCCCGTCATTGATGAATTACATGGAGAAATCTATTTCACAAAGTTGGATCTTCGTTCGGGGTATCATCATATTATAATGAAGGAAACATATATCCCAAAACAACATTCTGAACTCATGAAGGCCATTATGAATTTTTGGTCATGCCTTTTGGCGTTACGATTTCACCTTCCACATTCTAAGGGTTGATGAATTCCATTTTCAAGCCCTTCCTTTGAAAATTTCTTTCAGTATTTTTTGATGATATACTAATCTATAAAAAGTCTTGGGAGGATCATGTTTGACGTGTTGAAAATGTGCTACAACTACTAAAGGAGAAACAACTATATGCAAAACCATCCAAATGTTTCTTTGGGGTGAAGGAGGTAGAGTATTTGGGTCATATTATATCTCATGAAGGTGTCAAGGTAGAGCCTAACAAGAGTAAGGCCATGAAGGACTGGGAGATTCCCAAAACATTGAAGAATATTAGAGGATTTTTGGATTTGATATGTTACCACTGCAAGTTTGTTTAGAACTATGGAATAATAGCAGCACCTTTAACGACATTAACTAAGAAGGATGCATTTTCATGGAATCCAGAGGCAACTCAAGATTTTGAAAAAGTTACAGAGGCAATGTGCAAAGATCATGTCTTGACCAAACCAGACTTCACAAAAACCTTTATTATGGAATGTGATGCCTCAGGAAATGACATTGGTGCTATTCTAATGCAAGAATGAAGGCCCCTTTCTTTTGAAAGTTGGCCACTCAAGGGAAATGACTTGTAAAAACCCATTTATGAGAAGGAAATGATGACAATACTACATGCATTGAAGAAATGGCACCCTTACTTAATAGGTAGGAACTTCAAAGTCAAAACAAATCATGATAGTATTAAAGACTTCTTGGAAAAAAGACAATGTGCAAAGATCCTGTCTTGACCAAACCAGACTTCACAAAAACCTTTATTATGGAATGTGATGCCTCAGGAAATGACATTGGTGCTATTCTAATGCAAGAAGGAATGCCCCTTGCTTTTGAAAGTCGGCCACTCAAGGGAAATGACTTGTAAAAACCCATTTATGAGAAGGAAATGATGGAAATACTACATGCATTGAAGAAATGGAGCCCTTACCTAATAGGTAGGCACTTCAAAGTCAAAACAAATCATGATAGTATTAAAGACTTCTTGGAAAAAAGACTATCTTCAGAAGAACAACAAAAATGGGTGACCAAGATGTTGCATTATTATTTTGAAATCATCTACAAAAAGGGAAGAAAAATGTTGTAAAAGATGCACTCTCAAGAAAGGATGAAGATGTTGAGGCCTTTCTATGTGCTATTTGGATCATCCAACCCGATTGGATAATAGAAGCGAGGGATGAATGGAAGAATGGTGAAAACATGTGGACTCTCATTCAAAGGTTGCAACATGATTCCAATGCATCAGATACATTTACATGGAAAAATTATTCACTATGGTACAAAGATCTCTTGTATTTATGTATGAACTCCAAAATCAAACAAAAGGTACTCTTGGAATTGCACACCTCTCTGGTAGGAGGATACTCAGGATTTTTGAAAACCTACCATAGGGTCAAGAAGGAATTTTTTTGGGATGGCCTTAAAACTGATGTTCAAAGGTGTGTGGAATAATTTTTGGTTTTCTAACAAAATAAGGTGGAAATAATTAAGAACCCAGGTCTTTTACAACCATTAGTCATCCCAAGTCAGTGCTGGGACGAGGTTTCCATGGATTTCATCATAGGGTTACTGAAGTCTGAAGGAAAGAGTGTCATCATTGATTGTTGATATAATGACCAAGTACACACACTTTTATGCACTCTCTCATCCTTTCAAATCTAGTATAGTTTCCACCGCATTCATGGAGACAGTTCAAAAGCTACATGGAAGCCCAAATATTATTGTAAGTGACAGAGATCCCATCTTCAATGGACATTTTTGGACATAATTATTTTCTTTTTTTGGTACTCAATTGGCTCATAGCTCATCTTATCATCCGCAATCTGATGGAAAAACTGAGATAGTGAAAAAATGTCTAGAAGGATACCTTCGTTGCTTTGTCTCTGATAAATAAACACAATGGTTCAAATGGTTACCCTTGGAAAAATGGTGGTATAACACTTCCTTTCATACTGAAACAAAAATGACACCATTTATGAAACTCTATGGATATCAACCACCTTCCATCACTTCTTCTCTAAAAAAAAAATCTAATGTTCAAGCAATGGAAGATCACATCGAGCATAAAAAAAATGTTCTCCAACTCTTAAAGGAAAACCTGACCATGGAACATAATCGCATGAAACAACAAGAAAATTGACATCGTAGTGAAATAAGTTTTGAAGTAGGGGATTGGGTATTTTAAGGCTACAACCATACAAATAGATGTCCCTCAAGCAATATAAGAAGGATAATAAATTATTATCAAAGTACTATGGCCCTTATAAGGTGTTGCAACATATTGGTACTATGGCATACAAATTGGAGTTGCCTGCATCTTTGCGAGTACACCCAGTTTTCCATGTTTCATGCTTAAAGAAGGTTATTGGTGACAAGATCCTATTTCAAAATATATTTCTAGAACTTGACGAGGAAAGAATAATCATATTGGAGCCTAAAGGTATCACTGACACAAGAATTCGCCAACTGAGGAATATATCCATTTCAGAGTATCTCATTAAGTGGAGGAAACTACCTGCTGAAGATTCCACATGGGAAGATGAGTCTTTTATACAGAAGCATATAGAATTACTCAAGCATTGCATACAACACTTGTCTGAAGGGGAGGGGCATGTTAATCCCTAAATAGTGGCACATTAGCCCTTAATTGGGGCATATTACAATAGTAATGTTATTTTATTTATGTTGACTTGGGTCCATTAGTTGTAATTGTACCTCCTAGTCTCCTATATATACCAAGGAGACCTTTTCATTTAAAATCATATTGTATTGAGAAATCTATGTGGTTTATAAGGAGGTTTCCCCATCGAATATTCTTATTATCTGAAATTTTCTCTTTGTCAAGGCGTTGATTACGTATTCTGAGGTTTGTTTATGCTATTTTGATATTTGGTTCTTAACATATATTTAGTCATTTGTGTCACTGATTTCCGTCCATTAGTAATATATTTCATCATTTGTGTCACCGATTTCCATCCATTAGTCATATATTTAGTCATTTGTTTGATTGATTTATGTTCATTAGTCATATATTTAGTCATTTTAATTATCATTTTTCGTCAACTAGTAGTATATTTAGTCATTGTTTTAGTCATTTGTTGTCATTAACTGGTCATTTATTTAGTCATGGAAGTCATTTATTGCCATCAACAAGTAATAAATTTAGTCATTTGTATTCAATGATTTTCGTCATTTGGTAGTAAATTTAGTCATTGTAATCATTAATTGTTGTCATTTAGTAATATATTATTTATTGTAATTATTAATTGTTTTCATTTAGTAATTTATTTAGTCATTTGTATTCACCGATTTATAGTTTAGTAGTAAATGTCCATTTATATGATATGAATAATTTATTGAATAACATAAATTGTGTAATGCAAAAATAAACATATTATATTAAACTTAAATTAAAACATAAAATAAAAGGTAAAACATTGATTCAACACCGTCATAAAAAATAAAGTAATGCAAGATGATCATATATATATATAATGTCAGTTAATCCACCTCAAACTATTGCATAAATTAGTGGGCCAAGTTGTCTAACAACTATGATAAAAACCAACTATGTCATTTTTTGCAAATATCTTAGTGGTCATTGTGTGAAGCTTCCTTCCATCTCTTTGAAATGGACATCTCCTTATATTTGGTCATCATAAAGAAGGGGTATGTTTCTTGTGACCTTGATAATATTTACATTTGCATCTTCTGATCCACTCTATTTAACTCCATGTATAATAGATAGTGAGTGAATCCTCCCAATGCCCACAGGAGCATTGTCATATGGATTCAACACCTTTACTTTATCACCTTCTTGGAGTTTATGATCAACACATTTCTGCAAAAACAAAAAGAAATACGCATTAAATTGAGATATGAAAAATGATAAAGCAATAATTATATTCTAATATTTATCACTCACCTTGAGTTCAACACCACTATCATTGTGCTGCACATGGTTATTAGGTTCTACATGATCACTACCAATATTGAAATCGGGTCGTTTTCTTGCTAGATTGGGTAGTTTTCCTCCTACTTTTCTATAACTATGTACGTGGTTTCATCATGCAAAAAAAAAATACAACATTTAAAAATATGAATCAAGGAATGCAAGATATACAATTTTATCCAAAAGAACATGTTAAGTATGAATAATGACAACACATTGGGAGATGTGTCATGATTTGAAGATTTTGAAAAGTTGTTATAGCCTGTCATATTTTCACCAAGCCCTTGTTTCCATCCTTAGTTAAGATTGTGTTCTTAATTTGATATACAAGAGAAGGCTTGTGTTCCCTATAGGCTATGACACCGTGAAAGAAAACTCACTATAAAGTTGTAGTAACACATAATATTTTATGGGAAGGTAGTTGTGGGAGGGGTGCTCTTTGATCCTAGAGGAAATCAAATAATGGAGTATTCTTGGAATCTAGGAGTCACAACCAATAATAAAGAAGAATATTACACCATGATTATGGGCATACTATTGGCAAAGGAAAAAAGCATTTATGAGATAAATATAATTGGTGTTTCCAAAAACACTATTATTTATTTCATTAAGACCTCCCCTCCAAAATAAACAATTTTGGATAATATTTTGGAACACATTAAACATTCTTTGCAAGGTATTCAATCCCATTTCTTTCACATCCTTTGTCATCATAACTCGTTGGCAGACTCTTTAACAAACAAATCGATTGGGATAGCCCCTAGTCACATGGGGGTGGATGGTAAGGTGTTGGTGTTTCCCCCTTTGTAAAGTTTGAAATGCACAAGTGCCAAAGATGGATCATGCATGTGGTATGTCCTCCTTGACGCGTGAAAGGGAAAGATGAAACATATAACACAAACAAATCCATTAGAAGCCTAGGATCAGTCATTCCAAATTTGAATTGGTATCCGTCAACGCGTGGTGAGATAACTCTTAGGAAGTATATTGTATGGGGGAAGCCTACGATCACTCTGGTCATGATGGCTCTGATGCAGGGGAGATGAATTTTCATTATTATGGAAGGTGGGGAGGTGATCCAGATTATTTTTGGCATGAAATGAGAGCGGAGATATAATAAAGAAATGCACAGAGATATTGCAAATATTCAATAATATAACATAAATGTATCAGAGATGCAACCATAAACAAAGATATATAGTAATACACGATTTCTATTAATCAGAGAAATGTACAGAGACTATAAAAATACAGAGTGAAAGACTCGCTAGAATGGTGGCAGCTTATCTCTGAGAAGAGATGTGACGGCTACTCGAATTCACAAGAAGATGATTAAAATGAGGCTCTGAAGGCCTTTTTACAATAAACAGGAATGCCAAAAGTCATAGACATCCAAAAACCTAACCCCAGGAGATGAAGCGCCAAAAGTCATGTGGGCCCCATTTGGGTGAGTTAGTACATCAACTTCCTGGGGTCGTAACTTTTGCATACGATCTCTGTTTTAGGCGTATGATAGCTCATTGGAAAGTTATCGTCAAGGAGATTAATTTTGGGGGATCAGACATGCCTTCGAATATCATTGAGAATCTCGATCTCGAAAACCCTTCATTTGGGCCCTCAAAATGGCCTTGAAAGTTAAAAACTGCTAAAGATAGTAAATTGCCAAAATTGCCAGAAAGTTGTTTTGAGCCAGTTGGAAAAGGTGGGTGGCCACCGATATCCACCTGGATCAATCCTCCCTCCTTAGGAAGAAATGGTATTCATTGAATTGAGTTCCCAGGGAAGAAGGAAAAGCGTTAGTTGAATCTGCATCTTGGTGAGTTGCTTGTCTTGCTGGAGACGCCGCACTGCTCAATTTGTGGAAGTCTATCACGAACCTGTTGAGGTTGAGGTTGTTCAACAAGTTGAGATACATGAGAGGATGGTGTGCAGAAGGAATATTTGTGCTTTGCTACAACCTTGTTGACTTGCTTTTGTTGGATATAAGGTGCTTGGGGCAAGGTTGTAGTGGTTGCAGTGTCCTTTTGTTCTCCTTTTGAACAGATTGTGAAGAAGCTGAATTTTGTAGTATGAGATACTACCTTGTGACACTTTTTAGGTGGAACAATAGTCGGAACTACCTCTGGTATTCTGTAGAGATGACCCCCCAAAGTAACAATGACACTACGGGGTTGAGATTCATAAACAAAATGG
>ML787042.1:353531-379738 GCA_009831015.1 Picea engelmannii
AGTATGAGATACTACCTTGCGACACTTTTTAGGTGGAACAGTAGTCGGAACTACCTCTGGTATTCTGTAGAGATGACCTCCCAAAGTAACAATGACACTACGGGGTCGAGACTCATAAACAACATGTCATATCCACATATATGGTTGGCCCAAGAGCACATCAAAGACATCGAGTGGGGAAACATCACATAATACCTCATCCTTGAAGGGTTGGATGTCGTATGATAATTGACACTGTTGGCTGACACGGAGATCTCGACCTTGGAAAATATACCCAATGTTGTATGGTTGCGAGTGTGGTGTTGTCGACAATCCCAACTGTTTGATGACCTCTGCTGAGATGAGGTTCTTCTGGCTTCCACTATCAACATTAAAATGCAGCAGGGTCCCCTTCACCCACATCTGTAAATGGAAAAGGCATTCCCCCTCTTAAGGATATGTTGGTTCTTCTAGTTGAATTGTTGCAGTCGCGACAATAGCAGTGGGGTCTGCGTCAATGATCTATATTTTACCATTATTTTTCGAATAAGATTTTGAATCAAGATTTGGCTCCTTGTATTTGATCTCGGCCACCAATGACTATTTTGAATGACATTCGTTGGTGTTGTGCCAGGGGCTTTTGTGGAAATCGCACCATCTTTCGGTTTCCTTCTTTGTCTTCCTATGACCCTTCTTTTCCTGTGTCTTGGACTAGTTTCCAAGAGACTGTTTGTTAGGGTTTTCTTTGTCATACTTTGGTTGTTGTGGATTTGCAGACCCGAATTCCCATTTGTTCTGGTGCTTAAATTTCTGCTCGATTTTAACAACATATCGATAAGCAACACCGAGTGATTAGATGTCTAGAAAATCCATTTCAGTCTGGATGTATCTGTGTAGAGCCCCACGATATTTCAGAATCAAATGTCGCTCGGAGTCTTTGATACCCAGCTTGGTGCTTAAGGTATGGAAGGTATTGGTGAAATCCGGAACTGCTTGGCTCCTCTCTTGTCGCAGTGTGGTCCATCTCATGTACTGGTCCTCATAGTTGCCAACAGGGTAATACTGTTCCTTTACCACATCCACAAAAGAATCCCAAGTGGGATCAGCCCCATATATTCCAAACTCCTCTGTGGAACTTTTCTCCCAGTAAGTTTCCCACCAATGTTTGACATGAGGGAGAGATTTAAGGAGTGCGAAGGTGATCTTTTCTTTGTCGGAAAAATTGTGAACAGAGAAATAACCTTCTAGTAGAGTTAACCATTTTGCTAGGGCTTCTGCATCTATTTGTCCTTCAAATACAGGAATATCAAAGTTAACTTGTACCTTGAAAGGCGAGGTGCCTCCAAAGTGGCCACTTGATGAAGATGCGCCTGATGCTATTGGCAGGCGTTGAAGGATGTGGGCAAAATTCTCCATCATTGCGTCCCTTTGTCGTGTGAGAGCTTGCTCAAGCAGTAGATTGATAGGATAGTCTGCTCCGTCGTTTTTGTTTTCTTCCGCCATTGAGGGTTTCTTGGGTGTACGAGAGAGATTGTATTCAATTGAGACAAGATCAAGACCCAACTTGCTATACTCAGACCTCGTCAGGGATATGCACTGAAAAAACGATCAAGAGAAGCCTGCTCTGATACCATTGATCCGATTTATTTTCGGCATGAAATGAGAGCGGAGATATAATAAAGAAATGCACAGAGATATTGAAGATATTCAACAATATAACAAAAATGTATCAGATATGAAACCATAAACACAAATATACAATAATACATGATTTCTATTAATCAGAGAAATGTACATAGACTGTAAAAATACAGAGTGAAAGACTCGCTAGAATGGTGGCAACTTATCTCTGAGAAGAGATGTGACGTCTAATCGCATTCCCAAGAAGATGATTAAAATGAGGCTCTGAAGAAATTTTTACAATAAACAGGAATTCCAAAAGTCCTAGACATCCAAAAAGATAACCCCAGGAGATGAAGCGCCAAAAGTCATGTGGGCCTCGTTTGGGTAAGTTAGTACATCAACTTCCCAGGGTCGTAACTTTTGCATACGATCTTCATTTTAGGCGTATGATAGCTCGTTGGAAAGGTATCATCGAGCAGATTCATTTTGGGGGATCAATCATGCCTTTGGATATGATTTAGAACCTCAATATTGGAAAACCTTCATTTGGGCCCTCAAAATGGCCCTGAAAGTTAAAAAATGCTAAAAATAGTAAATTGCCAAAATTGCCAGAAATCTATTTTGAGTCAGTTGGAAAAGGTGGGTGGCCATCGATATCCACCTGGATCAATACAATTGGAAAACATTTGTTGAATCTGCATCTTGGTGAGTTGCTTGTCTTGTTGGAGACATCGCGTTGCTCAGTTTGTGGAAGTCTATCACGAACCTATTGAGTTTGAGGTTGTTCAACAAGTCACGATACATGAGAGGATGGTGTGCAGAAGGAATATTTGCGCTTTGCTACAACCTTTTCGACTTGCTTTTTTTGGATAGAAGGTGCTTGGGGCAAGGCTGTAGTGGTTGCAGTGTCCTTTTGTTCTCCTTTTGAATAGATTGTGAAGAAGCTGAATTTTGCAGTATTAGATACTACCTTGCGACACTTTTTAGGTGGAACAGTAGTCGGAACTACCTCTGGTATTCTATAGAGATGACCCCCCAAAGTAACAATGACACTACGGGGTCGAGACTCATAAACAACATGGCATCTCCACATATATGGTTGACCCAAGAGCACATCACAGACATCGAGTGGGGAAACATCAAATTATACCTCATCCTTGAAGGGTTCGATGCCGTATGATAATCAACAGTGTTGGCTGACACGAAGATCTCATCCTTGGCGAAGCCACCCAATGTTGTATGGCTATGAGTGTGGTGTTGTGGAAAATATTAACTGTTTGATGACCTCTATTGAGATGAGATTCTTCTGGTTTCTGCTATCAACAATAAAATGTAGCAGGGTCCCCTTCACCCATGTCTGTGAATGAAAAGGGTGCTCCCCCTCTTCAGGATCTGTTGGTTCTTTTGGTTGAATTTTTACGGTCGCGACAATAGTAGTGGGGTCTACGTCAATGATCTGTCTTTTACCATTATTTTTAGAATTAGATTCTGAATGAAGGTTTGGCTCCTTTTCTTTGATCTCGGCTACTAATGACTGTTTTGAACAACATTCGTCGGTGTTGTGCCAGGGGATTTTGTGGAAATCGCACCATTTTCTGGTTTCCTTCTTTTTCTTCCCATGACCCTTCTTTCCCTGTGTCTTGGACTGATTTCCAGGAGACTGTTTATTAGGGTTGTATTTGTCATACTTTTGTTGCTGCAGATTTGCAGACCCGAATTCCCATTTGTTCTGGTGCTTAAATTTTTGCTCGATTTTAACAACATATTGATAAGCAGCACCGAGTGTTGAGATGTCCAGAAAATCCATTTTAGTTTGGATGTATCTGTGTAGAGCCCCACGATATTTCAGAACCAAATGTCACTCAGAGTCTTTGATACCCAGCTTGGTGCACAAGGTATGGAAGGTATTGGTGAACTCCAAAACTGCTTGGCCCCTCTCTTACCGCAGTGTGGTCCATCTCATGTACTGGTCCTCATAGGTGCCAACAGGGTAATACTGTTCCTTTACCACATCCACAAAAAAATCCCATGTGGCATTGGCCCCATATATTCCAGACTCCTCTATGGAACTTTTCTCCCAGTAAGTTTCCCACCAATGTTTTACATGAGGGAGAGCTTTAAGGAGTGCGAAGGTGATCCTTTTTTTGTCAGAAAAATTGTGAACAAAGAAATAACCTTCTAGCAGAGTTAAACATTTTTCTAGGGCTTCTACATCTATTTTTCCTTCAAATATAGGAATATCAAAGTTAAATTGTACCTTGAAAGGTGAGGTTCCTCCAAAGTGGCCGCTTGATGAATATCCACCAGATTCTATGGTCAGGCGTTGAAGGATGTCGACAATATTCTCCCTTATTTCGTCCCTCTGTCACGTGAGAGCTTGCTCAAGCAACAAATTGATAGGATCGTCTGCTCTGTTGTTTTTATTTTCTTCCGCCATTGAGGGTTTCTTGGGTTTATGAGAGCGATTGTATTCAAGAGAGACAAGCTCAAGACCCAACTTGCTATACTCAGACCTCATCGGTGACATGCACTGAAAAAACGATCAAGAGCAACCTGCTCTGATACCACTGATCTCGATTATTTTCGGCATGAAATGAGAGCGGAGATATAATAAATAAATGCACAGAGATATTGCAGAAATTCAATAATATAACATAAATGTATCAGAGATGCAACCATAAACACAGATATACAGTAATACATGATTTCTATTAATCAGAGAAATGTACAGAGACTGTAAAAATACAGAGTGAAAGACTCGCTAGAATGGTGGTAGCTTATCTCTGAGAAGAGATGTGACGGCTACTCACATTCGCAAGAAGATTATTACAATGAGGCTTTGAAGGCATTTTTACAATAAATAGGAATGCCAAAATTCCTAGACATCCAAAAACCTAACCCCAGGAGATGAAGCACCAAAAGTCATGTGGGCCTCGTTTGGGTAAGTTAGTACATCAACTTCCTGGGGTCGTAACTTTTGCATACGATCTCCGTTTTAGGCGTATGATAGCTCATTGGAAAGGTATCATCGAGAAGATTCATTTTATGGGATAAATAATTCCATTAGCTATCATTAAGAACCTCAATATCGAAAAACATTCATTTGGGCCCTCAAAATGGCCCCAGAAGTTAAAAACTGCTAAAAATAGTAAATTGCCAGAAAGCTATTTTCAGCTAGTTGGAAAAGGTGGGTGGCCAGCGATATTCACTTGGATAAATACTCCCTCCTTAGGAACCAATGGTATCCATTGCGTTGAGTTACCGGTGAAGAAGAAAAAATGTTTGTTGAATATGCATCTTGGTGAGCTGCTTGTCTTGCTGGAGATGTTGTGTTGCTCAGTTTGTGGAAGTCTATCATGAACCTGTTGAGGTTGAGGCTGTTCAACAAGTCGAGATACATGAGAGGACAGTGTGCAGAAGGAATCTTTTCGCTTTTCTACAACCTTGTCGACCTGATTTTGTTGGATAGAAGGTGCTTGGGGCAAGGCTATAGTGGTTGTAGTGTCCTTTTGTTCTCCTTTTGAATAGATTGTGAAGAAGCTGAATTTTGTAGTATGAGATACTACCTTGAGACACTTTTTAGGTGGAAAAGTAGTTGGAACTACCTCTGGTATTCTGTAGAGATGACCCCCCAAAGTAACAATGACACTACGGGGTCGTGACTCATAAACAACATGGCGTCTCCACATATATGGTTGGCCCAAGAGAACATCACAGATATCGAGTGGGGAAACATCACATAATACCTCATCCTTGAAGGGTTGGATGCCATATGATAATCGACAGTGTTGGATGACATGGATATCTCGTCCTTGGCGAAGCCACCCAATGTTGTATGGTTGCGAGTGTGGTGTTGTCGACAATCCCAACTGTTTGACGAACTCTGTTGAGATGAGGTTCTTCTGGCTTCCTCTATCAACAATAAAATGCAGCATGGTCCCGTTCACCCATATCTGTGAATGAAAAAGGCACTCCCCCTCTTCAGGATCTGTTGGTTCTTCTGGTTGAATTGTTGCGGTCGCAACAATAATAGTGGGGTTTACCATTATTTTCATAATCAGATTTTGAATCAAGGTTTGGCTCCTTGTCTTTGATCTCAGCCACCAATGACTATTTTGAACGACATTTGTCGGTCTTGTGCCAGAGGCTTTTGTGGAAATCACACCATTTTCCAGTTTCCTTCTTTGTCTTCCCGTGACCCTTCTTTTCTTGTGTCTTGGACTGGTTTCCGGGAGACTATTTGTTAGGGTTATCTTTATCATAGTTTGGTTGTTGCGGATTTGCAGACCCAAATTCCCATTTGTTCTGGTGCTTAAATTTCTGCTCGATTTTAACAACATATTGATAAGTAGCACCGAGTGATGAGATGTCCAGAAAATCCATTTCAGTCTGGATGTATCTGTGTAGAGCCCCACGATATTTCAGAATCAAATGTCGCTCGGAGTCTTTGATACCCAGCTTGGTGTGCAAGGTATGGAAGGTATTGGTGAAATCCGGAACTGCTTGGCCCCTCTCTTGCCACAGTGTGGTCCATCTCATATACTGGTCCTCATAGTTGCCAACAGGGTAATATTGTTCCTTTACCGCATCCACAAAAAAATCCCAAGTGGGATCGACCCCATATATTTCAGACTGCTCTGTGGAAATTTGCTCCTAGTAAGTTTCCCACTAATGTTTAACATGAGGGAGAGCTTTAATGAGTGCGAAGGTGATCTTTTATTTGTCGGAAAAATTGTGAACAAAGAAATAACCTTCTAGCAGAGTTAACCATTTTTCTAGAGCTTCTGCATCTATTTGTCCTTCAAATATAGGACTATCAAAGTTAGCTTGTACCTTGAAAGGCAAGGTGCCTCCAAAGAGGCCACTTGATGAATATGTGCCTGATCCTATCGACACACGTTTAAGGATGTGGGCGAAATTCTCCATCATTTCGTCCCTCTGTCGCGTGAGAGCTTGCTCAAGCAACAGATTGATAGGATCGTTAGCTCCGTCGTTCCTCTTTTCTTCTGCCATTGAGGGTTTCTTAGGTGTACGAGAGCGATTGTATTCAAGAGAGACAAGATAGAGACCCAACTTACTGTACTTGGAACTTGTCGGGGACATGCACTGAAAAAATGATCAAGAGTAGCCTGCTCTGATACCTCTGATCTGAATTATTTTCGGCACGAAATGAGAGCAGAGATATAATAAAGAAATGCACAGAGATATTGCAGATATTTAATAATATATTAGAAATGTATCAAAGATGCAACCATAAACACAGATATACAGTAATACATGATTTCTATTAATCAGAGAAATGTATAGAGACTGTAAAAATATAGAGTGAAAGACTCGCTAGAATGGTGGCAGCTTATCTCTGAGAAGAGATATGACGGCTACTCGCATTCGCAAGAAGATGATTACAATGAGGCTATGAAATCCTTTTTACAATAAACAAGAATGCCAAAATTCATAGACATCCAAAAACCTAACCCCAGGAGAAGAAGCGCCAAAAGTCATGTGGGCCCCGTTTGTGTAAGTTAGTACATCAACTTCCCGGGGTCGTAACTTTTGCATACGATCTCCGTTTTAGGCATATGATAGTTCGCTGGAATGGTATCGTCGAGGAGATTCATTTTGGGGGATTATTCATGCCTTCAAATATCATTGAGAACCTCCATATCGAAAAACCTTCATTTGGGCCTTAAAAATGGCCCCAGAAGTTAAAAATTGCTAAAAATAGTAAATTGTCAAAATTGCCAGAAAGTTGTTTTGAGCCAGTTGGAAAAGGTGGGTGGCCATCGATATCCACCTGGATCAATCCCGACTCCTTAGGAAGCAATGGTATTGATTGTTTTGAGTTCCCGGGGAAGAAGGAAAAACGTTTGTTAAATCTTCATCTTGGTGAGTTGTTTGTCTTGCTGGAGACGTCGCGTTGCTCAGTTTGTGGAAGTCTATCACGAACCTGTTGAGGTTTAGGCTATTCAACAAGTCTAGATGCATGAGAGGATGGTGTGCAGAAGGAATCTTTGTGCTTTCCTGCAACCTTTTCGACCTTCTTTTGTTGGATAGAAGGTGCTTGGGGCAAGGCTATAGTGGTTGTAGTGTCCTTTTGTTTTCCTTTTGAACAGATTGTGAAGAAGATGAATTTTACAGTATGAGATACCACCTTGCGACACTTTTTAGGTGGAACAATAGTCGATACTACCTCTGGTATTCGGTAGAGATGACCCCCAAAGTAACAATGACACTATGAGGTCGAGACTCATAAACAACATGGCGTCTCCACATATATGGTTGGCTCAATAGCACATCACAGACATCGAGTGGGGAAACATCACATAATACCTCATCCTTGAAGGGTTGGATGCCATATGATAATCGATAATGTTGGCTGAGACGAAGATCTCGTCCTTGGTGAAGCCACCCAATGTTGTATGGATGCGAGTGTGGTGTTGTTGACAATCCAAACTCTTTGATGACCTCTGCTGAGATGAGGTTCTCTGGCTTCCGCTATCAATAATAAAATGCACCGGGGTCCCCTTCACCCAAATTTGTGAATGAAAAAGGTGCTCCCCCTCTTCAAGATCTATTAGTTCTTCTGGTTGAATTGTTGTGGTCACGACAATAGTAGTGGGGTCTTCGTCGATGATCTGTCTTTTACCATTATTTTCAGAATCAGATTATGAATCAAGGTTTGGCTCCTTGTATTTTATCTCGGCCACCAATGTCTGTTTTGAACGACATTCGTCGGTGTTGTGCCAGGGGATTTTGTGGAAATCGCACCATTTTCTGGTTTCCTTCTTTGTCTTCCCGTGACCCTTATTTTCTTGTGTCTTGGACTGGTTTCCGAGAGACTGTTTGTTAGGGTTGTCTTTGTCATACTTTGGTTTTTGCGGATTTGCAGACCCGAATTCCCATTTGTTCTAGTACTTAAATTTCTACTCAATTTTAATATCATTTCTATAAGTAGCACACAGTGATGAGATGTCCAGAAAATCCATTTCAGTTTGGATGTATCTGTCTAGAGCCCCATGATATTTCAGAACCAAATGTCGCTCGGAGTCTTTGATGCCCATCTTGTTGTGCAATGTATGGAAAGTATTGGTGAACTCCGGAACTTCTTGGCCCCTCTCTTGCCGCAGTGTGGTCCATCTCATGTACTGGTCCTCATAGTTTCCAACAGGGTAATACTGTTCCTTTACCGCATCCACAAAAAAATCCCAAGTGGGATCATCCCCATATATTCCAGACTCCTTTGAGGAACTTTGCTCCTAGTAAGTTTCCCACCAATGTTTGACATAAGGGAGAGCTCTAAGGAGTGTGAAGGTGATATTTTCTTTATCGTAAAAATTGTGAACAGAGAAATAACCTTCTAGCAGAGTTAACCATTTTTCTAGGGCTTCTGCATCTATTTGTCCTTCAACTACAGGAATATCAAAGTTAACTTGTACTTTGAAAGGTGAGGTGCCTCCAAAGTGGTCGCTTGATGAAGATGCGCTTGATGCTATCAGAAGGCGTTGAAGTATGTGGGAAAATTTCTCCATCATTTCGTCCCTCTGTCGCGTGAGAGCTTGCTCAAGCAACAGATTGATAGGATCGTCTGCTCTGTCATTTTTCTTTTCTTCTGCCATTGAGGGTTTTTTGGGTGTACAAGAAAGATTGTATTCAAGAGAGACAAGCTCGAGACCCAAATTTCTATACTCGGACCTCGTTGGGGACATGCATTGAAAAAATGATCAAGAGTAGCCTGCTCTGATACCACTGATCCAGATTATTTTTGGCACGAAATGAGAGCAGATATATAATAAGGAAATGCACAGAGATATTGTATATATTCAATAATATAATAGAAATGTATCAAAGATGCAACAATAAACACAGATATATAGTAATACATGATTTCTATTAATCATAGAAATGTACAAAGACTGTAAAAATACAGAGTGAAAGACTCGCTAGAATGGTGGCAGCTTATCTCTGAGAAGAGATGTGACGGCTACTCGCATTCGCAAGAAGATGATTACAATGAGGCTCTGATGAAATTTTTACAATAAACATGAATGTCAAAATTCCTAGACATCCAAAAACCTAACCCCAGGAGACGAAGCGCCAAAAGTCATGTGGGCCCTGTTTGGGTAAGTTAGTACATCAACTTCCCGGGGTCATAAATTTTGCATACGATCTCCATTTTAGGCGTATGATAGCTCGTTGGAAAGGTATTGTCGAGGAGATTCATTTTGGGGGCTCAATTATGCCTTTGGATATCATTGATAACCTTGATCTCGAAAAACCTTCATTTGGGCCCTCAAAATAGCCCCGGAAGTTAAAAACTGCTAAAAATAGTAAATTGCTAAAATTGCCAGATAATTGTTTTGAGCCAGATGGAAAATGAGGGTGGCCATCGATATCCACCTGGATCTATCCTCCCTCCTTAGGAATAAATGGTATCCATTGCGTTGAGTTCCCAGGGAAGAAGGAAAAGCGTTTTTTGAATCTGCATCTTGGTGAGCTGTTTGTCTTCCCGAAGACGTCGTGCTGCTTTGTTTGTGGAAGTCTATCACGAACCTGTTGAGGTTGAGGCTGTTCAACACGTCGAGATACTTGAGAGGATGGTGTGCAAAAGGAATCTTTGTGCTTTGCTGCAACCTTGTCAACCTCCTTTTGTTGGATAGAAGGTGCTTGGGGCAAGGCTGTAGCCGTTGCAGTGTCCTTTTGTTCTTCTTTTGAACAGATTGTGAAGAAGCTGAATTTTGCAGTATGAGATACTACCTTGCAACACTTTTTAGGTGGAAAAGTAGTCGGAACTACCTCTGGTATTCTGTAGAGATGACCCCCCAAAGTAACAATGACACTACGGGGTCGAGACTCATAAACAACATGGCATATCCATATATATGGTTGGCCCAAGAGCACATCACAGACATCGAGTGGGGAAACATCAAATAATACCTCATCCTTGAAGGGTTGGATGCCGTATGATAATCGACACTGTTGGCTGACACAGAGATCTCGTCCTTGGCGAAGCCACCCAATGTTGTATGGCTGCGAGTGTGGTGTTGTCGATAATCCCAACTGTTTGATGACCTCTCCTGAGATGAGGTTCTTCTGGCTTCCGCTATCAAATATAAAATGCAACGGGGTCCCCTTCACCCACATTTGTGTATGAAAAAGGTGCTCCCCCTCTTTAGGATCTATTGGTTCTTCTGGTTGAATTGCTACGGCCGCGAGAATAGTAGTGGGGTCTGCGTCGATGATTTCTCTTTTACCATTATTTTCATAATCGGATTCTGAATCAAGGTTTGGCTCCTTGTCTTTGATATTGCCCACTAATGATTGTTTTGAATGACATTCGTCAGTGTTGTGCCAGGGGCTTTTGAGGAAATCACACCATTTTCCGGTTTCCTTAATTGTCTTCCCGTGATCCTTCTTTTCCCGTGTCTTGGACTGGTTTCTATGAGACTGTTTGTTAGGGTTGTCTTTGTCATAATTTGGTTGTTGCAGATTTGCAGACCCGAATTCCCATTTGTTCTGGTGCTTAAATTTCTACTCCATTTTAACAACATATCGATAATCAACACCGAGTGATGAGATGTCCAGAAAATCCATTTCAGTCTGGATGTATCTGTGTAGTGCCCCACGATATTTCAGAACCAAATGTCTCTCAGAGTCTTTGATACCCAGCTTGGTGTGCAAGGTATGGAAGGTATTGGTGAACTCCAGAACTTCTTGGCCTCTCTCTTTCCGTAGTGTGGTCCATCTCATGTACTAGCCTCATAGTTTCCAACAGGGTAATACTGTTCCTTTACCGCATCCACCAAAAAATCCCAAGTGGGATCGGCCACATATATTCCAGACTCCTTTGTGGAACTTTGCTCCCAGTAAGTTTCCCACCAATGTTTGACATGAGGGAGAGCTTTAAGGAGTGCGAAGGTGATCTTTTCTTTGTCAAAAAAATTGGGAACAGAGAAATAACCTTCTAGCAGAGTTAACCATTTTTCTAGGGCTTCTGCATCTATTTGTCCCTCAAATACAGGAATATCAAAGTTAACTTGTACCTTGAAAGGCGAGGTGCCTCCAAAGTTGTCTCTTGATGAAGATGTTCCTGATGCTATAGGTAGGCGTTGAAGGATATGGGATAAATTCTCGATCATTTCGTCCCTCTGTCGCGTGAGAGATTCTCAACCAACAAATTGATAGGATCGTCTGCTCCGTCGTTTTTCTTTTCTTCCTCCATTGAGGGTTTATTGGGTGTATGAGAGCGATTTTATTCAAGAGAGACAAGATTGAGACCCAACTTGCTATACTTGGACCTCGTTGGGGACATGCACTAAAAAAATGATCAAGAGCAGCTTGCTCTAATACCATCGATCCTGATTATTTTCGGCACGAAATGAGAGCGGAGATATAATAAAGAAATGCACAGAGATATTGAAGATATTCAATAATATAATAGAAATGTATCACATATGAAACCATAAACACAGATATACAGTAATACACGATTTCTATTAATCAGATAAATGTATAGAGACAGTAAAAATATAGAGTGAAAGACCCTCTAGAATGGTGGCAGCTTATCTCTGAGAAGAGATGTGACGGCTACTCGCATTCGCAAGAAAATGATTACAATGAGGCTTTGAATACATTTTTACAATAGACAGGAATTCCAAAAGTCTTAGACATCCAAAAACCTTACCCCAGGAGACGAAGCGCCAAAAGTCATGTGGGCCCCGTTTGGGTAAGCTAATACATCAACTTCTCGGGGTCATAACTTTTGCATACGATCTCCGTTTTAGGTATATGATAGCTCGTTGGAAATTTATTGTAGAGAAGATTAATTTTGGGGGCTCAATCATGCCTTTGGATATCATCGAGAACCTAGATCTCAAAAAACCTTCATTTGGGCCCTCAAAATGGCCCCGGAAGTTAAAAACTGCTAAAAATAGTAAATTGCCAAAATTGTCAGAAAGATGTTTTGAGCCAGCTGGAAAAGGTGGGTGGCCACCAATATCCACCTGGATCAATCCTCCCTCCTTATAAAGCAATAGTATCCATTGCATTAAGTTCCCAGGGAAGAAGGAAAAACGTTTGTTGAAACCACATCTTGGTGAGCTGCTTGTCTTGCTGGAGTCGTCGCGCTGCTCAGTTTGTGGAAGTCTATCACGAACCTATTGAGGTTGAGGCTATTCAATAAGTCGAGATACATGAGAGGAAGATGTGCAGAAGGAATCTTTATGCTTTGCTGCAACCTTTTCGATCTTCTTTTGTTGGATAGAAGGTGCTTGGGGCAACGCTGTAGTGGTTGCAGTGTCCTTTTCTTCTCCTTTTGAACAGATTGTGAAGAAGCTCAATTTTGCAGTATGCGATACTACCTTGCGAAACTTTTTAGGTGGAACAATAGTCGGAACTACCTCTGGTATTTTGTAGAGATGACCCCCCAAAGTAACAATGACACTACGGGGTTGAGATTCATAAACAAAATGGCATCTCCACATATATGGTATGCCCAAGAGCACATCACAGACATCGAGTGGGACAACATCACATAATACCTCATCCTTGAAGGGTTGGATGTCGTATGATAATCAACATTGTTGGCTGACACAAAGATCTCGTCCTTGGCGAAGCCACCCAATGTTGTGTGGATGCGAGTGTGGTGTTGTCGACAATCCCAACTCTTTGACGACCTCTGCTGAGATGAGGTTCTTCCGGCTTCTGCTATCAACAATAAATGCAACAGGGTCCCCTTCACCCACATCTATGAATGAAAAAGGCGTTCCCCCTCTTCAAGATCTGTTGGTTCTTCTGGTTGAATTGTTGTGGTCAAGACAATAGCAGTGGGGTTTGTGTTGATGATCTGTCTTTTACCATTATTTTCAGAATCAAATTCTGAATCAAGGTTCGACTCCTTGTCTTTAATCTCGGCCACCAATGACTGTTTTGAACGACATTCATCGGTGTTGTGCCAGGGTCTTTTGAGGATATCGCACCATTTTCCTGTTTCCTTCTTTGTCTTCTCGTGACCCTTATTTTCTTGTGTCTTGGACTGATTTCCGGGAGACTGTTTGTTAGGGTTGCCTTTGTCATACTTTGGTTGTTGTGGATTTGCAGACCCGAATTCCTGTTTTTTCTGGTGCTTAAATTTCTGCTCGATTTTAACAGCATATCGATGCAGCACCGATTGATGAGATGTTCAGAAAATCCATTTCAGTCTAGATGTATCTGTATAGAGCCCCACGATATTTTAGAACCAAATGTCGCTCGAAGTCTTTGATACCCAGCTTGGTGCGCAAGGTATGGAATTTATTGGTGAACTCCGGAACTGCTTGTCCCCTCTCTTGCTGCAGTGTGGTCCATCTCATGTACTGGTCCTCATAGTTGCCAATAGGGTAATATTGTTCCTTTACCGCATCCACAAAAAAATCCCAAGTGCGATCGGCCCCATATATTCCAAACTCCTCTGTGGAAATTTGCTCCTAGTAAGTTTCCCACCAATGTTTGACATGAGGGAGAGCTTTAAGGAGTGCGAAGATGATCTTTCCTTTGTCAAAAAAATTGTGAACAGAGAAATAACCTTATAGCAGAGTTAACCATTTTTCTAGGGCTTCTGCATCTATTTGTCCTTAAAATACAAGAATATCAAAGTTAACTTGTACCTTGAAAAGAGAGGTGCCTCCAAAGTAGCCACTTGATGAAGATGCACCTGATGCTATTGGTAGGCATTGAAGGATGTGGGCAAAATTCTCCATCATTTCGTCCCTCTGTCGCGTGAGAGCTTGCTCAAGCAACAGATTGATAGGATCGTCTGCTCCATCGTTTTTCTTTTCTTCCGCCATTGAGGGTTTCTTGGGTGTTCGAGAGAGATTGTATTCAAGAGAGACAAGATAGATACCGAACTTGCTATACTCAGACATCATCGGGGACATGCACTAAAAAAATGATCAAGAGCAGCCTGCTCTGATACCACTGATCCTGATTATTTTCGGCACGAAATGAGAGCGGAGATATAATAAAGAAATGCACAGAGATATTGCAGATATTCAATAATATAACAAAAATGTATCAGAGATGCAACCATATTCGCATATATACAATAATACATGATTTCTATTAATCAGGGAAATGTACAGAGATTGTAAAAATACAGAGTGAAAGACTCACTAGAATGGTGGTAGCTTATCTCTGAGAAGAGATGTGATGGCTACTCGCATTCACAAGAAGATGATTACAATGAGGCTCTGAAGGCCTTTTTACAATAAACAGGAATGCCAAAAGTTCTAGACATCCAAAAACCTAAGCCTAGGATATGAAGCGCCAAAAGTAATGTGGGCCCCGTTTGGGTAAGTTAGTACATCAACTTCCCAGGGTTGTAACTTTTGCATATGGTCTCCGTTTTAGGCTTATGATAGCTCGTTTGAAATGTATCATCAAGGAGATTCATTTTGGGGGTTCAAGAATGCCATTAACTATCATTAATAACCTCGATCTCAAAACAAACTTCATTTGGGCCCTCAAAATGGCCCCATAAATTAAAAACTGGTAAAAATAGAAAATTGCCAAAATTATCAGAAAGTTGTTTTGAGCGAGTTGGAAAAGGTGGGTGGCCATCGATATCCACTTGGATCAATCCTCCCTCTTTAGGAAGCAATGGTTTTCATTGCGTTTAGTTCCCGGGGAAGAAGGAAAAACATTTGTTGAATATTCATCTTGGTGAGCTACTTGTCGTGCTGGAGATGTCACGCTACTCAGTTTGTGGAAGTCTATCACGAAACTGTTGAGGTTGAGGCTATTCAACAATTTGAGATATTTGAGATGACAGTGTGCAGAAGGAATCTTTACGCTTTGCTGCAACCTTTTCGACCTACTTTTGTTGGATAGAAGGTGCTTGGGGAAAGGCTTTAGTGGTTGTAGTGTCCTTTTGTTCTCCTTTTGAACATATTGTAAAGAAGCTGAATTTTGCAGTATGAGATACTACCTTGCAACACTTTTTAGGTGGAACAGTAGTCGGAACTACCTCTGGTATTCTGTAGAGATGACCCCCCAAAGTAACAATGACACTACGGGGTCGAGACTCATAAACAAAATGGTGTCTCCACATATATGGTTGGCCCAAGAGCACATCACAGACATCGAGTGGGGAAACATCACATAATACCTCATCCTTGAAGGGTTGGATTCCGTATGATAATTGACACTGTTGGTTGACATGGAGATCTCGTCCTTGGTGAAGCCACCCAATGTTGTATGGCTGCGAGTGTGGTGTTGTCGACAATCCCAACTGTTTGATGACCTTTGTTGAGATGAGGTTCTTCTAGCTTCCGCTATCAAACAATAAAATGCAGCGGGGTCCCCTTCACCCACATCTGTGAATGAAAAAGGTGCTCCCCCTCTTCAGGATCTGTTGGTTCTTCTGGTTGAATTGTTGTGGTCACGACAATAGTAGTGGGGTCTGCATTGATGGTCTGTCTTTTACCATTATTTATGGAATCAGATTCTGAATCAAGGATTGGCTCCTTGTCTTTGATCTTAGCCACCAATGACTGTTTTGAACAACATTTGTCAGTGTTGTGCCAGGGGATTTTGTGGAAATCACACCATTTTTCGGTTTCCTTCTTTGTCTTCCCGTGACCCTTCTTTTCCTATGTCTTGGACTGGTTTCTGAGAGACTCTTTGTTAGGGTTGTCTTTGTCATACTTTGGTTGTTGTGGATTTGAAGACCCGAATTCCTGTTTGTTCTGGTGCTTAAATTTCTACTCAATTTTAACAACATATCGATAAGCAACACCGAGTGCTGAGATGTCCAGAAAATCCATTTTAGTCTGTATGTATCTGTGTAGAGCCCCACGATATTTTAGAACCAAATGTCACTCGGAGTATTTGATACCCAACTTGGTGCGCAAGGTATGGAAGGTATTGGTGAACTCGAGAAATGCTTGGCCCCTCTCTTGCCGCAGTGTGGTCCATCTCATGTACTGGTCCTCATAGTTGCCAACAGGGTAATACTGTTCCTTTGCCGCATCCACAAAAAAATCCCAAGTGGGATCGGCCCCATATATTCCAGACTCCTCTGTGGAACTTTTCTCCCAGTAAGTTTCCCACCAATGTTTGACATGAGGGAGATTTTTAACGTGTGCGAAGGTGATCTTTTCTTTGTCGAAAAAATTGTGAACAAAGAAATAACCTTCTAGCAGAGTTAACCATTTTTCTAGGGCTTTTGCATCTATTTGTCTTTCAAATACAGGAATATCAAAGTTAACTTATACCTTGAAAGGCGAGGTGCCTCCAAAGTGGCCGCTTGATGAAGATGCGCCTGATGCTATCGACAGGCGTTGAAGGATGTGGGTAAAATTCTCCATCATTTTGTCCCTCTGTCGTGTGAGAGCTTGCTCAAGCAACAGATTGATAGGATCGTCTGCTTCGTCGTTTTTCTTTTCTTCCGCCATTGAGGGTTTTTTGGGTGTACGAGAGTGATTTTATTCCAGAGAGACAAGCTCAAGTCCCAACTTTCTATACTCGGACCTCATCGGGGACATTCACTGAAAAAACGATCAAGAGCAGCCTCTTTGATACCACTGATCCTGATTATTTTCGGCACGAAATGAGAGCGGAGATATAATAAAGAAATGCACAGAGATATTGTAGATATTCAATAATATAACAGAAATGTATCAAAGATGCAACCATAAACACAAATATACATTAATACACGATTTCTATTAATCAGAGAAATGTACCAAGACTGTAAAAGTACAGAGTGAAAGACTCGCTAGAATTGTGGCAGCTTATCTCTGAGAAGAGATGTGATGGCTACTCGCATTCCCAAGAAGATGATTACAATGAGGCTCTAAAGGACTTTTTACAATAAACACGAATGCCAAAATTCCTATACATCCAAAAACCTAACCCCAGGAGATGAAGCACCAAAAGTCATGTGGGCCCCGTTTGGGTAAGTTAGTACATCAACTTTCTGGGGTTGTAACTTTTGCATAAGATCTCTGTTTTAGGCATATGATAGCTCGTTGGAAAGGTATCGTCGAGGAGATTCATTTTTGGGGCTCAATCATGCCTTTGACTATAATTGAGAACCTCGATCTCGAAAAACCTTCATTTGGGCCCTCAAAATGGCCCCGAAAGTTAAAAACTGGTAAAAATAGTAAATTGCCAAAATTGCCAGAACACTGTTTTGAGCCAGTTAGAAAAGGTGGATGGCCACTGATATCCACCTAGATCAATCCTCCCTCCTTAGGAAGCAATCGTCTCCATTGCGTTGAGTTCCCGGGGAGGAAGGAAAAGCGTTTGTTGAATCTGCATTTTGGTAAGCTGCTTGTATTGGTACAGACGTCGCACTACTCAGTTTGTGGAAGTCTATCACGAACCTGTTGAGGTTGAGCCTGTTCAACAAGTCGCGATACATGAGAAGACGGTGTGCAGAAGGAATCTTTTTTCTTTGCTGCAACCTTGTCAACCTGATTTTGTTGGATAGAAGGTGCTTGGGGCAAGACTGTAGTGGTTGCAGTGTTCTTTTGTTCTGCTTTTGAACAGATTGTGAAGAAGCTGAATTTTGCAGTATGAGATACTGCATTGCGACACTTTTTAGGTGGAACAGTAGTCAGAACTACCTCTGGTATTCTGTAGAGATGACCCCCCAAAGTAACAATGACACTACGGGGTCGAGACTCATAAACAACATGCCATATCCACATATATGGTTGGCCCAAGAGCACATCATAGACATTGAGTGGGGCAACATCACATAATACCTCATCCTTGAAGGGTTGGATGCCATATGATAATTGACACTGTTGGCTGACACGAAGATCTTGTCCTTGGCGAAGCCACCCAATGTTGTATGGCTACGAGTGTGGTGTTCTCGACAATCCCAACTGTTTGACGACCTCTGCTGAGATGAGGTTCTTCTAGCTTCCTCTATCAACAATAAAATGCAATGGGGTCCCCTTCATCCACATCTTTGAATGAAAAAGGCACTCCCCCTCTTCAGGATCTGTTGGTTCTTCTGGTTGAATTGCTGCAGTCGCAACAATAGCAGTGGTGTTTGTGTCGATGATCTATCTTTTACCATTATTTTCAGAATCAGATTCTGAATCAAGGTTTGGCTCCTTGTCTTTGATATTTTCCACCAATGACTATTTTGAACAACATTCGTCGGTGTTGTGTCAGGGGCTTTTGTTGAAATCGCACCATTTTCCAGTTTCCTTCTTTGTCTTCCTATGACCCTTCTTTTCTTGTGTCTTGGACTGGTTTCTGGGAGACTGTTTGTTAGGGTTGTCTTTGTCATACTTTGGTTGTTGCATATTTGCAAACCAAAATTCCCATATGTTCTGGTGCTTAAATTTCTGCTCAATTTTAACATCATATCGATAAGCAGCACTGAGTGATGAGATGTCTCGAAAATGCATTTCAGTCTAGATGTATCTGTGTAGAGCCCCACGACATTTCAGAACCAAATGTCGCCCAGAATATTTGATAGCCAACTTGGTGCGCAAGGTATGGAAGGTATTGGTGAACTCTAGAACTACTTGGCCCCTCTCTTGTTGCAGTGTGGTCCATCTCATGTACTGGTCCTCATAGTTGCCAATAGGGTAATACTGTTCCTTTACCACATCCACAAAAAAATCCCAAGTGGGATGGACCTCATATATTCCAGACTCCTCTATGGAACTTTGCTCCCAGTAAGTTTCCCACCAATGTTTGACATGAGGGAGAGCTTTAAGGAGTGCGAAGGTGATCTTTTCTTTGTCGGAAAAATTGTGAACAGAGAAATAACCTTCTAGCAGAGTTAACCATTTTTCTATGGCTTCAACATCTATTTGTCCTTCAAATACAAGAATATCAAAGTTAACTTGTACCTAGAAAGTTGAGGTGCCTCCAAAGTGGCCACTTGATGAAGATGCACCTAATTCTATCGGCGGGCATTGAAGGATGTGGGAAAAATTCTCCATCATTTTGTCCCTCTATCGCGTGAGAGCTTTCTCAAGCAACAGATTGATAGGATCATCTGATCCATCGTTTTTATCTTCTTCCACCATTGAGGGTTTCTTTGGTGTACAAGAGTGATTGTATTCAAGAGAAACAAGCTCGAGACCCAACTTTCTATACTCGGACCTCGTCTTGGACATGCACTGAAAAAACGATCAAGAGAAGCCTGCTCTGATAACACTGATCTAGATTATTTTCGACACGAAATGAGAGCGGAGATATAATAAAGAAATGCACAGAGATATTCCAGATATTCAATAATATAATAGAAATGTTTCAGAGATGCAACCATAAAAACAGATATACAGTAATACGTGATTTCTATTAATCAGATAAATTTACAGAGACTGTAAAAATACAGAGTGAAAGACTCGTTAGAATGGTGGCAGCTTATCTCTGAGAAGAGATGTGACGGCTACTCCCATTCGAGGGAAGATGATTACAACGAGGCTCTGAAGGCCTTTTTAGAATAAAAAGGAATGCTAAAATTCCTAGACATCCAAAAACCTAACCACAGGAGATGAAGTGCCAAAAGTCATGTGGGCCCCGTTTGGGTAAGTTAGTACATCAACATCCCGGGGTCATAACTTTTGCATACGATCTCCGTTTTAGGCGTATGATAGCTCGTTGGAAAGGTATCGTCGAGGAGATTCATTTTGGGGGCTCAATCATGCATTTGTCTATAATTTAGAACCTAGATCTTGAAAAAACTTCATTTGGGCCCTCAAAATGGCCCTGGAAGTTAAAAACTGCTAAAACTAGTAAATTGCCAAAATTGCCAGAAAGCTGTTTTGAGCCAGTTGGAAAAGGTGGGTGGCCACCGATATCCACCTAGATCAATCCTCCCTCCTTAGGAAGCAATAGTATCCAGTGCGTTGAGTTGTCGGGGAAGAAGGAAAATCATTTGTTGAATTTGCATCTTGGTGAGCTGCGTGTCTTGTTGGAGACGTCACGCTGCTCAGTTTATGGAAGTCTATCATGAACATGTTGAGGTTGAGGTTGTTCAACAAGTTGTGATACATGAGAGGACGGTGTGTAGAAGGAATATTTTCACTTTTCTGCAACCTTTTCGACCTTCTTTTGTTGGATAGAAGGTGCTTGGGGCACAACTGTAGTGGTTGCAGTGTCCTTTTGTTCTCCTTTTGAACAAATTGTGAAGAAGCTGAATTTTACAGTATGAGATACTACCTTGCGACACTTTTTAGGTGGAACAGTAGTCGAAACTACCTCTGGTATTCTGCAGAGATGACCCCCCAAAGTAACAATGACAAATACGAGGTCGAGACTCATAAACAACATGGTGTCTCTACATATATGGTTGGCCCAAGAGCACATCACAGACATCGAGTGGGGAAACATCACATAATACCTCATCCTTTAAGGGTTGGATGCCATATGATAATCGACATTGTTGGCTGACACTAAGATCTTGTCCTTGGCGAAGCCACCCAATGTTGTATGGCTGTGAGTGTGGTGTTGTTGAGAATCCCAATTGTTTGACGACCTCTGCTGAGATGAGGTTCTTCTGGATTCCACTATCAACAATAAAATGCAATGGGGTCCCCTTCACCCACATCTGTGAATGAAAAAGGTGCTCCCCCTCTTCAGGATCTGTTGGTTCTTCTGGTTGAATTGTTGCGGTCATGACAATAGCAGTGGTGTCTGCGTCAATGATCTAGCTTTTACCATTATTTTCAGAATCATATTTTGAATCAAGGTTTGGCTCCTTGTCTTTGATCTCGGCCACCAATGACTATTTTGAACGACATTCATCAGTGTTGTGCCAGGGGATTTTGTGGAAATCGCACCATTTTCCGGTTTCCTTCTTTGCCTTCCTGTGACCCTTCTTTTCCTTTGTCTTGGATTGGTTTTTGGGAGACTGTTTGTTAGGGTTGTATTTGTCATACTTTTGTTGTTGCGAATTTGCAGACCCGAATTCCCGTTTGTTCTGGTGCTTAAATTTCTGCTCGATTTTAACAGCATATCGATAAGCAACACCGAGTGATGAGATGTCCAAAAAATCCATTTCAGTCTGGATGTATCTATGTAGAGCCCCACGATATTTTAGAACCAAATGTCCCTCGGATTCTTTGATACCCATCTTGGTGCGCAAGGTATGGAAGGTATTGGTGAACTCCATAACTGCTTGGTCCCTCTCTTGCTGCAGTGTGGTCTATCTCATGTATTGGTCCTCATAGTTGCCAACAGGGTAATACTGTTCCTTTACCACATCCACAAAAAAATCCCAATTGGGATCGGTCCCATCCAGACTCCTTTGTGGAACTTTTCTCCCAGTAAGTTTCCCACCAATGCTTGACATGAGGGAGAGATTTAAGGAGTGCAAAGGTGATCTTTTCTTTGTCGGAAAAATTGTGAACAGAGAAACAACCTTCTAGCAGAGTTAACCATTTTTCTAGGGCTTCTGCATCTATTTGTCCTTCAAATACAAGAATGTCAAAGTTAACTTGTACCTTGAAAGGCGAGGTGCCTCCAAAGTGGTTGCTTGATGAATATGCGCCTGATTCTATCGGAAGACGTTGAAGGATTTTGGCAAAATTCTCCATTATTTCGTCCCTCTGTCGCGTGAGAGCTTGCTCAAGCAACAGATTAATAGGATCGTCTGCTCCGTCGTTTTTCTTTTCTTCCACCATTGAGGGATTCTTGGGTGTACGAGAGTGATTTAATTCAAGAGAGACAAGATCGATATCCAACTTGCTATACTCGGACCTTGTCGGGGACATGCACTGAAAAAATGATCAAGAGCAGCCTGCTCTGATACCACTGATTCAGATTATTTTCGGCACGAAATGAGAGCGGAGATATAATAAAGAAATGCACAGAGATATTGCATATATTCAATAATATAACATAAATGTATCAGATATGCAACCATAAACACAGATATACAATAATACACGATTTCTATTAATCAGAGAAATGTACAGAGATTGTAAAAATACAGAGTGAAAGACTCGCTAGAATGGTGGCAACTTATATCTGAGAAGAGATGTGACGGTACTCACATTCGCAAGAAGATGATTACAATGAGGCTCTGAAGGCCTTTTTACAAAAAGCAGGAATTCCAATTGTCCTAGACATCCAAAAACCTAACCCCAGGAGATGAAGCGCCAAAAGTCACGTGGGCCCCGTTTGGGTAAGTTAGTACATCAACTTCCCGTGGTCGTAACTTTTGCATACGATCTTTGTTTTAGGTGTATGATAGCTCGTTGGAAAGGTATCGTCGAGGAGATTAATTTTTGGGGATAAATAATTCCTTTGGGTATCATTAAGAACCTCTATATTGAAAAACATTCATTTGGGCCCTCAAAATGGCCCCGTAAGTTAAAAGCTGGTAAAAATAGTAAATTGCCAAAATTGCTAGAAAGTTGTTTTGAGCTAGTTGGAAAAGGTGGGTGGCCACCGATATCCACCTAGATCAATCCTCCCTTCTTAGGAAGCAATGGTCTCCATTGTGTTGATTTCTCAGGGAAGAAGGAAAAGCGTTTGTTGAATCCACATCTTGGTGAGTTTCTTGTCTTGAGGGAGACGTCGTGCTGCTCAGTTTGTGGAAGTATATCACGAACCTATTTAGGTTGAGGTTGTTCAACAAGTTGAGATACATGAGAAGATAGTGTGAAGAAGGAATCTTTGCACTTTACTGCAACCTTGTCGACCTTCTTTTGTTGGATAGAAGGTGCTTGGGGCAAGGCTGTAGTGGTTGCAGTGTCCTTTTATTCTCCTTTTGAATAGAATGTGAAGAATCTGAATTTTGCAATATGAGATACTACCTTGCGACAATTTTTAGGTGGAACAATAGTCGAAAGTACCTATGGTATTCTGTAGAGATGACCCCCCAAAGTAACAATGACACTACGGGGTCAAGACTCATAAACAACATGGCGTCTTCACATACATGGTTGGCCCAAGAGCACATCACAGACATCGAGTGGGGCAACATCACATAATAACTCATCCTTGAAGGGTTGGATGTCATATGATAATTGACACAAAGATCTCGTCCTTGGTGAAGCCACCCAATGTTGTATGGCTACGAGTGTGGTGTTGTCAACAATCCCAACTGTCTAGTGACCTCTGCTGAGATGAGGTTCTTCTGGCTTCCGCTATTAACAATAAAATGCAGCGGGGTCCCCTTCACCCACATCTGTGAATGAAAAAGGTGTTATTCCTCTTCAGGATCTGTTGGTTCTTCTGGTTGAATTGTTGTGGTTGCGACAATAGCAGTGGGGTATGTGTCGATGATTTGTCTTTTACCATTATTTTCAAAATCCGATTCTGAATCAAGGTTTGGCTCCTTGTCTTTGATCTCGATCACCAATGATTGTTTTGAATGACATTCGTCGGTGTTGTGCCATTGGATTTTGTGTAAATCACACCATTTTTCAGTTTCCTTCTTTGTCTTCCCGTGACCCATCTTTTCCTTTGTCTTGTATTGGTTTCCTAGATACTATTTGTTAGTGTTGTCTTTGTCATACTTTGTTTGTTGTGGATTTGTAGACCCGAATTCCCATTTGTTCTAGTGCTTAAATTTCTGCTCAATTTTAATAGCATATCGATAAGCAACACCGAGTGATGAGATGTCCAGAAAATCATTTCAGTCTGGATGTATCTGTGTAGAGCCCCACGATATTTCAGAACCAAATGTCACTCGGAGTCTTTGATACCTAGCTTGGTGTGCAAGGTATGGAAGCTATTGGTGAAATCCAGAACTACTTGGCCCCTCTCTTGCTGTAGTGTGGTCCATCTCATGTATTGGTCTTCATAGTTGCCAATAGGGTAATATTGTTCCTTTACTGCATCCACAAAAAAATCCCAAGTGGGATCGACCGCATATATTCCAGACTCCTCTGTGGAACTTTTCTCCCAGTAAGTTTCCCACCAATGTTTGACATGAGGGAGAGCTTTAAGGAGTGCGAAGGTGATCTTTTCTTTGGAGAAAAAATTGTGAACAAAGAAATAACCTTCTAGCAGAGTTAACCATTTTTCTAGGGCTTCTGCATCTATTTGTCCTTCAAATACAGGAATATCAAAGTTAACTTGTACCTTGAAAGGTGAGGTGCCTCCAAAGTGGTCACTTGATGAATATTCACTTAATGCTATCGACATGCGTTGAAGGATGTGGGAAAAATTCTCCATCATTTCGTCCCTCTGTCGCTTGAGAGCTTGCTCAAGCAATAGATTGATAGGATCGTCTGCTCCCTCATTTTTCTTTTCTTCCTCCATTGAGGGTTTCTTGGGTGTACGAGAGCGATTGTATTCAAGAGAGACAATATCAAGACCCAACTTTCTATACTTGAACCTCATCGGGGACATGCACTGAAAAAACGATCAAGAGCAGCCTGCTCTAATACCACTGATCCAGATTATTTTCGGCACAAAATGAGAGCGGAGATATAATAAAGAAATGCATAGAGATATTGCAGATATTCAATAATATAATATAAATGCATCAGAGATGCAACCACAAACACATATATACAGTAATACATGATCTCTATTAATCATAGAAATGTACAAAGACTGTAAAAATACAAAGTGAAAGACTCACTAGAATGGTGGCAGCTTATCTCTAAGAAGAGATGTGATGGCTACTCGCATTCGCAAGAAGATGATTACAATGAGTCTCTGAAGGCCTTTTTACAATAAACAAGAATTCCAAAATTCTTAGACATCCAAAAACCTAACCCTAGGAGATGAAGCGCCAAAAGTCATGTGGGCCCCGTTTGGGTAAGTTACTACATCAACTTCCTGGGGTCGTAACTTTTGCATACGATCTCCGTTTTAGGCGTATGATAGCTTGTTAGAAAGGTATCATTGACGAGATTCATTTTGGGGGCTCAATCATGCATTTATCTATCATTAAGAACATCTATCGCGAAAAACCTTCATTTGGGCCCTCAAAATGGCCTCGGAAGTTAAAAACTGCTAAAAATAGTAAATTGCCAAAATTGCTAGAAAGTTGTTTTGAGCCAGTTGGAAAAGGTGGGCGGCCACCGATATCCACCTAGATCAAGAGGTGACAGATGTACGTCTCCTCAGCCAAATTAAGGAGGATTTCATCAGTTGTTTGTGGGAGGTGCATGGACAACTTGCGTTGGTTATCCCAGGCATGGGCTATCAGGTATATGATCAATTCACTCTTAAATTAGAATCTGAGTTCATTGTTCCTCCCATTCGTCTCCAAATTAGGTTTTGGAGCCCGTGTTGAAATTGTTTGGGTATCCTGACTTATGATATCTCTGGTTCATCTGCGAAAACCCAAGAATGTCATCTCATTTGGATTCTACAACAAGTAGATATAATAGGGTGCGAGTACTTGAAGAAGAAAATTTTGGCTTAGAAAAAAAATTGACAGAATTATTGGTGAAGTCTCTCAAGCGCCTCGATTATCCCATCCCCAATTTGAAAGACAAATCACTATGAATTGTCCTAGACAAGGAAGTAAATATGGACAATAGGGAATATATAGATAAAGTTGACGATGAATTGGAGGAAATCAATGAAGAAAGAAAAATATTGGCTATTAGAGTCAATTCCCTCATCTCTATAGAGACATTCACACCTAATACTCTCAGCCAACATTGCACTCTCATCATCCAACTTTA
>ML787043.1:0-22080 GCA_009831015.1 Picea engelmannii
TCAAATTCTTGGAATAGTAGTAACCACCGAGAGATTCTCCCCCCCAACACTATCTTGTTGACTAGGTATTTCAGGGCTGAGTGATCTGTGAACATCTTAAAGTGTTTTCCCAATAAGCAATGCTGGAACTTTTGAAGTGCATAGACCATAACTAGGCCTTCTCTTTCTATCGTGTTATAGTTCTATTCCGAGTCTAATAACTTTCTTCTCGCAAATGCTATCGTGTGATCCAAGTCTCTTGCTCCTGGCTGCACCAAGATAGCTCCAAGTGTTATCGCTGATGCATATACATGCACATGGAATGTCTTCTCCCAATCTGGAAATACTAATATCGGTGCAGTGACCATATTTTCTTTCAGGGTATCTAGACCGTGTTGAAACTGATCATTCCACTAAAAATTTGTATCCTTTCTTAGCAACTTTTCCATCGGTGCAGTGATCTGCGCATATCCTTTGATAAATTTCCTATAATAACCTGTGTGTCCCAACATCGCTCTTAGCTTACAGACTGTTTTTTGTGGTTGTAAGTTAACAATGATTGTGATATTTGCAGGATCTACTATCAAACCTTGTTTGCATACTATGTGGCCCAATAGTATCCCAAACAGTGTTTTGAATATGAATTTCTTTATGTTCAATGGTATCTGGCACTATCTACATATTTCTAACATCAACTGTAAAACTTCCACATGGTTTTTTAACAGACTATAGACTGTCCAATCATCCAGGTATACTTCAAGAATCTAATTGATGAATTCCTTAAATGCAACAATAACTACTTTGTAAAAGATTGTTGTTTCATTCTTTAGTCCAAACAGCATGACTGTGTATTGGTAAGATCCCCATTATGTCGTGAACGTGGTCTTGTATCTGTGCTATCTTAATCTGATGGTAGCCTGAGAATCCACCAGTGAATGAGTAAGCTTCATGTCCTCCCACGTTCTCTAACACTTCTTCCGTGAAAGGTGTAGGGAGTGGGTCATGTAGGCATGCATCATTCAACTTCCTCAAGTCGATGCATATCCTGATCCCTCATTGCTTCTTGTCCTGTACTACCATCGGGCTTATCCATTCTGATTCTTCGATCGGTTCTATGATGCCGACTTCGAGCATCCTGTCGATCTCAGCTTTGAATTTTTGTTTGTATATGGGGTTCAGTCTATATGATCGTTGTTGAATAGGTCTCTCTTCAGGTCTGAGTGGTATCTTCATCTCCCCTAATTCTCCTGCTATACCCTTCATCTCTGTAATTCTCCTGCTATACCCTTCATCTCTGTAAAGGTTGTGGGAAACAAGTCGTTGTATTCACACAACAACTCTGTGATGCTTTCTATTGTTTTCTCATCCCAGTAGTCTCCAATGTTGGCCATTTTGGGATGCTCGATTGTCCCAATGTTAACTTTCTTTACTTTGATCGGCGCATAAATGACTTCTGATTCTATGGGTGGGCCTTCCACATCTCTTTTGCCTTCTTCTTCTTCAATCTGAATATCGCACAGATCATCTTCATCCGGTGCTTCGTCTTGCACATGATAGCATGAAAGCAATTCCTTAACTGTCTGTTTATTCCATTGTTGCTCTTCTGTGATAACTTCTATATCTGGTTCTTTGATAAATATTACTCCTCTTATCTGTTTTAGAGCTGCATCTATGTTGGGTTTTTCATGTTCGAATGAAAACGTGACGGTAAAATTCTGTTGCAATGTCGTCCATGTCACAGTTCCTTTGCGTAACTCCTGGTCTATATACCAATTCACTGGTATGCCCTCTAGAGTGTGTATGAAGTGATGAGGCCATTCCTCTGGGGGTGTCATTTTCCATAGCGTTCTACACGCCTCCACATGCTCTGCTGGTGCCCCATGTCCATCATACTTCTGCTATTTGTTGTTTTTCTGTTCCACGTCAAACCTTATGTGCAATAGCCTCTTACATTGATACCAATCTGTGATGGTCTCCTTGTGCGCAACCCACCATCTTGCAGGTGTGGCCTTGAGTGCTAGGTCAAGTGCCAACAGTCTCTGGTTCTCTAACACTTTGTCTTCATACTGTGTCAAGAATGTTTCCCAATCGTTTATTCTGTGGAAACTGGGCAGTTCTCTGATTTTTGTGCCTACCCATCTTACTACGCGGTCTATTCTTGCACATCTTCTCATGGATACTTTGTGTAGACTTTGCTGCCAGTTCTCTAAACCGGTCGGCGGCGATGTCTGAGTCTGTTGCACATGAAGTAATCCTTCGCCAACTGAGTATCCCATCGACAATTGGGTTTACGTAATCCTCATTGTGCATAGTTGTTCTATACAACCGGACGATTTCCTCTAAGTCTAGGCAAGTAGGTTCTACAAACCTCTCCTATTCTGATGGGTATAATGGCGCGATGACCCTATATTCTCCTGACTCACATGTCATTTTCCTGGTTTTCAAGTTGATTATGGCCTGGTTGTCAAACACCCAATCTAGACCAAGCAACGTTGGGTAAGGTGTTGTGCCATCTACTATTTTAATGACTTCAAAGTCTGCTTTAGTGCGCACTCCATCGAGATCTACTGTCACTCCTTTTAGTCTATCGATTGGTAAGACTCTGTGTTGGTTTGCCAATTTTAATTGAACATGTGAATATCCTAATGTTGGCTCTCCCATGCACTGCCATGTCTTCTTTGGTAATATGTTAACTTCAGATCCTAGATCTAGTATAATGTCTCCCATATTGAAATCCCCAATATTATCATTCAGTCTAAACTCCCTACTTGTTCTTCTTCTCATGTGCAGGTGATTGACTATCTTTGGTTCTAGCTTTCCTTCCGTCTCAATGCTACATTTTTCTAGTATGTTTTGCAATATTTTCACAGATGATGGATCACTTATTTACACATGATTGCAAAAAGCCTTTGATTGTACTTACTTGTCCCATGGGTTGCATCCCGTTGGTATGATCCAATGATGGTGACATCTCGTATTCTCCTGCTTCCTTGTTATGCTGCGCAGTTGAAGTCGATGTTGTGTCCTCCTTCTAAAATTCTTGTATGGCTTCTTTAAAGATCTCCTTTTCCTTTTGTGCGTTGAACTGCTTCCTTGGTTCAGTGTTATTCTTTACCCATTGATTCTGTGTTGGTTCTTGTCGAACTACGTCAGTGCCCATTTTAGCTCCTCCATGGGTAACTATGTTGATGTTCCGTCCTTCATCCCTTGCTTCGGTTGAAATCCACTGAACATTCAAGTTGTTCTAGTTCCTCTTGTCCTAAATCTTTACTAGTAGTGTTGGACATTCTTCGGTGTCATGATATGATGCACGACAATACATACAAGTTGTCAGTGGAAATGGACATTCCCTTGCATAATGTCCCAGTTGTTGACAATTGTGACATGTGACTAGTCCTCTACCTCGTCCGAAACCTCCTCTAGCTCATCCTCCTCCTCTATAGCCTGCTCGATCTCCTAGTGGCGCGTTATACTAAGGTACCTGATTATACTGTGTGGTATTGTACTGAAGTTGTACCATATTGTATTGCGGTTGTGTGTTATTGTATGGTGGTTGCGAAATATTATACTGTTGTTGCGCAGTGTTGTATGGAGCTGGGACTTGATTGAATTGTGGTGTTACTTACCTGGTCACCATTTCGGCCTGTACTCTATATGAGTCTGATGTCCTTTCTCGCATTAGATCCATAGTTCTACAATCTTTATCATCATGGCCCACTGACTTGCAAAAGGTGAAATATGATCTCTTTGGGACTGTCTGTATTTATGCATCATCGTGCAGTGATAAGGGTCGTGACTCGGTTTCTTGTAGATTTTGCACCATAGTCTTCCTGGTGGTAATGGATTTGGAATTTGGTTTCCATATACTATGCGGACATTGGACATTCGTTCTTGTGGTGTCCTTCCATCCTGCATGTGGTACAACAACTGACTTCTTGTTTTTCCTTGTTCTTATTCCGGTTCAGCTGAAATGTGAGATTCTTCAAATCCTCCTTCAGTTCTTCGATAGCTGGGTCTGTCTGTTGGTACTAGTTTTCTTCCAGTCCTAAGGGTGCCTGCAAAGCCTCTGCCTGTGTCTGAAATCTCTGTTGTTGTAAAGGGTATTTTAAGTGTGGGAGTAGTGAGTTGACAAACAGGTGTCGATGCTACATCTCGATCATGAGATATTTTAACTTTCCCTTCAGTCGCTTGAATCTTTGATCAATATCCCATACAGACTCTCCTAGTTTCTATCTTATTTCGATCATCTCGTTCATGTACTTATCCTTGGAGCTTAGCTTCTGGAACTCATTTATCAGTAACTTCTTAATGTCTTCCAGTGTCCTTGTCATCATAGGGGCACTGTTTGTGTCTAGACTCATGTACCAGTATAGTGCGTAGCCTCTTAGCGTAATATCTAGCTGCACAAGTTTGGTATCTTCATCATTGATTTGTTTGGCTTCCCATATCTTTGCACAAATGAACAAATGCTTCTTGGGGTATTCTACTTCTTCTCCTCGAAATTCTAGTAATTTGATGGTGGGATCGTGTCCTGCCATCCTGAATGATGAACTACTACCTCCGCGCGGTGTAGATAACTGACTAGTGTTGCCTGAACTGGCTTCTCCAGTTGTTTTTCCTTGTGTAGATGTACTTCCTGCTGTTTGGTTTCTTCTGAACTTCGGTTGTCTAAACAATGGTGTTCTCTTTGGTGTATTAGTCGCACATGGGTTTATGGGTTCCACATTGGCATTAATATGGATAGGATGGTTGCCTTCTCCTCCTGCTCTTGGACCTCTCATCTTCCTTTCATATGTTGTGCGCAGGATTTCCTCAATCTACTCCACAGCCCGAAGATCCTCTACCTTTTACTCATCACTCGCCAAGCCTTCCCTCGCGGCTATGACTCTCTTCTTGTTATTCACCTTGTATTGGTAGGGTACTCTGTTACGTGTCTTTCCCGTTGACACCAAGATCCACTTGATCTGGTCGTCGCCCATCATGATTGGGTCCAAGGGTTCCTCCTTCTTGCCCTTATCCTTTCTTCCTTCCATTTCTCCTCTCTTTGTCAGTGCTTCCCCCCTTTCCCCATTCATGCAGGGAAGTTTAGCTGTCTAATTCCATTGTCATTACACCTTTGTTATATGGAAGTATCTTAATAGAAGTATACAGTGATCGAATGTACCTTCCTCAAGGTTTGCGCATAAATTCTTTCTCCACTACGTTGTATGACTTCATTGTGTCAACTGCAAACTCTGTTATAAACCCTGCCACAATACTGTCAAGCCAAAAGTCTACTGCGCGGGTGAACTTGTTGTTCACCTGTTGTAACTGCTCAATCTGTACTAAGGTCCAATCTAACTGCTCAATCTGTATTGAGCTCAACAACTTACAAAATATTTCATACAACAAAATGTAAACCCGAATACTAACTAAATCATAACAACTACAAAATTCGCGAACCCTTTATAATACCTCAGTATCAGTATTTATACATATTTGGCCCTTCAACCATTACAATACACTACCAAAACCCTAACCCTACTGACGTTAGGTCTTCTTCTCATGTGCGTGTGTTGTTCTTCCTTCCAGCTGTCTCTTTCCTTGTGCATGCTTTCTTGCATGCACGTGTGATGTGTTTCCTTCCAGTGGTTGCTTCACTCTCTGCATGCTTTATTTCCCAACGATTATCCTTCTTTCCACTTCGGCCTGCTGCCAACAGGCATTATACCAAGTTGTATAGAGTCCCGTCTCAAACAAGAGTTTCAACTAAACCATACAGAGTTACATTTCACCTTATTGATTGATTTTGTGTTATATTGTCCATGCAAGTAGATGGACTGAAATCATTTAAAAAAAAATCAGCACTAAATCCAAATCCATGCCTGATTAACCTTTGTATCATTCAACATCCCTTCATTATTCTAAGCCCCCCTTTCACAAATCTGAGTTATTGTTAAACCATATTTAGTGAACATTTAGTGAAAGTTCTATCTTTCTTTTATTTGCATACAATTAATAATTGCTATGTATTTAATGATTGTAAAATAAAGAATGACTTTTTCATTTGATTTTAGATTATCTTTTTCAGTGTAGGCTCCGAGGGAGGTAGGAGGGGACAAGGAAGAAGGAAAAACATTGTTTGGAAAGAAACAAGAGAATCATATTTTCATTCCACTTTGATGCTAACTCAGATGAGTTCAATTAGCTACTACAAACTTGACACCCTTTTCTAGGATGATACCAAGCCTTACCCCATCGTTTTTCACTTGCAAATTCCCCACTACATCCTCACCTAAGTATTGTTGATGTTCTTGAACAACATAAGCCAATGCATGCAAATGATGGATGGGAATAACACCATGCTAGACCTGCATCTGGAATTACACATTGGCCCAACAACTCGAAGAATCCTCCATTACCTATTTTTTCCCCATTATTCATTCAATTAATTATTTTGTTTAGAACTCACCAACCATTGAAATTAAGTCGTCTCCTCCAGATCTATCACATGATGAGAAAGGAAAAAATCCTTTGAAAGAAATGCCCAGTACTAAATCACCTCAATCGACCTCGGCCTATGAAAAATAAGACACTTAAAAGACAAGGGAAGAAGGAAAAAGGGAAATTTCATTTTTGGATATGCATCCTCAATTGCTCTAAAGGATATTTTCTTTTATTTTCATGACGGTATGTTGCTAACTCAACTTGGATAATTCCTTTAAATGTTTTACTATTATTCGAGCCAATGATATTTATTTTGAAAATTTAATTATCTTGCTTTATGAAGTTTTGAAATAAATGGAGGAACCAGTAGTACATGATTATATAATCTGATAGTTCTTCATAACATATTTCATGCAATACATATGGCTTTATGATATAATGTTTTGAAATGATAAGTCGGGAGTCACAAGGGGGATTCATGATATAAGTTATATTTCCTAATTGAGTCTAGTGGGACCCCTTGCCTACTTAAAGTAAAAGTTATGTATATAATATTATGACGTCTTATTAGTTACTTCATTGATTCATATTATCCTTTTTTTTATTGTAAAAAGTCATAAATAAAAATAAAACAATTAAACTAATTAACCACTAGGAAATGGTTTAAAACAAGATGAAGACATCAATGAAGGGATCCCATTCATCAATAGAGAGGTATGCTAAAGCTTTGAGAGCTTTCTATCAATGATTATTCTTCACCATTCTAAGTATTTTGTGGGATAAATTGCTTTGTCAATAGAGGGAGATTTTGTTTAAAAGTGACAAAGAAAGGTGAAGTGATACTAATTTGTGGTCTTCTCCTAAAGAACATAAATTGTGTGTTTCACATTACTTGAGGTGGTCCATGTCAGATTTTAGGATTTATTTCTCTTTCTATGGTGCTTGGTTGCCTTTGTATGACTCTGTTTACATCCGAGGATTCCAAAGACTTCTTTGATCCAAGTTCTCACAAGGACTTGTAAAGGTTGTTAGTCCGAAACTGATGTTTGGTTATTCAATAAAGGATCATTGCATTTTTCTCATGGCTAGCTCTTACTTCATTATTTAAATGATCTCTTTTAGTTTTTGTACTTTCACTCATTGTTTGTTGTTGTTACTAGTTTTATTAACTTACTTGTAAATTTGAATAATTTTATGTATATGCTCTTGAATATTTCAAATTTAGCACAATATTAACTTTTCTCATTTTTATTTTTATTTTTTTATATACAATTAATTTTATTTTTTATAAATTATAAAAATAGTTATATTCAAATTGAGTTTTTATTCATTTGAAACCTTGATTACCTTTCTTAGGCTTTAAGCAAGGGGTGATAATCCCACTTACCTTGCTTAGCCTTACGAGGTTCAAAGTGTTTTGTGTGAAACATTAAAGTTTCCTACTCAATAGGCACCTCCCTAGGAACCCCATATTTTCCTGCCTAAGTACATTATAACCTTATGGGTTCAAAACTACTCTATCCAAACACTGATTTTTGAAGTGGTTAGAGATAGATTATCCTCGACATTCCCTCTTGGCATTAATTGGTTTTAGAGTCTCCTCCCAGACTTGTTGTGAATTGGTAGTGCACTAATAGATGCTCCATTGATTCCTCATTGATTTAACAAAGCACACATCTCCCTAGACTTTCCCAAGACCTTTTTTTACAATTATGCCAAGTCAACACTTTGTTGGCAAGCACAAGCCATAAAAATATTCTAGTTTTTAGGGGACACCTTAACTTTTAGATCACCTTTCAAAGTGGTGACTAGTGCAAGCCATAAAATATTCTAGTTTTTAGGGGGAAACTTAACTTTTCGATTAGCTTTCATTTCAACTTTTGCACTCTCAAATATATTTTCTACATAGCCCAATTTAATTGTGTATCCTTGAAGCTTTATTCTTTGACAATATTATATCATCCTCACCATCTTTTAGTTTTACAACACTATGTTTGAGATTGTCAATAAATTGTTTCCACTCTTTTGCTAAATCCCCCTAAAGGCCTATACATAAATCAGATTTGCAATCTCAGTTTCATAGTATAAATCCTTATTCTATTGCATCTACTAGACTATAAATTTCTAGGGAATAGAGAACCATTTTATAGAAACTGATAACCTATAATTATTTGAATAGTCTAACTAAGAGTCTTCCCTATTTCTACTTTACTTCCTTTGCCAATAATCCAAACCATGCATTTACCTACCAATGGAAAGGTTTTGACTAATGCCTTCCATATTCATTTTTTTCTTTCCTGATCCAATCCTCTACAGACCTCAGGGTATGTATTTAACTTCCATTACCTTGCCCCATAGATTTTCATTATTTATCATCATCTACAAGTTTTTAGCTATAAGTGTCTATCCAAACCAATGAATGTTCTTAAGACCCCGATCTTCTTCGCCAGGTTTAACTATTTTCTTCCATTTGACCAAAGGAATGCGTTCCTACTCTCTTTTCAATGTCCATAAGAAACTAAAGCATGTTTTCCTTATTTTTTCCAACATACTCTTTGGGATGTGTGCGAAGGAAAGCATGTACACTTGTATTCATTCAATAATTGATTTAACTAGGGTTAACCTTCCTCCTCAAGATAGCCATCTATAACACCAATTTGTCATTCATCCTTCAAGTTTCTCATATAGCCATCCTTGATCTGTGACTCTATATGCATTAGGATTTTAGATAAAAGACCATTGGGAAACCTTTATATTGTCAATGTTTCAAGATTTAAAAGGGATTGATTTCATGCCCATGTATCGTTGATTGATCATTTGTTGATCATTAGAGTTGTATGAATTTGAAATATTATGCGCCATAAGACTTCTTTTTCAGTGGATTCGAGGCTTCAAGAGAGTTTCATTCTATCATGGTTGAGAGAATCCCCAACATTTCTAAGTATGGAGCAGGGCATTGAAAATCATTTGTTTGGAAAACTTTGAACTTGCCCTTGATCTCGTGGTTGCATATTTTATGAAACATTGAAATCAATTGCCAATTAAGACAAGGTTGTGCCAAAATATACCAATGAAGGTACATATTTTCTTCACATTTCAATTTGCTCAAGCAATGTATGAGATACTCATTGTGTAATAATTTTTTTTCTAACAACTTGTTATTTGTTGGAATGAAGATCAATTAGTTTGGTGGATTGGAGAACAATCTAGAACAATGAATGAATTACAGAGTAACATTGAAAACTTTCTCACCATGCTAGTCTATTGGTAACTTCACTTTCACTCAAAAATGTCTTAAGATTTGAAATTATAGATATTACTATTTTGATTGTATTCTTTTATATTCATATAATTAGGTGAAGCACTAGAATCTCTAGTCCAACATCTGTTGAATATGTAGTAGATATGACTCACATTGTATTCTAAATATATAGTCATGAGTCGGTGAAACCTAATATGTACGAGATTGTCATGAGTCGGTGAAACCTAACCTTTGACCTTGCTGTACCTATACGATAGCTTCATCATCACTAGGAAGAAACCGTGTACAACGCAGAGAAAAGTACAGCTCCGCTGAGGAAAGTGGCGGCCATACTTCCTACCCTGTTCCTCGTCGGTGGGGGTAACGTTCACACTCTTTTCTCGGCAACTGCTGCGACGCGCCCCGCGGAAATAACCAACCATTTTCCCATGTTCCTTCACTTAAAATAACGCTCGCAAGCACATGAATTCATTCATATGTTTCAGCGGTATTGAATTCGTGTATTTGATTTTGAGGAAAATGAAGATGCAATTCTGTGCCCCATCAATAAATCAGATCATCCGGATGAAATTGAAGAGCACAACTGAAACGTCTGTGCTGGTGGGTGCTTATGTTATAATCCAACTTGCATTGTTGGGGTCTCTGTTGAGTACTCATTCTGAGTCTCCCTCTCAGCTGAAGAGTTGTGGACATGGCATCTCCTGGATTCCTCTTCATGTCTATCTCTCTGCTGTTCTCAGCCTATCCACCATTGTTGCTCTCGCCTTCTCCTTCATAACAGAAACCCAGCTGGACTTCATACAACGCCGGCTGCTCCTCTCACAAAAGGTTTCTTCTGGCGGTTTGATAAGTACTGGCGATGAAGATACAGAAAGCGGACGCTCTCCATGTTCATGTTCTTTGAGTTGTAAGGACTATTTTTCCCCTTACAGGCTCGCCCTCTGTGTTTATGTGCTTGTCTCCTTTGTCCATATCTTCAACATATCCCGGCGTTTACTCTGCTGAAATCCCCTCTCTCTCTCTCTCTTTGTCGATTCTTCTCAGTCTCATTCTTAGTCTCAGTCTCCCTCTCAGCTGAAGAGTTGTGGACATGGCATCTCCTGGATTCCTCTTCACGTCTATCTCTCTGCTGTTCTCAGCCTATCCACCATTGTTGCTCTCGCCTTCTCCTTCATAACAGAAACCCAGCTGGACTTCATACAACGCCGGCTGCTCCTCTCACAAAAGGTTTCTTCTGGCGGTTTGATAAGTACTGGCGATGAAGATACAGAAAGCGGACGCTCTCCATGTTCATGTTCTTTGAGTTGTAAGGACTATTTTTCCCCTTACAGGCTCGCCCTCTGTGTTTATGTGCTTGTCTCCTTCGTCCATCTCTTCAACACATCCAGGCGTTTACTCTGCTGAAATCCTCGCTCTCTTCTCCGGAATGAATTTTGGATAAATATGATGTCAGGGTTATTGAGCTTTAATAAATGGTTGAATCATTGAATCATTTATTGATGTATTTTTTTTTTTTAATTCAGTTGAATTTTCATCATGCATGATACTGTGAGCATATATAATAAAGATAATTTTTCATCTATGTTTATGTGTACATGATTTATATGATTAAATTTGGTTTAAAAAAAATTCATAATAAATATATCTTATTTGTAATGTAATTAAAAAAATATCATTAATTAAGTTTAATATAGTTGAATTAATAATTTTCAAAGTATATAATGTTTGTAAGTATAATCTGAGGGAGTTGTCTAATTATTTTATGAAATTGTATTTTTCATAGAAATTGGTGATATAAATTTGTATCACATCATTATTTTTTGTTCTTTAAAATCCAGTTTTGAATATAGAAATGGGGGCACTCTAATTATATAGAAATAATCACTAAAATTCGATGATCTAACAATTTCCTGTCGTATTTTGGGCAAATGTCCTTGGAAAAAATGGAAAACATTCATTTCTTAGAAGACTACGACTAATTTGAGTGGGCCTAATGGTTAAGAACATGTGTTTTCTCTTTAGAGGTCCATTGTCCAAAAAACAAAGGGGTCTCATACACCAATTTGGTGTAAGGGATATTAACTTTCTTGTAGATACTATATTGGCTAAAATTTCATTTTTGTCCAAGAGTAAGACCTAAAACTGGTTTGGATTGGCTAAGAGCTTGTCTTCCTCAGATGTAAGGAAACAAGTCAAATGCTTCAGTGGGTTATTTCAAGTGGCGTCATTTTCTTTGAATAATATTGATGAATCAACCTGAATTCATAGATAACAACCAATGATGGCCATGATTCTTCGCTAATGGTTGACCACTTAATTATGATAGGTTTTTCCACCTTCAAGGGAAAATAAAATAAATAAAAACTATAAGACTCGTCTAAGCTAAAAAGGAGAAGAACTAGGACTGGATGGTAACTTATCGACTTTCCTTAGAATCACTCTTGGTTTCACTACTAGTGTTTCTTCCATAAATGCCATTGTCCATGAAAGGCACTATATCCAAGTAAGGAGGGAGCTTTTGGAAAAATCTCTTCTATTTCTTCATTGTCAAATATGATTTTTCCAAAACATCCATTTGTCAACGATTTTGGATTAAACACAACCTTCCCTCCTTTATCACCCTTGCCACATAGATTGTCCCCTTACACTAACTTTGTAACTTAAATCACCTATGATGATTGCTTTCTCCCAATCTTTCTCATGAAATATATTAGAGGCAAAAACAAAATAGAAATTTCAACAAGACAGAGCCTTATGCTTTTTTGGGAAGCACTTTTAAGAGTTTTTTTAATAGATGTCACATTCGTTCAAAACATTGAAGTCACAAGTTCCCTATGTGGAACCTTGCATAGTGGCAAGATTTCAGGTAGGAACCTGTCACTTCAATATTCTAGGCAAGATTTTCCAAGATTGCATATGGCTCACACGTAATGAGGAATATAAACATCCTCTTAAGATAAGTGACAATGACAAGGAAACCATGACACATAGAAGCAGGCTGTATTTTTTTTTCAATTGGTTGTTGAGTGTCCCAATCCAAACTTGTAGATTTGACTAGTCTATTAACAAACCCTGAAATAAATCGCACTACCAACCTTCCTAACCTCTTAACTCAATGAAGCGAATTCTAGGGAGCAACAACAAGCTAGGGTTTGATAGTCACAGACACAGAGGAGTACAACATGGTCACCAAAGGGGGCGGAAATGGAAACCCCTCTTACAAGCAGGTAGTGGTGGATAGGGGAAAAGGCTCACGTGGTGGCGGTTTCAAGGAACCAGTGACGAGTGCATCGGGATCAGGACTGGAAAAAAATCAGGAAAACAACCAGGAAGAAAGGGACTGCATGGAGGAAGAAGCCAGAGAAACCCATAATGATGCGCAAAAACCAGCGAACCCCAATGGGGTAGAAGGGCGCAACCCGTGTAAACCTAAGACAACACTGATACCCAAGGTGATACTGGAAGGTCCACAAACGCAACTCTATCAGGACCAGATGAAGACACACACACTCATTTGCAAGTTCATGGGTTTGTGGCCCACCGAGAGAACGTTGCACAACTGGATAAAATACCAATGGAAGCCAAGCGAGGAAGTGGAACTCCACCTGGGGTCGAAAGGCTTCTTCACATCAGTATTCATGAACTTGGAGGACATGGATAGAGGGGGCCATACTTCCACGCCTCAGCAGGACTGTACATGCGGCCATGGAAGGAAAACTTCTCCCCAGAGAAAGAAACCTTCAAGAATGTACCCATATGGCTGAGGCTTTAGTCCCTACCGCTAGACTACTGGCTACCCTCAACCTTTGAAGCAATCAGGAACAAACTTGGAAAATATGTGAAGACATCGGAAGCAACCCTAAAAGGGAGATATACCTCCTATGCAAGGATTTGCATAGAGATGGATGTTTTAGGGGCACTCCCAGAAGCCATAAGCCTAGAACTTAGGGATGAGGAATCGATACAACACATCGACTACGAGTAGATCCCTTTCATATGCAGAAGATGCCATGAACATGGACACCTCTTCAGAGAATTCCCTCTTAATAGGAAACAAGAAGAGGAAAATACCAAAATACAACAGGATGAGGATGAATTTATCAAGCCAAACCACAAGAACAAAGCAAATAAGATACCAAGTAAAGTCCCAATGGGAAGCATTCCGGAAGCCAGGACTCGACACGAAGGGTGGGACAAACCCAACAAAGGGAAAGAAGGAGGAAAGGAAAAGGTAAAAGCCAAAGAAGCCAAGGAACAAGCCATAAATGAGAACACAAACATCCCAAGCAATAAGATGGAAGAGGGGGGTAGCGCGACTCCAATGGATGGAGAAACCAAAGATGCCAACACCCCCATGTAGGAGGCAGACGAAGATGCGGAAATGACGCCAAGTGAGGTAGGTATGAAAGATCCTGATCTCAGAGATATTGTGGAAAGGGAAGGAATAGATCTCCCGAACATACTGGAGCAATGGAAAAGGCAGGGCATAGACAATGTACCAGTGGAGCAACTAGATCGTATCCAATACCTATTCCTCCTAAGGGAGGAAGAAAAATCCAGAGGGATCAAGTGCACGCACGGGGAGATAGGACACCTCGGAATCAAAGTAGGTGAGGGACAACTCCAGCTCTCACCCAAGAAGACAAGAAGGAAGAAAGGTAGGAAATCAAACAGCGTAGCCCTACAGGAACTAGGAGCTTTGCTGATAAACTCAGGTAAGATAAAAAGTCTCTTTCCCAACTCCCCCCCCACATGTTTAAATGAATATTATAACATGGAATATTAGAGGCCTAAACAACCCATGTAAGCAAAGAATCCTTAAAAACTGATTGAATAAGGAACAACCAGACCTTTGTTTCATCCAAGAAACAAAATGTATTGTAGACAGAATGGAAACAATCAGCAAAAAACAATGGAGCAAGTACAAGACTTTAGTTGTAGAAGGACAACAGACGGTAGGCGGTATTCTCACTTTGTGGAACCCACAAGTGTTGAATTTACTAGTAGCCGAAGCCACCAGACACACACTTTTGGTGAACATGAAAATCATAGATAACATGGAGGTGATTCGATGCACTAATGTGTATGGTCCCCAGTTATTGGAAGAAAAGAGAAGAATGCTCCTAGACCTAGAAAACCTAAAAGCCCATTCCAGGAACCTCCACTGTATCTTGGCAGGAGACTTCAACATCATCACAACAATTGCGGAAAAAAAGGAGGCACCAGGAGACTGGATAGAGATGCGGAAGACTTTTAGCTTTCATTGACACAATGGATATGGTGGACATCAAAACCAGTAATGGCCAGTTCACCTAGAACAACAAACGGATAAAGCAACATCAGGTAGCTACGAGGCTAGACAGATTCTTGGTGTCGGAGTCCATCATTCTACAATATTTAACTTTAGACTGCAACATCCTTCCCTGGGGGTGTTCAGACCACTGGTCAGTCCAATTGGAAGCAAACTTCCAAACCACACCGAGGAATAGACCTTTCATATTTGAGAAATTTTGGATTGAACATCCCACTTTCAAGGAGAACATCAGCCAATGGTGGCGAGCACAACAACCAGAGCAAGGGACAAGGATGTTCAATCTTTATAAGAAAATCGCGTACATCAAACATAAACTCAAGGAGTGGAACAAGGAAATCTTTGGAAACATAAACCAAGAAAAAAAAATATTGAAGACAGAATGAGGAAACTCCAGGAAATATGCATAGACGAAGGCTATACAGAGGATAAGAAAAAGGAAGAGACCCAGATGACCCAGGAATGGGAGGAAAGATGCCAGCAGGAAGATACTCCATGGCGCCAAAAGTTCAGAATCAGGTGGCTAAAGGAAGGGGAGTGGAATACAAAGTGTTTTAATAGAACAACCATTGCTAGAAGAACCCACAACAAAATCCTGAAAATTAGGGATCGGGATGGGATCGAGAGAGAGTCCCATAAGGAAATTGAAAACATACTAGTAAACCACTCCCAAGGGATATCCTAGGAACCCAACCAAGACCGAGCGAAAGCCATACAAAGGATAACTCGGCACATCCCCAGGCTAGTTACCAAAGAACAAAATATCAACCTAAACAAACCCATTGCTAAGGAGGAAATTGACCAAGTGGTCCAGGAGATGCCCAGTGGAAAGGCCCCAGGCCCAGATGGTTTCACGGTGGAATTCTTCAAATCTTGCTAGGAAGTGGTCAAACATGACGTTTATGGGGTGGTGGAAGACTCCAGACTCTCAGCCTCCATTCTGAAAGCGCTAAATGCCACAATGATTACTTTAATCCCCAAAGAAAATGAAGCAAGAAAGCCAGACCGATACAGACCCATAGCTTTATGCAATGTGGTCTACAAGATAATCTCCAAAGTCATAGCCAATAGACTGAAACCTCTCCTATCCACACTGATCTCACAGGAACAGGCGTGTTTTGTAGAAGGGCGAAAAATTGTGGACAATATCATCCATGCCCATGAGCTGATACACACACTAAAACTCCAGAGGAGAGGAGGGACGATAATCCAACTGGACCTAACAAAGGCTTATGACAAAATTAGCTGGCACTATATGGTCAAGACTCTAGAAGCTTTTGGTTTTGTGCAACACTGGATCAACTGGATTGTCAACCTCGTCTCAACGACAAGTCACTCGCTTTTAATCAATGGAGCCCCATCCAAACCCTTATGGCCATCAAGAGGCATCAGACAAGGAGACCCACTATCAACTTTCTTGTTCATTCTAATGATGGAAGGACTCAGTAGAAGCACAAAAAGTGCAACTACAACAAGAGAAATAACAGGCATCAAACCTTTTGAAAACTTCCTTACCTCCATGCACCAACAGTTCGTTGATGACACCTTACTCCATGGCACACCCACGGTCAAGGAAGTGAAAGCCTATAAAAGAATCTTAGAAGAGTTTGGGGAAGCCTCAAGCGCGGAGATCAATCACTCAAAATCCATGATCTATTTCTTCAACACCAACCCAACAATTCAAAGAAACCTGGCAAATATTTTGGGGTTTGAATGAAAAACGGTCCCAACGAAATACTTGGGAATCCCCCTGACGGACAGAGCATGAAAAATGGTAACATGGGAAGGAGTGATCAACAAATTACAGGAGAGGGTTGGGGAGACTTATTCTGACCAAAGCGGTTCTGCAAGCAATCCCAACCTATATGATGTCGGTGTTTCCCGCCCCCAAAGGAATACTCCAAAAAATAAGAACAATCCAAAGGGACTTCCCATGGAGAGGAGTGGGAAGCAAGAAAAAATGGGCCCTTGTGGCCCGGGAGAAGGTTTGCAAACCCAAATGCAAAGGAGGCCTCGGGTTACAAGACCCATAGGTAACCAATGAAGACTACGAGGCAGACCTCTAGTGGAGATGGGTCAAAGAAAAGACAACACTGTGGGCAACCCTCTGGAAGGCCAAGTATGCCCCGAACATCAACGACCAGGATCAAATTCGCTATATGGGCACAAAGGAGGGATTAGCTATCTGGAATCTAGCCTGGTGCATCAAAACATGGATCCATAAACACAGCTTCTGGGAAGTGAGGAATGGTAAAACAACCATATTCTGGGAGGACGCATGGCAACAGGAACCCAAAATGGAAAATCTGGATAGGGAGGAACTCCAATAAGAGATGACTGTGCAAGGCAAAATCAAAATCCATGACTACTATAAACAAGTAAATGACCGTGACAGATGGAGGATCTGGGACAAACTCAATCCAAAAAATAGAGATCGGATCACAACAATAGTGAATGAGGTGGAGGAGGAATTAGGGAAAAGGAAAATTGTAGTCTCGAGAGAAGAGGACCAACTAAGATGGGGCAGGAAAAATGGTGGGGAATTCAACTTAAAAGAAGCTTAGAATTACATCACAGCCCAGGACCAGGATGATCCAGCACAACAGTGGGGAAAGATTTGGGACAACCCCTAGTGGCCAAAAATCAAAATATTCAAATGGTTAATACTTCATAACATAATTCTAACCTAGGAAAACCTAAGGAAAAGGGGTTTCATAGGCCCATCACGATGCCATCTCTGTCAAGCAAAGGAAGAAACGATGAATCACCTCCTCGATGAATGTAATTACACAACAGAGATATGGGATTGGGCGGCAAGCATCTTTCGCCAATCTAATAGGAACCGAGGCAACATCGGCGCAACCATCAATGACTGGAATGAGAGCTATAGAAAAAATGAAATGGTGAACCTCTGCTGGAATCTCATGCCATGGATGATCATATGGGCAATATGGAAAGAAAGGAACCGACGCATCTTCCAGAACTAAAGCCTGCTGGAAGGGAAACTCAAGGAAACAATAATCTCTTAAATACGAGAAATGGTGCAGAGCTGCAATTTCCATACTGAAAAAGCACAACCCATAGGCTAGGACTCATGAATCCTGGAAATTTTTCACCTAAAATATGGGCGCAACAACACACGGGTAGGGTGGCCACCACAACTCCAATCAGGAGAGCACAACTGGAAACCACCTTCAGTAGGGTTCCTCAAGTTAAATTTTGATGGGGCGGCAAAAGGAAACCCAAGAATAACAGGGATGGGAGGGGTGATCAGAGATAGTGGTGGAAACATAATTCGACTGTACGTTGGGAGTATGGGAAACTCAACCAACAACGCAGCGGAATTTTCCAACAAGGAAGGACTGGAACTAGATACGACCTGGCTCAACATCTCAGATGGACAATTCAGAATGGACTGCCTCCCAGTAGTGACAAAAGATTGTGAGAACAACTTAAGCAAAGAAGGTCACATCGAGGAGGGCAGCGAAAGGCCCAAGGGACGACACGAAGAACCCAGGCAGGATAGGATTGCCCAACACTAGACCACCAATCACAATGCAGGATCAGATTATACAACAGGCGAGGGTACGGAAACAAGGTCGTGTCAACAATAAGTTTTGTAGGGAAAGACAGTGGGAAAGTATCGACGACAAAGAACAAACAATAAATGGCGTAAGACAAGAGGGTTGGACACAAACCAGTGGGGACCCACCTCGCCAAAGACTAGGTATGGGGAGATGCTCAGTCGGACATCAAGCGAGCAAGGGCAAGGGCCCGTACAGGGATAATGGTGGAGGCATCATGACCATATGCACCAGGACGGCGAAAAAGGACAGGAAGGTTTACCTTTATGGGTAGACCATGCTTGGAAGGACGAGCCCGTAGCAGGAAAAGTTCAATAAGAGAAGAAACATCATAAATAGATGTACACAGAAGAATGCAACTGCAGGAGCCACCGCAGACACAAGGGCAGGAAATAGGTTGAGAATCCAACAAAGGAGCTTCCATAGGCCAAAAAAGATGGTGCGAATGAAGTGAATGCACAACAAAAGGAACCCCTAGGGGAAGGGACCTCAAAACAATCCCCGACGGGTCTCATGGATGGAGCAAGCGACCAAAGATGCGGAGGGCACTTTCCACACCCTGGTTGCACCGCAAGGAAAGGCGACCATTAACCATTTGGGAAAGGAAATCAAACAAAGTCATAAGGGAAAAACATGGGATGCTCTAACTCAGGAAACAGACTGGGTAACTGACCCAGGAGCCATGCAACCCAGAGAAACCCTCTACCACAAACCAATGGAGATGGCATGGCAAACAAATATGTTGATTGTCAAAGTGAGCTTAGAAAGGGAGGATGCCAGACAGGAGAACAACAAGGAACACAGGAAACTATTGAACGAAATCCTGAGACACCTCGGTAGTTTGGAAACCATTATTAGACTGCTAACTGAGGTCGAGAAGGACCAACAAGCCAAGATTCAACGGTTGGCAGCTCAATTCCACCTCTACCTGCGCTATGTCCATCACATGGACATCACGCCAACCGACGGGAACATAGCGCCAACACACATCAGAAAGACACGCACAGTCCCCCAAAAGGAGGAGAACAAGGGCCAGATAGATGAAGGAAAGAAGCACATCATCATCCTGGACTAGTGTCTGGTTAGTCTCTGGTTCTCTGACAAGTCTTTCGAGTTTGTCATGTGTCTGCTTAGTCTCTGTTTCTCTTTTTCATGTCTGTTGCAATTATTTTGTCAAAAACTAGATATGATAGGACCGGATTGGTTTCCCACGGTGGCAACCCAGTCATACCCCTTGCTTTTTTCAGAAAGTGCAACTCAGGAACCTTTGGCCTGGTTTCCTTTTTGGTAGACCTAGGAACTCCCCTTTTTTTGTACTATAACCCTCTTTTAGTAATACAGGCTCTTAAACTCACTTACAAAAAAACAAAAAACATAGCCCAAAATAACACTGCAACATACTCACAATTGACATTATTCCTTTCTTTAAGATTGAGAACTTCTTGAGTCGAAAACATATGCACATGATGAAGCCAAACACCACATTTGGTTTGCACTGATCATGGACACTCTAGGCCTCAAAGCACTAGAGGAGGCTAGGCAAACCATCTTTCCTATAGGCATAAGCCTAAAATGATGTTGAACTATAAAGCCCAAAGGTTTTCCTACTTTGTGAAGATAATGAAAAGTGAAGGTAGTCGACACTTATTTTTGTTTACAACTACAAGGATATGAAAGGATCCCAAAACATTTAGCACTAAGCATAGGATGATGATATTTAATCCATATGTAAGTTGCCCTTTTTAACCAAGGGAACCAATATTTCAACAAAAATAGAAAATGAATAATATTGATAAAAAAACAAACAAACACAACGATATCCAAAAACAGAAAATGCACAATAAAAACATAACATAAGCAATAAAAACAATGAAAGCACTTACATGTTGAAGAATAGAATGATATATCTTTATTGAAAATTAGTTAAATTACATTAATTCTAGCATGGATTCATCTTAACCTCAAATCTAATATACACAAGATCAAAATAAATAAAAATGTATTTTTTTTTATATTTAAAAAATCCAAAATTAAAATATATTTAAAATACATTTTATTATAAATAAATTATTATTATTTTGTTTTTTAATTTTTTTATATATTTTTTTAAATCATGGCCACCTTTTAAATGACTTGACATAAATGCACTTTGATACTCTTAGTGTAAACGTTTATAAGTGCATCCATGTAACAAAGAAAGATAAAAAGAAAATGTAATTCTTTTGATATTTAAAACATCCAAGTTTAAAATATATTTAAAATGTTTTATTTTATTATAAATAAATTACTATTATTATGTTCCTTTTAAAAAGTATTATTATTATCCTTGCCATTTTTAAAGTGACTTGACACATCTACATACTTTTGTGTGCACTTTGCTAGTGTGTAAACATTTGTAAATGCATTTAGCTACTTTGAGTGCAAAAATGACAAACATGCACATATGAAAAGGGAATCTTATTTGTATGGATAAAGTTGCAAAAACTATAATTATACTCTATGTCAAGTTATTAATAAAAATGATTTCAACCTTTAATACATAAAGTGACATTCTTACAAATATGACAGTATTATGAAAACATGAATATTCAATATAAAATAATGACATTCTTTCTTAAGGATATTGCCATGCATAACCTAAATAATGACATTCTTTCTTAAGGATATTGCCATGCATAACCTAATTTATGGGAGAAAATACTTTAATTTACTTTCTTTAGATATTTGGAAAAAAAATCTACGGTTAATAAAACAATATATACTTATTTATAAATAAAATAAAAATAAAAATTAACCATATAATAAAAAAAAATTAAATTAGTAAAAATACGTTGGATTACTGAGAGGGGGTGAATCAATAATAGAGAAATAAAATATTTTTTAACCATATAATTCAAGTGTTATATCAATGAAGCATTATCATCCAATAACTGTAGAGTAAATAAGCAATGAACAAATGAACAATCATACGCATACACAGAACATCAGTGTTTTATGTGGAAACCCAAATTGGGAGAAAGAGTAAATAAACAATGAACAAATGAACAATCATACACATACACAGTACACCAATGTTTTACGTGGAAACCCAAATCAGGAGAAAACCACAGAATGTTTTTTCTTATATGTCTTGAGGAATTACATTCATTGGAAGCACCAACTTCCTTTATTTTCCAGCTGCAACTGGAAGGAGGCTCCAACCCCCTAGTTTCTCAGGCTACAACCTAAAGGAAGCTCCAACTCTCCAATTCTCTGGCTACAACTAGAAGGAGGCTACAACCCCTTATGTTCTTCGGCTACAACTGGAAGGTGGCTACAACCACCTGGCCTTGCCCCGTCCAACCGCCCTGAAGTAGAAGTAGAATGATGGAACCACTGTCACACTATCACTGTAAGATATACCGTTGTAAACCTGTACCAATAAATCTAAACCATGCATCAACATGTACCTCAACCTGTAATCAACCTGTACCATAAACAAGTGCATCAACCATGCACCAACCTGTACCAAACAACCT
>ML787043.1:22445-46330 GCA_009831015.1 Picea engelmannii
TGACCTGTAAATAACATACCTTAGAAAGCACCATCAAAAGAATTTATCCTTCCTTGCATTTCGGCCTTCTTTTCTTCACTTTCCTCAGAATTTCGGCTTAGATATCCTTTGGTTACCTCAGACACCTATAGGTATTCAATATGATCAAGTGTGTCTAAAATGAGAGAACATTGCATCTTATTTATACTCTCCTAAGTAGCTTCCTTAAAAACATCTTCTAGGTCACTTGGCCCCACTTTCCTTATTTTAGGGTTAACCCACTTCTAATTTCTCCATTAAATTTATTATTGAAATAATTTATTTTTCATTCATTTTGAATTATAATACACTTATTACTTGACTTTATTATTTACCTTTTAAAATCTCTTAAACCACTTTGACTACTTTGACCTTTTGGGGCTTCTAGATGACATTTGAGGGTCTTCCAACTTTGTAAGGCCATAACTCTCAAACTATGAGGAGTTATGTGATATTTCACATACCACCAGAAATGGCATGACATGTAATATCCATATAGAATAGTATTATCTGAAAATATATCATAACTCATACCGTTACCCATCAAACAAACTTGGGTCCATTACCCAAACCTGGGGTCTCCAACTTCTCATGGCCATAACTCTCTAATCGTGAAGAGTTATGTGACGTTCCACATACCACCAGAAATGGCATGAAAAACACTATCCATCTAGGATAGTTTCCCTAACAAATTCATTGTCCTTCATCTCATTATTCCACAATTAAGCATGGGTTATCTTACTCCGCAAAGCGTCTTCCCGTGAGGGCTTTCACCATAAGTGGACCACTTTGGAGTTCATCCATATTTACTTCTTATCAACCATGAAAAAACAATAATGAGTCATATTTACATCAAACAATATTGGGTCCATTACCCAAACCTTTGTGCTAGAGGGCTTTCTTCAAGGGTTGACATCAATGACAACCAACCTTAATCAACAATCTCCCCCTTTGGCATTGATGGAAACACTCTGATGCAATACTGAAATCATATCACTCATGCTCCCCCTGGAACCATTCCTCTGTCCTCTGCATCTGATAAATTTTCTTCTATCCTTTGCATCTGATAAATCTTCTCCCCCTGGAACCATGCCTCTGTTCTCTGCATCTGATAAATCTCTCCCCCTTTGTCATCAATGGAAAATGTATATTTCCATCCGGGGCTGCTCCCCCTAACTGAACTGTCCTTTTATGGTGTTTCCTCGTGTACATCTAAGACATATAGTATAAGCATTCAAAAATCATTTAAAAAACATTCATTTTGGAGTAGAAATAACTCCAAGTCTTTGGCGAAGATATTCAAAGGCTTCCTGTGGAAGTGGTTTTGTAAAGATGTATGCCACTTGTTCTTGTGTGCCCACATACTCAACTCTGATGTTCTTTTCTGCAACCTGTTCCCGTAGAAAGTGATACTTGATTGGAATGTACTTTGTCTTGGAGTGCATCACCGATTTTTTTGAGATACTGATGACACTTGTATTATAACAATTTATTGGAATGGGCTCATCATACTCAACCTGTATATCTGTCAAAGTTTGTTTCATCCAAAGAACCTGTGTACAACATGTTGCAACTGCAATATACTCTGCCTCAGCTATAGATAGAGATGCTGATAATTATTTCTTGCTTAGACATGATACCAAACACTCACCTAAGTAGAATGCTGCTCCATTTGTGTTTTGTCGGTCATCAATACAACCTGCCCAATTTGCATCTGTGTAGGCAATAAGTGATGATATTTTCCTTTTGGATACCATAATCCAAACTCTTATGTTCCTTTGAGATATCTGAAGATCCTCTTTATTGCTAATACATGTGATTCCTTTGGTGTTGCTTGAAATCGTGCCACCTGTCCAACTGCCTACATTACATCTTGTCTGGATGCTGTCACATATAGTAGGATGTCAATCATTGACCTGTATTGCCTCTGATCTGTAGAATTTGAATCATCATCTTTGCTCAACTTACAACTGGTTTGCATGGGAATGATAACTGGTTTGCAATCTTCCATTCCGAACCTCTTTAGCATTTCTCTGATATACTTGGTTTGAGGAATAAAAATTCCTTGGTTACTTTGACCTATCTGAAGTCCCAGAAAGAAGGATAGTTCTCCAAGTAACGACATTTCAAATTCATTCTGCATGTCTTTTGCAAATTTCTGGCTTACCCTGTCATCATCACTACCAAAAATAATATCATCAACATAAACTTCAATTAATAAAATATTACCTTGCTTACCTTGATGTAGAGGTTGTTGTCTGCACTTCATTTTCTGAACCCTGCCTGCTACAGATACTTATCCAGTCTGGAGTACCATGCTCTTGGAGCCTATTTTAGACCATACAAGGCCTTCTTAAATTTACACACATAATCTATGTTCTCTGACAACTGAAATCCTTCTGGTTGTTCAATGTAGAATTCTTCTTTAAGTTCCCCATTCAAAACCCTGATTTTACGTCCATCTGATATACTTTAACATTTTTGGAGCATGCATAAGCTAAAAGAAAACATATTGCTTCCATTCTGGCAACTGGAGCAAATGTCTCTTCAAAGTTGATTCCTTCAATTTGAGCATATCCTTTACATACCAATCTAGCTTTGTTCCTTGTAACCTGTCCATCTTCATTCAATTTATTCCTTAAAACCCATTTTGTGTCAATCATATTCTTATTTTTTGGTCTTGTAACCAATTCCCAAGTGTCATTTTTCTCTATTTGATCCAATTCTTTATCCATGGACTTATTCCAAAATTCATCTGATCCAGGTGGATATCGGTGACCACCCACCTTTTTCGACTGGCTCAAAACAGTTTTCTGGCAATCTTGACAATTTACTATTTTTAGCAAGTTTTAACTTCCGGGACCATTTTGAGGGCCTAAATGAAGGTTTTTCGAGATCAAGGTTCTCAATAATATCCAAAGGCATGATTGAGCCCCCAAAATGAATATCCTCAACGATACCTTTCCAATGAGCTATCATACGCCTAAAACGGAGAGCATATGCAAAAATTATGACCCCAGGAAGTTGATGTACTAACTTACCCAAACGGGGCCCACATGATTTTTGGCGCTTCATCTCCTAGGGTTAGGTTTTTGGATGTCTAGGATTTTTGGCATTCTTATTTATTGTAAAAAAAGGCCTTGAGAGCCTCATTGTAATCATCTTCTTGTGAATGCGGGTAGCCGTCACATCTCTTCTCAGAGATAAGCTGCCACCATTCTAGCGAGTCTTTCACTCTGTATTTTTACAGTCTCTGTACATTTCTTTCATGAATAGAAATCATGTATTACTGTATCTCTGTGTTCATGGTTGCATATCTGATATATTTCTGTTATATTATTGGATATACGCGATATCTCTGTACATTTCTTTATTATATCTCCGCTCTCATTTCGTGTCGAAAATAATCCAGATCATCATCCTTGTTGGCTTCTTCAAAACAGATTGGTTCAATTGTAGATAAGAGTGTTATATGTGTTTGTTCTGGTGAACGAATTCTTCTTCTAGTCTCAACTCCTGCATCTTTGTTTCCGATAATCTGATCTGAAGGATGATTCTTCTGTACTCATTTATTGGGTGTCTTTGGAGACACTTGCTGAATTTTCTCTTCTGCTTATGTCGGATTTTCTTCATCTTCCTCTTCTACTTCCTTTCCATCTTCTTCTTCTTCTTCTTCGGGTTGTTTCATTGATTCATTTTCTTCCTTTGATTATGGTCTGTCTGTTTCATCAATTGTTACGTTGATGCTTTCCACAACTTTGTTCAATCTTAGATTGTAATGCTTGTATTCTTTCTTTGTACTTGAGTAACCAACAGGTACTTCTTTGTCCACATGAGAGTCAAACTTTCCCATTCTGCCATCTTCTCTTTTGATGTAGCATTTGCTTCCAAAAACTCTGAAGTGCTTCACATTTGTTGGTCTTCCTTTCCATAGATCATAGGGAGTTTTGTCAGTGTTGTTTCTGAGCATTACTCTGTTTTGAATGTGAACTGATGTATGTACTACCTGTGTCCAAAACATATTTGTCAATTTGTAATCCATTAGCATTGTTTGAGCCATTTTTTGTGTAATTATCATCCATTATGATAATGTTCCTTTGTCTTTGAATCACTCTTTGAACCAATCTATGAATCCATGCTCTCATCCACTATCATATATCTATCTAAACCTTCTAAGTGTTCTTATGAATCCATATCTGTCCATACTATCCAAGACTCTACTTGCGCAATTGTCCATAATGCTAACCCATTTATCATTATACTATCAAACTGTACTTCTGCTAACTGATTGCTTAGAATCTATCTTCTCAAACTCTACAAGCTGCTCGAAGGATGGTTCTTTGGTCTGTCAGAGCTATTGCATAGACTCCCCCTATCTAATATTCATATTAATTTGGAGTCTCTAAGCTGGATGGCTCAAAACAATTCTTTCTCTGATGTGTATTCATCATCATCTTCATGGGTAGATTCATTATCTCTCTAAACTCTGACTTCTTTCTTTCTATCTATGGATTCATCTTTCACTACAATGCCTGAAAGTACAAACTCTTGAACTTGTTCCTTATTTACTTGCCCTTCCTTTCTTTGATTTATTTTCCAAACCTTTCTGTATCTGACATCTTTATTTTTCTTTGTATAATTTTCTTCATCTCGTTTTATTTCCAATCTTGTGATCTCTTGTACCCGGTCTTTGTTCACCTGTTCTTCTTGTTTTCTTATCCATACTTTCTTATATATGATATCAGTATTCTCTTTCATGAAAGTATAGATCATGCTTCTACAATCACTGGCTATGTGTCCATAGTTATGACATTTGTAACACTCAATGTTACGTGTGGCCACATAGGCACTTCTTGCTTGAACATTTCTTTTATAATCCCTGCAATATGCAACCTTATGTCCAAAGTTAGTACAATAAAAACAATGACCATAAAATAAATTTTCATACCTGGAAGTGAATGATCTTCTTTGTGGCGTAGTCCTTCTGAATTTTTGTCTTGAATGATCATAATCATGATTGAAGCTTTTTTGTGGCTTGAACATGGATGGTCCCCTTGAAGATGTATCTTTAATAGTTTTCTTAGATTTCGATTGACCATGATTCCTTCCTTTGATTACTTCTGCATAACTCTTTCTATTTTCTTCATTCTTCTTTTCTAGCAACCTAGAGTGCTTCTCTTCATTCTTTATAACTGATGTGGATGTTTCTGTCTCTCCAACGTTTGTGTTGAGCTTGACGATTTTACTCCTCAATGTGACGACTTCTTCTTCAATCTTCTCAACCTCTTCTTCTTTCTTCATTATCTGAGACTTCATGACTTCTTCTATTCTTTTTGTAAGTTTTAAACCCATGAAGTAAAGCAATGCATATAGATTCTTAAGCAAAACAAAATTTAATCAATCGCTCATTCACATAGTACACAGAGATTTATACCGGAAACCCTCAACCGGGAAAACCTTTCTTATATTCATTATATCAAATTTCACCATTCACCACCATATATTTACAATGTTTTTAGGTATTCCGTAGATACCAAAACCCTAATCCCTTAATCCGGGATTAATTTACAAAACCGCTAAAAATAGCAAAATCCGTTAAAAATAGCAAAAACCGCCCGAAAAATTGCCTGAAACTAGTACGAGGGATAGTCACACGCAGTTTTCATATCTGACATGCCCACACACACACATGCAAAGAATATAACGCATACCCAACATTCTCCCACTTGTTGTTTTCTTTGCATCCAGGGGTCCAGGGGATTATATAGTCAACAATCCAGGGCAACAATGCCCATTGTTACTCTACACCAGGAGAAATTTTATGTGCTCACAGACTTTGTCAATGAATCTGCAACACTCTTCAAAGTGTCAACCTTTTCTAGAAACACCTTCTTTTCCTCAACCATGTCTCTCACAAAGTGATATTGTACATTAATATGCTTTGTCTTCAAATGGTAAGTTGGGTTCTTTGCCAGGAAGATTGCACTCTGGCTGTCAATATGTTGTCAGTTTTACATTAAAATTTTAACATAATGGTTGCATTTTGAGCTTAGTTTTCCCTTTCACAATGTTGAATAGTCATTTGGTTTATTGACTTTTTTCCCTTCAAGTCCACAGGTTTAGGATTTATCCTTTGAGGAACTTTGATATATCCTTCAAAGTTTGGCTTGATTCTATGAATATAATCAACAAATAAATGGTTTCATTAAACTAAATTAGTACTATTATAAAAATGGCATTTGGTGATGTGTGAAAAATGTTAATATAAAATCATTGGTGGTGGTCAAAAAGGACTTCGTCACCCAAAACTAAGTGTTACCAAAAGTAAAGGAGATACGGTGGTTATCAATGACTGCCACCAATAATAGTATATGGTGACGATAGTGAATGTCACCATTATTGTTGCAAAAATAACATATGATGATGATCAATAATTGTCACTAATACATTACATAAGCGTCATCATTTCTTTAGAAGAATAACACTTTGGGTGATGATCTTTTAAGGACTATCACCATGATCGTCACCATTTCCTTTCAATTTCAATTTTTTTTTGGTGATGATCTTTTAAGGACTATCACCATGATCGTCACCATTTCCTTTCAATTTCAATTTTTTTTTAGTGAAAGTCCTTAAAGAATCACCACCATTTTAAATCAACTCCAAAAAAGTAACAACGATACTTAAAGGACCATTTTCATCGTGAATGAATTTCAATTTTTTTTAATGATGGTCCTTAAAATCCCAACTCTATTTCTAAGCAATGAATTTATTTTTGATGAAGCTCACATAACTGAGCATCACCATTAATTCCCACAATGACGACAACCTTTAACTGTCACCATTTCTACCACTATTCAAAATAATGTAGTGACCAATTCTCACAAAAGTTATGACAATATTAATAAAACAAACACTAAAAGTTATGACAATATTACTAAAACAAACACTAAAAGTTATGACAATATTACTAAAACAACCATTAAGATGATACATTTTGTAGGTGAAAAATATTATTGGTACTCTAAATGGATATTAGGTAGCGATATGAATTATTGACACATAAATATAGGGATGGTATTAAACTTTGGAAGTGAAGCAAAGAAGTAAGAGTTAAAACTTTGTGCTAAAGAAAGCATATTCAACTTCAAGGAGTTAGAGGATAATATCCATACATCTTCAAGTGATATCTAAAATTTTACAATTACAAACAATATTCTCGCAATTTAAAAAAATAACATGGTTGACTATCATAATTTCTTAGTATTTATTTAGAAGATTGAAGATAATACTAGCATTGCACATTGTGACAGACGTTTTCAATACCTGCAAGTTATGTAATCTACCAAGTGGGGAAATGACTAAATAGAAGCCACGTATGGCAGTTGAGGTCATAGCCTTGTGAAGAGAAGGACCAAGTGATGCTTGGAGGGAAAACCCATATCTAGGATTTACAAATTCAATCTACACATCGAGACTCAATCTTTCGCATATGTTGTGATCTACACAATGACAGATGTGGTAGTTGGAAATACCACCCATAGTGGATAGCTTGTGCATAGGTACATAGGGCCACACTCAAAAAATCCATAGATCTTCTTGTAATGTTTTCTATTAAACTATGGAATTGGTAACTCATTAGAGTGACCTAGGTGAGGCCCGAGATCAAACCAAATACCTACCATTATAACCCAAGAGTATATCCAATATCTCACAAGCTAGATATACCAATATGTTATGACTTAGTGAAAATGAGGCATTTGAGGAGCCTCTATCCTAGGGGGTCTCTAGCATTCTAGCCTTATTACAATGGTCCAAGTCTCATTGGGGATTTGAACTTGGGTGAAGAGAGTGCTAGACCTACCTCCCCACTACTCGAGCTATTTCCCCTCGACTATCTACTTGTAATGTTATAAGGAGGTCCATAACCAAAAGAACACATAAAGTCACCTTCACATGGTAATGATTGAAGAAAAAAGAAACTTGCACTAAAACTCCAAGATGCCCATTTGCACTTTTTGTTTTCAATATCAAATATCAAATAAGATGGAACAAAACAAAATCTATCTATCTATATATATAACTCCAAGATGCCCATTTACACTTTTTGTTTTCAAAATCAAATATCAAATAAGATGGAACCAAAAAAAATCTAAGTTATACATGACATCTTATTTGATATTTGATTTTGAAAACAAAAAGTGTAAATGGGCATCTTGGAGTTTTGGCGCAATTTTTTTTTCAATCTCATATATATATAAAATCAAACCCCTAAAACTTTATCCCATACTTTAGGATGTACCCATAACTATTATCCAAAAGCCATGAGTGGCATGAGGCTACTACTTACAAACTGGACTTACATAAGAAGAACATGCCACAATCTATGTGGGAAGGCCACACACAATATCTCTTAGAAATAGGAAAAGGGTTTTACAAAGGTTAGTTTTCATATCATGTTGATGTCGAAAAAATAACTGCATAGGTGGAAGAATTGTATTGAACACCAAACACACACACACACACACACACACACACACACACACACACACATATATATAATCATAGCCACAAAACTTTATCCCATACTTTAGGATGTACCCATAACTATTATCCAAAATCCATGAGTGATATGAGGCTACTACTTACAAACTGGACTTACATAAGAAGAACATGCCACAATGTATGTGGGAAGGCCACACACAATATCTCTTAGAAATAGGAAAAGGATTTTACAAAGGTTAGTTTTCATATCATGTGGATGTCGAAAAAATAACTACATAGGTGGAGGAATTGTATTGAACACCAAAAACATTTTACAAGAGAGAAAATTACATCTATTAGATTTACTATGCAAAACAGAAAGAGCAAGCCCTTTATTTATAACATTGGGACAATGGGAAAGAGGAACAAAATTTAATAAGGAAAACTATACAACAAAGAAAAAAAAAATTGTTTTTTTTTTGGTAACCTTACAATGTCAATAGTTGGCTTATAACTATGACAACTATACAATTAGATGCATACACTAACAATCCAGATGAAATTGAAGAGTACATCTGCAACGTTTGTGTTGGTGGTTGTTTATGTTATATTCCAACTTGCAGTGTTGGGGTCTCTGTTGAGCACTCACTCTCCCTCTCCCCCTCAACTAAAGATTTGTGGACATGGCATATCTTGGGTTCCTACTCATGTTTATCTATCTTCTCTTTCCTTCCTATCCACATTGCTCGTGTGTGCCTTTGCCTTCATAATAGAAACACACTTGGACTTCATACAACCCTAACTTCTCTTATAAAATGTTTCTAGCGATTTTGCTAGGTATCGTTAATGGAGATTTATAAGGAAGACACACTACATGTTCATGTTCTTTGAGTTATGAGGACTATTTTTCCACTTACTACTTGTTCTCTCTGTTCATGTTCTCTTCTTCCTTATTATTATTTTCAACACTTGCAGGCATTTACTCTGTTGAAATCCTCACTTTCTTTCAAGTCTCAATTCCACTTTCTTCTCCTGCACACTTGCTAGGAATTTTAATAGACGTGTCAATTTTGCATAAATATGATATTGGGGCTATTGAGCTTAAAGACATGGTTGAATCATCCTAAATATATATCTCTATTTGTCGGATACTTTGCATTTACATAATTAGTTGTAGCAGACATTGTGTATAATGAATTGGCATACAATCCTCAAGAGTGGATGAATTCTTTAAATTAATTAACCTGCTTTGACGTGGTTTGTATCAAAATTATCAATTGTGCTCTCATTCATGTTTGCATTATATCATGGCTTCTTCTTTGGCATCCACAATTTTTGAACTCTTATATTTTTGTTAGAGTGTGGGTATGAAACTATTATAGATTCAAATTTTGAAGATTTATCGGGGTTAATTTTTCTCCAAAGCATGAAAATGCCTACAATATTCAAGGATATAGACCTACCCAATATTGGTATCTCAAGACTCCAATGTGTAGAAATATCATCGTGAGCAAACAAAACCTAGCTACCCGAAATAACTTGTTGGTGGTCTGTAAGAGGGAAAACATCTACTCCTATTAGATGCCTCTATGTCTTGGGCCATTAATGTGTTTCCTTACTTTCGAGGAAGAGGATCTCTTAGCCAATCAAAAGTAGTTTAGGTCATATTTCAAGACCAAAAGGTAGTTCCATTCAATCACTAGTATCCACTAGATATTTAGTATTCCATCTAATCATCACTAAGCATGCCATATAAGGGTCATGTGGTATCCATAAGATCCTAGCTTTTTTCCCCACACATGAAGCTTAGATACTAAAACATTGTTGCAATTTAAACTCGTTCCCAAGAGGAAGGGTGGTTTTCTCTTTGCAGATTTTCACTATGCATGATACTAGCGAGCATGCACAAAATAGACCATTTTTCATTCTACATGATGCCTATGAGCATACATGGTAAAAACTGGTAATAAATTATGTGGCAAATATACCCTCATTTGTAAAAAGAAAAAGTCATTGTACCAAAAAAACATAAGCAACCCCCTATACAAGAAGCCTATGAGCATACATGGTTAAAAAATTGTAATAAGTTCCATGGAAAATATCCCCTCACCCCTACCAAAAGAAAAAAAAAGGGTCATTATAATAAAAAAAAACACATCACTAATTAACTTTAATTTAGTTGTGATAATAAGTATGAGACTCTTCTAGAGCCAAAAAGGGGAGATTGAAAATGAAAATTTATCGACTTTCTTTGGAACCACTCTTGATTTCACCACTGATGCTTATCTCTGTTAGAACATAAGTCAAAAATTTTGAATCCTTTTTTAACTTGTTGTAATGTCCCCATTTTGGGACATTATAACATTACAACATTTCAGAGTATTATGCCTACTCGAGTAGCCAGATAGGGGTGACAGAGAGTTCGGGCGATATTGAGGGATTTATTTGGGCCCGACTTGCATCGATCACCATCAGGATCCATTCCACACAACTGGGCTTTGGTTTCATTGCATTCCGATGATTTCTGTAATTTTGAGTTATTATGGGTCATATTTTAATTAAATTCACTAAGAAGGTCATAATGGGCATATTACTTGGAGAAACCTCTTAGTGTAATATCTCATCGGAATCGAGAGGAAGAGCACTACAGGATAAGATGATAAGAAGTGACTTTCAGTGGCCGGAGAAGCCATCAGGATGGATAAATCACTTTTTAGAGGTAAAATGGTTAATTAATTAATTAAGTGATTTAATCAAGGAATAATAAAATAAAGTAAAAGTCACTTGGAGGGAAAAGGTCAACAACGAATTAGGGTTTCGGGAAGCTATAAAGGAAGGGTAAAGCAACCTAATTCATTATGCATTGTTATGATTTGATGTTGAGAGTTCCCAGAGGAGGAAGAGAGTCGATCTTGTTGTTTTGTGGATTTCTGGAGGAAACCACCACCATTGATCGGTTTCGGTGTTGAGAGACACACCCTAGCCCATCGAAGATACCATCCAGGTATTTCACCGAGCTATTCAGGAGAATCTAGTACAGTGTGCGCAGCTCATCCAATGAGGACACAAGTCAGATTTAGGGTTTGAGGAGTTGCACGAGGACAGAGCTCTGATTACATTTTCCTTCCGACCCAGTTGTGATCCAGCCAGGGCGCTTAGATTGAGCTACTTTCCATCAGATTCCAACGGTGGAATCATTCAGAGTGCACCATCCAGCCATTTAGGGTGCAACTCTTTCAGACAGACAGTTGGGGGTTGCATGCAGAGTATCAGAACAGATCCAAGCAAATCCTTCTGATGTAGTTCCGCATTTGGCGAGACAATCGTTTTGAGCCATATAGTAGCAGATTCCTTTGTTGGAATCCTTTGGGGCGCATCCAGTGTCCCAAGAGGCGAGCAAACCCCCCAGGGTCTAGATCCAGTGCCTCAGAGACCAGATCCGAGATCCGGCACTCATCCATTTCAGTCTAGAGGCTAGGGCGCTTCTATTGGAGCAGTTTCCGGTGCATTTCGACGGTCTATTCTTCCAGACGAGTTTTCCAATTGGTAGCAGTTATTGTACTTCTCTGGAATCGCATATTTTTGTCGATCTATCTGTGCATGCATCAGATCTGCTATCATCTTCTGATCACGGGTATTTTGATGTTATTTGCTTGTATTCCAGTGATGATCCACGAGATCTAGCTGACGATTATATTCTATATTTCCAGTATGCTATTGTATTTCCATGCTTGAGTCGTATAATACATGTTATTGAGCAGTTGATGTTCTTTACTTCCGCATGCATCCTTATATGCTATTTAAACCATAAATACGCAACATGCACATGTAATAACCAACATGCACATGCAATAACCCACATGCACATGCAATAACCCACATGCACATGCAATAACCATCAAGATCTCAAACATACAACTGAAACGCATCCAGAAACCCCCCAGTGTATCAGATCTACAAGACAGAACATTAGATCAGTAGCAAATATCTTGATCAGCGGGATCAAGGATATTACAATGGTATCAGAGCTTTAGTCCTGCTAGCCTATGACTAAAGTTGATGAGTTCAGTGGGTGACCCAGAAGGAAAAGAGGATGTGGGGAGATAGATATGAGAGGTCAGAGGGCACTGGTAAGGCACCCATGGATCAAGAGGTAGCCTTCATGCAGGTAATCAACGATTTGAGAGTCAGTCAGCAGACCATGAAGCAGTCTTTAGCGCAGTTGGCTGATAGATTAGCTATAGTGGACACCCCAGGCACACCAACCCCACATGTAGCACAGGGGAACTCGGGGGCAGGCAGTAGACCCCAGACACCTACTCGCACATACACATCTTCGAGTAGGATTTCCATACCATGGTTCCCTAGTTTTTCAGAGGGCACCTCCAACAACAACACATCAGTCGTTAGCACAGAGGTCTCCCACTGAGGCAGAAGACATTGCGAAGTACCGGAAGGAGTATGCAGCGTTGGGCCATGACTTCCATCATGACATGACACTCGTCGAGTACTGTGGACTTAGGGGCATGAACCATCCTAGAGAACCTCAGAGAGGAGGACAGCAACAGCAACAGGGGCATAACATAGATTTCATCCAGAAAATTGGTAAACTCACCATACCTTCTTTTGACGGATTGTCCAAATGCACTGCCAGAGATGGGGTACAAAAGTTAGACATGTACTACAAGCTCAACCAGATGGTCGAGACAGAGGCTAGTGACTCTTGTGCATTTGAGGGACAGTTGGATGGACAAGATGATAGTGCATGTCCTTCATCTTCCCCATCGGGTAATGTTGAGGATTCAACACTTCAACATAGTGGTGACACTTGTGAGGATTCATATGTGTTGGCACTTAGACATGATGAGATTAGGAGGTTGGATGACCTACCTATGGGTGTAGACATGGCTTCCAGGAAGTCATGTATGGAGGATGATGAGATTCCTATGATGAGCGAGCCACAATTTTCATCTTCTCAGTCACCTATGCTAACCACGACACATGAGGATATCAGTGGCATTCTTGATATGGTGGAGGAGCCTTGTGTGAGGATTGTACACCAGGGACATATGGATCTGCAAACCCAGGAGGAGAGACATGACTGGGAGACAGTTGATCTTACACATACCCACCAGTATGGGGAGAGGGAGTCACCTCTTTTGGAGATTCCATTGCTAGATCAGGTTGTGGAAACTGATAGTTGGATAGGATACTCACTTCTAGGACCAGTCCACAGTGATGAGGGTGCACTCTACATGGGTTGGGATGACCATATCTCATGTCTAGACACATTCGTATGGGATCCAGGTGCAGATGACATTAGCAGAGTGAGCGCACAGGAGGATACAACTGCCCATACAGGATACAGTGTGATTCATATGGGGGAAGAAGTTGGTGATGATGTGCAGTGGCATACAGGAGGACTCAGTAGCATAGTGGACAGTGGGCAGTTCAGTGCCTTATCTTTTGAGGAGTGTGTTGTTGGGGATTCCATTGTTGACACTAGCAGTGAGGAGCATGATGTAGGACCTCAACGAGACTCTGATCAAGAGTCATGACACTGGATGGGACAATTGAGAGTCAACGAGGACATGATCATGGCAAACACTAGATGCATGGATGATACACATGCATTGGTGGCAGATTATTGTTGGAGGGCATCGATGGCACATGATAGTTCAGATGGGGGATTTTCCATGGATGACTTTCATACTCTCAGGGAAAGAGTAACTATGATGAGGGTCGACTACCAACAGTTGTTTATGGACAGAGATTACCTATTGGAGGTTGGCGAGATGTATCGCAGGGCCCTGAGGGAGCAAGATTTGGAGGTGGACCGACTCACTCATGAGTTGGTGAGCACACGAGGATTCTTGGAAGGAAAATATACAACCCCTCAAGAATCAGAGTTCAGATTAGATGAGCTCCTTGAGGAGACTGGTCAGAGATACACTATATCTATCTTGACAGAGAGTCAGATATGTTCCTCAGTTACATTGTTAGAGGACGTCCACAGGTCACAGGGACCACCCTTCACGAGGGGTGTTGAGACAGTTGGGCACACACATACACATGAGGATTCCAGAGCCAGGGGCAGTTATGAGGACACTTCCATTTGTGTTCCAGGATTGGTTGACCTTCATGTAGAGGATGACTCCGTAGTACACCCAGGATCCATGATGTTGCAGGTGTATACAGGAGATCACATGAGTATGCAGGGGCATACAGTGATGAGTGGTAGTTCACAGAGACATACATATATGTACATTGGGATTCATGGGGATGCATTGGATTGCAGGGAGGAGACACACTTAGTGCAGCATGGAGATTCCTCCCCCTTGCAGTAGCACATAGTTATGGGAGATCACCTCCACAGTAGCAACATCTATCTGAGTGATGATAGAGGGAGAGTGATTGACCAGCAGTTTGTGGAGTTATCTATTGTTGTATCCGATAGTTGGAGTTTAGACGATGACTCACCATGGGTGCTAGTGGATGAGTTTTTGGTCCAATCCTGGGGATTGACCAAAGCATATGATACTTTCCAGTCCTACAGTCGGTTACAGATGTTTCTGTTAGCTTCTCCTGATACTTTCATCATTGACAACAACATAGGGGGAGATAGACAATGGCAGGGGACATGGAGAGTGGGTAGGCTGAGACCACCTGACATGAGTGTCTTTATTGCATACAATAGGATAGGGGTGGATCATCAGAGACAGACAGTTGAGACCTTGGGCGTGATGGTGAGCATCTTAGGCCGTGGGATAAAAGATATCTCAGAGGGTGACACAGATTCAAATTCTCATTGGGATGAGGATGGAGCGCTTCCGACAATTATCAATATGACACATGAGTAGTTAGTGAGGATTGGAAGTGATGAGCTTCCAAATTTGACATGGGATCCTAGAGTCCATTGGGTTGATAGTTTGTTTCATCTTATGAGGATCCATGCGTGGATAGTCCAGTTTAGATACTTTGAGCAAACAATCATGATCAGAGTAGAGCAACATCAACATGATGGTCCCTGTCAGAGACTAGCATGGGACCCTGGGATTATAGGGTTTGGCATTTCATTGACTGATGGAGACGAGCGAACGTTTGCAAGGGGAAGTCACTTTGATTTTCCATTGAGTTTCAATATTAGGGAGAGCACGTCACTCGTTGGTGATTCATTGAGGTCTTGTAGTACCTCACTATGGCAGCAGCATGTTCAGTCGGTGGTGGTCATGCTGAGATTGGTATGGTCTGGTAGGATAGACCCATTTTGGGTTGAGGCCATATTTTATGTGCAGGAGACTCATGGTGTTGATATGTTAAAGAATTATACTCCACAGGGCATTGCAGTTCACATTCTGATATGGGATCCAGGGATTGGAGTGCTTGGTAGTTCAGCATTTGATCGAGTTGAGCTTCGAGTAGAGTGGTTGCTTGGGGCGTTGATTGAGATTCTTTGGCCATTGATCATTCTACTCATCAAGAGCATGTGGGTGTCATGCGTGGTGAGCACTTGGAGAGACCACATCTTGAGGGGAGTCTACCTTGTGTCACACATGTGGATATTAGACCCCGGTATCATATGTAGTTGGATTCAGTTATTGCTTGAGGACAAGCAATATTTTGGCAGGGAGGACTGTAATGTCCCATTTTGGGACATTATAACATTACAACATTTCAGAGTGTTAAGCCTACCCGAGCAGCCATATAGGGGTGACAGAGAGTTCAGGAGATATTGAGGGATTTATTTGGGCCCAAATTGCATCGATCATCATCAGGATCCATTCCGCACAGCTGGGCTTTGGTTTTGTTGCATTCTGATGATTTCCATAATTTTGAGTTATTATGGGTCATATCTTAATTAAATTCACTAAGAAGGTCATAATGGGAATATTACTTGGAGAAACCTCTTAGTGTAATATCTCATCGGAATCGAGAGGCAGAGCACTACAGGATAAGATGATGAGAAGTGACTTTCAGTGGCTGGAGAAGACATCAGGATGGATAAATCACTTTTTAGAGGTAAAATGGTTAATTAATTAATTAATTAAGTGATTTAATCAAGGAATAATAAAATAAAGTAAAAGTCACTTGGAGGGAAAAGGTCAACAACGAATTAGGGTTTTGGGAGGCTATAAAGGAACGGTAAATCAACCTAATTCATTATGCATTGTTATGATTTGATGTTGAGAGTTCCCAGAGGAGGAAGAGAGTCGACCTTGCTGTTTTGTGGATTTCTGGAGGAAACCACCACCATTGATTGGTTTCGGTGTTGAGAGACACACCCTAGCCCATCGGAGATACCAGCCAGGTATTTCACCGAGCTATTCAGGAGAATCCAGTACAGTGTGCACAGCTCATCCAGTGAGGGCACAAGTCAGATTTAGGGTTTGAGGAGCCACATGAGGACAGAGCTCTGATTACATTTTCCTTCTGACTCAGTTGAGATCCAGCCAGGGCGCTTAGATTGAGCTACTTCCTAACAGATTTCGCAGGTAGAATCATTCAGAGCACACCATCCGGCCATTTAGGGCGCAACTCTTCCGGACAGACAGTTGGGGGTTGCATGCAGAGTATCAGAGCAGATCTGGGAAAATCCTTCTAACCCAGTTCCACATTTGGCGAGATGATCGTTTTGAGCCCTATAGCAGTAGATTCCTTTGGTGGAATCCTTTGGGGCACATCCAGTGTCCCAGGAGGCGCGCAAACCCCCCAGGGGTCCAAATCCAGTGCCTCAAAGACCAGATCCGAGACCCGACACTCATCCATTTCAGTCTAGAGGCCAGGGCGCTTCTATTGGAGCAGTTTCCAATGCATTTCGATGGTTTATTCTTTCGGACAAGTTTTCCAGCTGGTAGCAATCACCGTACTTCTCCAAAATCACATATTTTTGCCGATCTATCTGTGCATGCATCAGATTTGTTATCATCTTCTTATCACAGGTATTTTGATGTTATTTGCTTGTATTTCAGTGATGATCCACGAGATCTAGCTGACGATTATATTCTATATTTCCAGTATGCTATTGTATTTCCATGCTTGAGTCATATAATACATGTTATTGAGCAGTTGATGTTCTTTACTTCCGCATGCATCCTTATATGCTATTTAAACCATAAATATGCAACATGCACATGCAATAACCCACATGCACATGCAATAACCATGAAGATCTCAAACATACAACTGAAACGCATCCAGAAACCCCCCAGTGTGTCAGATCTGCAAGACAGAACATTAGATCAGTAGAAAATATCTTGATCAGCGAGATCAGGGATATTACACTTGTTCCTAATTTTGTCATTTATCAATAAAATTTATCTTTAGAATTATTATCTTATACATTAATAAAATTTGTTGTTATTTTTTGACAGGGAAGGTCCATTCTAAACCGTTAATCCTGATGCTTATCCACATCGACGATTCACGAGATTTCAGGGATTTAAAGCTACAAAATGTTTAATCAAAGCACAATTCTCATTTGAATTTCCACTTCAGAACTTCGCGCTTCGACAGTCTAAGATTAAACGTTTAAAGGTCCTCTTAACCCCAAAGTCATGAAGCTCTAGAGTCCTGAAGTTATAGAATATTTCTTTATAAAGTAAAGTAATCAACTGACATGTCCTATGCCACCTGGCATTCTTTATACGTGGAGACACGTTGCACTTATTTTGGGAATTTTTGGACACATAATTTGCGCATTTAAGTATGACACATGTCACCCATGTTCTCATGACACATCATCATATGTGATTTCATCCTTCCACGTCACTCTGGGAGACTGTCCTTCGGGATATCATATTATCAACGAATCCAAGAAGCTCCAAACTGTCAAAGTGTCAAAATGCCAAAGCACCGAAGTGATGAAGTACTGAAGCACCGAAGTCCTGGAGTGTCGAAGATTAAAGGTTAAGTAATAATTTATTAAGCTCAATTAAGGGTAAGTAATCACTTCACGACTATGGTCTTCGGGATAATTTTAACATTTTCTATTTCAATAGTCCCGAAGTCGCGAAGCTCCGGATTCCTGAAGTCTCAAAGCGTTGAAGGATTAAAAAACAAAGAAGTGGTTAATTAAGTAAATCTTGATTAAAGATAATTGATCACTCTATGACTTCGGCCTTCAAGACATGTTTAACATTCTCTATTCAAAGCCCCAAATGTCGAAGTGTTGAAATACTTACTTTCACTAATCATGATTATTAATGTAAATTAAATATGATTAGTGTGAAATATTTGAATAAAGTTCGTTGCCGTCAGGTAATAAATTCACTAGCTTTTAGCATGATTACCCTATCATTTGGATACAAAGTGTTAAATGTAGAATTAATTAGTGTCTTAATTAGGATTGGATAAAAGATTTGAACTCTATATCATTTATGTATTCACATTCAGAATTCTATCTCGTCTATGCATTCACATTCACAAGCTTTATTTTTCTTACAGGGGTGAATATCGGTAGCAAGAAGTCATGGAGCCTCGCAGGGGAGCAAGAAAGCAGGTCCAAGATCAATCTACAAAGGAATAGGGAAAGGATTCAAAATACTATATTACAAGTCAATCAAGTTAATTTGCAAGTTTTAAATGATCTCCTCATCAGGAAAAGTTTACAATATCAGAATACTCAGCAGGATGATGTAAAAGTTCAAAAGAGTTTACCATTGGTGCATAAGAAGGCTTTTAACTTTGAGTTAAATGTACATACAGAGCCTCCCAAGTTCGTAGTTGCATTATTAAACTTGCACACTCAATACAAGGACCAAAAGAAGATAGTTGCATCTATGAGCAAAAAATGAAGAGATAATCATTGAAACAACCAACAAGCGATGAAGTTTCCAGAAGAAAGACAGATGTTCAAATCTTTTGTAATATTTAGTTAGCCTAGTATTTAAAATATTTTCTTCTATTTTAAGATCTAGAAGTGTGGTAGTCTAACCGATTTTGGTTAAGACAAAATTGTATAAATAAACACATGTGAGATATGATCAAGGCTTTTTTGGCCTGATGTAAAGAGAGAGTTTTTAATACAAATTCCTATAGGAAGACAAAGATTCTACTTCTCATTTCTTTGAATTATGTGTTTTCTATGTGTTGCTACTTTATCATAATTCATCTTCTTCACTCTATGATGTTTAAGGAATGAACGACTGCAATTTAGTAATACATCTACTGCGGTTCACTTAATTAGATGGCTATTCGGATATAAATTTTCCTTTGTTTTGTCTGTAAGTGAAACAAGACCTATGTTTGTATAGATGTTTTCATCTTAATTCATCTTTTAAACATAGATTTCATGTTTCTTTTATTGCAAATAAGGTAAGATTTATCAGCATTGGATACCTTGCTTTGTTTGTCAATTTTATTTGCTATAATTCTACTTTCCATCTCTGTTTCTAAATAAATAAAAACTTAACATTGAAAGAAATAACAATAATAGAATAATATATCTCTAATAGAAACTAGAAACTAATTCATTTGTATCGATACTAGCATGGATCCGTCTTAACCCCAAATCTAATAAATATTAAAAGAGATCAAAATAAATAAAGACTTAACATCTAGCAATACTAGACACATCTACATATACATATACTAGACACATCTACATGGGTTGTAGTAAAAAAACACTAGTAATACAAACCAACGATAAAGCAAATTTGAAAAATTGACTTGTAAAATGTGGTTTTCATAATGAATAAACAACAAAACCAACGATTAAACAAATTTGAGAAATGTTATTCATATCGACTTTGGGTGCTGTGGGAGTCATAAACTTCATAATTTACCCATAAAACTTCACGGCAAAAATCTAGCATCAAAAAGGTTTCTTAGTGTTTATTTCTCAAGAATTGTACAATAACAATCGTGTTTTGGTTTTCTAGAGCATTATAAATTACAAACTTAGAAATATTCTTAGCAATCTCTTTCTTCTTTTCTAAAGAACTCCTTATCCATAGTTGTGCAAAAGTTATCAAATTGTGGCCTCGTGGAACAAGTGTAGTTTCTTCACAGGCTAAAACTGTAATTGGCCAGATTGAACATATTTCTGGAGCATACAATGGCTTAGAAGACCTGTAAAACCGAAGCTTGATTGCAGAGAAATGGCATGCAGGAATAAGACATGTTACTGCAATGCAATGAGAATTTAGAATAAGTACTGAACAGGTCTCAAATGCTGCGAAAAATAATCCCTCTGAAAAATGTCAAGTAATCCCTCAGTTTGAACAATTATGTAACCATTCTTCAGAAAACTGTTACAACAATTCTTAAAAGGCAGTAGTTTCATATGTTCTTTCAAGTCCCCTTTTAGCTACAGGACATGAAGATTGATATCAATGCAACATTTTCAATAAACAACATTGAATACAGAGTAAAGGCTTTTAATTACATCAAATGTTTCTGATAAGGTGCATGCATGTTCCTATGCAGTGGTTGGCATGGATACAGATATTGTAAGAATAATACAGCCAGGCCCTATGTAGCTCTTCATGTCCAATGGGAAATGAGACAACCATTCAAGAATCTACAAAGACACAAGCTTGTTATGATCCGGGCTTCAAGCAATATAAAACAGATTACTTACGAACAAAAATGGCAATTTACTTCACTTAAAAAGTATAATATATTTTTACCAAGAATTTGATTTCTTGCATGGATTTGGTTCAACCTTTGGGAAAAATCGCACAGGTCTTTCCGAAAGGCTTTGAAAATGACTCTCCTGTGCCTTCCTGGAAATTTCAACAGTGAAAGAAATCTATCATACATATCTCATTCAGATACTTTTGTATCTGAATTGGAACTTGTTGGAGACTGATCTGATCCTGAAGAAGTATAGCCATAAATCATGAGATCTAAACCTTCATGCTGAGAACTTGAGGAGATGTTGTGACGATCACTTCTCCTTCCACTATGTGAGAGACTGACTTTGCATAACCCATCATTTTTAGGACTTTGCTTTAGCGTGAATCCATCTTCCTCACAAACCGAAACACTATCAATCTTTGTTTTCATCTTTGGAATGTAAAGTAAAATGTTTCGGTACAACAAGAGGTGGCAAGGATGGACTCTTTGCAGAGAATCACTCTTCCAAGGGATTGCAGCTATCCTTTGCCAAATATTGTTTTGAAGCCATAAGATTTAGATGGTGCGTGCCATTGGAAGAATTAATATGATGCTAAGGCCAAGCAAGATTGCCTAGATGGAATTCTTAAAAAATCTGTATATTCCATATTTTGAGAAGAAAACAAAATATACATCGCTGTGCTTTTTAGCACTCTATAGGACAAAGAGTCACTCTTCATGATCAAATAAATCATTTTGACTCTGCAAAACAGACCTGAGCTCTATCTTTTTCTTTCGGAACACACCTGATCTACATATGACCACTTACATTTTCAGACAAAAGAACAGATCCCTACAGCTATTCCTTATCCAGTATCAAGACCACCGTACATATTACACTGTTTCAAAATATAGACATGGCATCAGATGTTAGACATCACTAAAACCATAAGATTCATCAGAATCTCTGCAGGAATAAACAGATCTTCTTAATATATGAATGAGATCTCTTCATGAAGAGATCTTCCTCCTCTTGTTTTCACTGTCACCATTTGTGCTTCTTGCAGTAATAAAACTTTCTTTGATAATGCATATGCTAGCTCATTTAGCTCTCGAACACACGCTGAAAATATATGAATGGAATCTCTTCAGGAAGAGATCCTCCTCCTCTTGTTTCCACTGTCACCAGCTGTGCTTACTGCAACTTTATGTGCTGCCTCATTTAGCTCTCTAAACACATGGTGAAAGGATATGCCTTCATGCTTGCTTCTTACTACTTTATTTTTTTAATTTTTTCCATTATAAGATTTAAACTTAGGATCTCTCTGATTCTCTATCTTGCTAACTCCATTAGCCCAGCCAATCACTAGCTTCGAATCTCCCATGATTTGTATGCATGATACTCCTTTATCCATAGGGAGGTTTAATAGCACAAACAAGGCACACATTTCAGCTTTATTATTTGATCCTTATCTAAATGCTACTTTGAAACAGAAATAATGAGATGAAGACCAATAAGAATACCACCAAATGCACATATGCCCAGGTTTCCTTGACCTGCTCCATCTAAGTATCCCCGAGCTTTTGTGTAATTTTTTGTGTAATTAATATTCGAGAATTTCAAAATTCAGTTTTTCCTTTACTGGTTTCGGATATTCCATCTTAAGCATACCTTAGCTAATGGTTTAGCTAAACTGGCACTATCTCTTTCCCTTGAAAAATCATTTCATTCTTTTCGCTAACCATACCTTAGCTAATGGTTTACCTAAACTGGCAGTATCTCTTCCCCTTGAAAAATCATTTCATTCTTGGCTAACCATAAAGCCCCTGCCACAGTACATGGCAAAGACTTGTGGTTTGGAACTACTCTATCCAAACACCAATTTTTGAAGCACACCGAGATAGATTATCTTTCCCATTTCCCATTCACATTAATTAGTTATAGAGTCTCCCTCACACTTCTCCTGTGAATTGGCAGTGCACTAATAGATGGTCCACTGATTCTTCATTGATTTATTGATGTTATAGAGCAGACATCTCCTTAGACCTTCTTGATACTTTTTTGTAATTATCCCAACTCAGCACTTTTTTTTGACTAGTGCAAGCCATAAAAAAATTATTTTTTAGGGGACAACTTAACTTTTAGATTACATTCCACCATTATTTCTTTTTACCTTCTGCACTCTCAACTGCCTTTGCTACATAACCCCAATTTCGTTGTGTACGTTCTTCAAGTTTTTTTCTTTGACCATATTATCTCGTCCTCCTCATCCTTTAGTTTTAATGCACTATGTTGACTCTGGCAAAAAATTATTTCCACTCTTCTACTTAATCCCCATGAAGGCCTAAATGTGAATCAGACTTCCATTCTTGGTTTCATAGTATAGAACCCTGTTCTGCTACATCTGCCAAACCATAACTTTATGGGCAACGGAGAAACATTTTTTGAGAAGCTAGTAACCTGTAATTATTTTTATAAACTAAACAATGGTCTTTCCTCATTTGTATTTCACTTCCTCTGCTAATCTTCCATACCAACCATTTACCTAATCAAAGGAAGGCTTTGACTAATACCTTCCATATCACTGATTCCTCTCCATATTCCATTATTTCTTCCCTGATCCAATCCTCCACAGACCACAGGGTTATGTATTTATCTTTCACTTACATACCCTGCATACCTTCATTATTTATCATCCTCCACAGAGTCTTAGCATACCTTCATTATTTATCATCCTCCACAAGGTCTTACCTGTAAGCGTCTATCCACACCAATATTTTGACATCCCATCCTCCTTTCTAGTTAGGTTTAGCTATTTTCTTTC